>CM035431.1:145535669-145625669 GCA_020310875.1 Ceratopteris richardii
ATAAGAGATCTATTCTTTCTTTCTATAAATACACTTTTTTGAGGTGTATATGGTGCTTTTCATTGATGTCTTATCCACACTCACCCAAAAATGCATTAAAATCAAAATACATGTATTCCTCACCTCAATCAAAATGGAGGGTGCTCAATTTACATGTTGACAAATTTTTAGCATAATCAGAAATTGTTTGAAGCACATAAACACTTTGAACTTTGCTTTCAATGGGTACACCCATGCATGATTGGAGAAATCATCAATAAAATTCACAAAGTAAAGGTAGTTCTTGAAAGAATGTGTCTGCATAGGACCATAGACATCACTATGAACAAGCTACAATTTATAAGCAACTAAAAATGAACCATCTTTTGCAAAGGATGAACATTGCATTTTTCCCAAACTAGAGCCTTCATAGACATGTTTACATGGTGACTTCAGTTTGGGCATATATGACACCATTTTAGATTTCTACCTGCATAGCAAACTAATAAAATTCACATGACCAAAGCATGCATGCCAAAACTTTGCATCTAAGATGGCTTGAGAATCATGAACTACACATACAAAATCATTCATAGATTTTTTGTAGACTATGATCTTATACAATCTAGTACATAAAATTCCAGAAGTACTAATAGCATTGCAGTTTGAGAGATCATGAACTCTACATCTATCATCAACAAATTCGACAACAAAACCAATCTTGGCTAATGCTGAAACTTACAATAGATTGTTCTTGATCTGTGGCATAGAAAAAGCATCTCAAAATGTGAAAGAACTACTATTGCTAGTGATTAAAATGATCTTATCAACTCCCATTATAGGATAAGAGAAGTTGTTTATGCATGTGAGAGTATTCTGTGACACTTCGATTGCCTTTCATCATCAATCAAGGATTAGAAGAAAAGTCTCGTATGAATCTCAAAGACCATTAAGACTAGTGCACACAAGTGAACTGTTTGACATGACTTTATTAGGAAAAATCACCTTCAAATCTTTTATCTTTGTCAAAAAATTGCCCATGGAATCTCCTTCATTCATATGCTCACTCTCCAACTGTTTTTATAGGTAAGCAGCACAAGCCTCATTTCTAGCATGGTATAAGGTCATAAGTGTATCCCAAGCATGCTTTTCTATCTTGCAAGAGAAAATGTGATGGATAATGGCATGTTTGAAACACAAGGCTATCAATGAATGTACCTAAGCATCTTTACCATCCCAATAAATTTCATCTATAGTAGGTGCAGTACAAAGCGCATAAAAAATAGTAATTTCAGAATTTTCATCTTTAATGCCATCTACATCACCTTCAATAACTCTATTTGTAGGTGTAATACGACATTTCTCAATACCATGCACAATATTCCACAACCCCTTTTCTACATCACCTTCAATAACTCTATTTGTAGGTGTAATACGACATTTCTCAATACCATGCACAATATTCCACAACCCCTTTTCTAGAAATACATGACACATTCATATATGCCAATAACAAGTAATTAATATCATCCAACTTTTCCTCAATAGCCAACATACGAAATACATCATTGCTTTTAGCCATGGCTAGTGACTAAATACCCTGATGCAAAAGAATGATTGTATCTAAAAAAGTTGAACAAAAGCACCTTGTCGACCTCTCTAGAGCTGTAGAAAACTTTGAGGTTACTTGTACTAGCAAACCGATACCTATATATATGTTTGGCACAAATGGATGAAATTTCCTACATAGGCACAATGATAGTGCATTCAGAGGTCCAAATAAGGTCATATCAAAGATTTGATGCCACACAAAGAAGCTATTTTGTACTCCTAATCACCTTGAGTATGGTCACCAAGTTTCATGCTATTCTAAGTCTGTGATTGAAGGGGTGTTGATGATGCCCTAGATGACGAAACGACCTCCTCTGATATCAATTGTTAGAATTTGGGGTTTGTGTAAGCACCAAAATAGCACAAGAAGAAGAATCTTGGATCACAACACAACACAGAATGAATTAGCAACTAAATGTACAAGAATAAACCACCTATTAGGGTTGAAGATGTACATACGAGCCGAGGGAAAAAGACCTCCTATAGAGGGACAAGAGTACCTTGACAGCCCTAAGTGTGTTCACACACATCACAATTGAAATATATCAACAATATGGACTACAAAATTTGGACATGTCCAAATAGTTGTATCTTGCATTGAAGGGAATCTATAGACCATCAAGAATGTCCTAAATGTGTAGAAATTTGATACAAACAAGATTCACTTGGATAGTTAGTTCCTATAAAAGTGTTATGTCATTTTCCTATAGTTCCTAGAATAAAAAATATGTTATGATGTCCCCCTATAACCAGAAGTGTGTTGCTCACTGGTCTAAATGAGAAGCATATTAATGATTTTAAGGCTGATTTGCATGTCTCTTTTGAGATATCATATTTGAGGCATTCACATCATTATTTGGCCATTCAATTTATGCAAGTTGTTGGGGGAATAGGTTTGTGTCAAACAAAATATAGTGGCACATTATTGCAACATTTTGAACTTGAAGATTGCAAAAATATTGCCACTCCTATCGAAATAGGTTTATGATTAAGTCTTCATGAAACTAGAGATGCAGCTGATACTATTGTCTATCAACAAGTTGTTGGATGCTTGATTAACTTATGCATAACTTGGCCTGATATTCAATTTGCTATCTAGAAAATGAGCATGTTTATGTATTGCTCAAGTGTCAAGCATAGATAGGCAATTAAGCACATTATTTGCTATTTGAGAGGTAATTGACTACTTGGATTATTTTGCTCCAAGGGGGGATCATTTACCACAAGATTTACATGCTATTCTTGACTCGGACTACGCTTGTTGCTATGACACTCATGTGTCGACTAGTAGTTTTTGTTTCATGCTTCCTCGCTCATGCATATCTTGGTTGAGCAAGAAGCAGCCTACTATGGCCACTTCTAGTTGTGAGGTTGAGTATAGTGCAGCCTTCACATCAATTATTGAGTATATGTGGCATAGATGCCTTTTGGTTGATTTGTGTGTTGGTTAGAATTCTACCACCATCATCTTCACTGATAGCCAGAGTGCATTGGCACTTACCAAGAACCTTGTGTTCCATGCTCCCACAAATCTCATTGAGGTGCACTATCATTATGGTAGGGAGAGGTTCTCTAATGGATAGATCAATTTGCGATATGTGCCAACACAAGATAACACTTCAAAACTTTTCACAAAGGCTCTACCTAGGGAGAAGTTTAATGCTTTTTGCAAAGCTCTGGGTTTACTTCCTTTTGCGGAATGATCTCTTTCCACATAGCTTGGCACTTGCTTATACATGAGTGCTAGCTCCTTGTTTATTGCACCACTCCCAAGGGGGATTTGTTGATATATTTTGGTAGTGATGTGTGTGAACACACTTAGGACTACTAGGACACTTTTTCCCTCTTTAAGAGTTTTTTCCGCTTCGGCTTGTATATATTCTTATAATAGGTCATTAATTCTTCTAAATTCAATTAATAATTCATTCTATGTTGTGTTGTTCTCGAAGCTTCTTCTTCTTCCTTGTGCTGTTGGCGTGCTTCCATAGACCTCAAACTCCAACACGTACCTACTAGTGTGAGTAACATTTTCCGTCTAATCTAAATGGTGGGATTTCATTTCCTTTGGGTATGATTTTTTCTCTTAATAATCTAAAGAGGGCTATAACGCTTGCATTTTACCACCCAAAAAATGCCTATAAATTCATAAATGAAAGACATGTTTGAAGAATAAAGATATTTGCATCTTTCTAGTATCCTGCAAATAAAAAGGGAATAAAAAAATTCCTTCTTCCCTTGTATATCAATGAGTCGTGTTTTTTGTCTCAAATTATTTTGTTGACAGATATACCTATGCCCATCCTTTTTATTTGAGTTTACATCCATAGAAAAATCGTGATTGTGTTATAGTCTTTTGATCTAAATTGTTTCAATCCTCTACTATTTTATTAAAAGTTTTTGGACCGATAGCCTTGTGATAAAAAAAATAATGTCTATTTAAAAAATGAGGAAAATAAAAAATTCTATCAAATAATTTGATAATTTTGTTTGTTCAATGGAATAAATGAAATATATCTTCTACATTGAAGAATCCAAAAAGAAATGTGTAGATTGACGGGCATGTTAAATGCGTAGTCATTGAAGAAATCAATCCCATTTCGTATAATGGTGATGTGTTCCCACGTTCAAGAAATATCATCTTTTATGGATAAAATGGATTGAGGCTCAAGGCATTAGGTTTTGATAATAGAGGAGAGCATATTGCTCATGATTTCAATGCATTTTGTGAACCTATAGGAATTCAGTGAGGGATAACAACTTCATATTCCCTAGTGTAGAATGGTTAATAGAACTATTTAGGATGGAGTAATCTCTATGTTACATCATGCGAGTCTCACTCGAGGACTTTGGGAAAAAGTAGTTCGAACTATGAACTATGTAACAAAAATTTCACCTAAGACTTCCAAAGGCTTGAGAGTGCCACAAAAGATATAATTGGGAAGCTGCAACATTATGATGATCTTTGAGTGTTTGGATGTGAAACATACATTCATGTTGATAAGGCTTTTTAGAAAAAACTGTGACCGTAACCGTAGAAAATGTTTTTTTTCTTGATATGGAATTAACAAGAGACTTGGATATCAAACTTACGGAATCTTCAAACACACTTAATGATCAGAAATAGTGACAAAGGATCAATGTAGGTGGATGATCATTTCAAGTGGATGATAATTTATTAGAACTTTTCTTCTAATTAAGCACCATTACAAAAGGCAAAAACATTTTACCATAAAAATTGGGTTTATAATTTGAGACTTGTAAAAAATATTACTTCTTTAAAGTATGAAGAAAGGTTGGTTGCAAACGATGAGCCAACTAGGAAAAAAGTTTCTTTCTAGACATAGAAACGAGTTAATTACACTTTGGTTAAATGGATATGAAGAGTACATTCAATCATAAAGATCTTACAAATGAGTTCTATATAAAACAAGCAAATGCTTATTAATTCATATCAAAGAGGCTCAAAAAGAGCTTGTATGTGCTTAATCAATCACCGAGATAGTAATATAGAAGTGATGCTAAGAATAAGTATCTATACGTGGTTTAAGTTGATGCATCCATTTTTGGATACATATAATTTTAGTAGGTTGGTTGTGTAGATAAAGAAAACAAAAATTTTATTTCACATTACATTTTTCACTTCATCAGAGGTTCTATTTGTTAGATCTCAATCTTCAATCATGTGCAAGTATTTAGGATGTAGAAAAGAGGTGCTATATCAATTTATTCATGATACACTATATGCATTCTATGTTGCTGCAAATGCGACCAAGACTACATACTTGGATAATTAGCATTTATTTCATATAGTCTCATATGACTATTCCTTTGTAAAAATCATTTTACTTTTATGCTTGTAAAAGTGTATATGTTAATTGCACTACTCACACTTGGAGTTAAGAAGAATCGAATCTCAAATTACTTGGTAGTTGATTGATGAGAAAGTAAGTCCTAAACTTTAGGATTCACTTTATGATGAGAGCTTGAATTTGAATTCATGAGGCCCGATTTCGAGATCATTCAGAGGGGGTTTTCCGTGATTAGTGAGCTCATTCTATAGACCCTTCACTATCCTCACATTTTGCAATAAAACATTGCCAATGTCATTGTAATTGTATGTGATCTAATACATATACATTGATCACATTTCTACTTTACTTCTCAATCACATTCATCTCAAAATAGGGACCTTCTCAGACTCGGTTCTCCACGTATAGTTGATCAGTTGATGTGATTTAAAGTGCTATAGTTTCAACATACTATCTATTTCATAGCTACAAAATTTCATTGTCATTGTCTTTATTAATCTCTAGATATCTTCACATCTCTACTCATTGGTGTGCATACTGTAGTACCCCGAAAATGTCGGGATAGTCATTCAACATGCTAAGCATCATTCTCTGAGTACACTTGATCATTTTTATTGAAATAACTTGTGATGGGCAGCTTTTCAAGTTAATTAGATACTCAACAAAGGAATTTAACCAATTTCTAGAAGGTTGAGAGCACTGTTCATTTTATTGAACATGTGTAGAGACCAAAATATCAAGCATTAGCTCATAGTTGAACTATGGAGAAGAGGAAATGCCAGTATTCAAAAGCAAACATCAACCTACAAGAGAAGAGCAAGAAAGAATAACCACATGGTGTGCAAAGGATGCTCTAGCCAAGTCTTTTATACTTAACTCGATATCTGATTTCTTATTACCTCACATTAGGAATCACAAGAGCTCCTAAGAGACTTGGCAAGTACTTTCTTCATACTTCTCATCAAATACAAGGGCTAGGAAGAACCAACTTTGGATGGATTTCACAACCTTGAAGAAGCAACGAAAGCAAATTGTGGCTGACTATGTGACCAAGATGAAGGATGTAGCTGCCCAACTTGGGAAGTACTTTCTTCATACTTATCATCAAATACTTGGGAACTACTTTCTTCATACTTCTCATCAAATACCAGGGATAGGAAGAACCAACTTTGGATGGAGTTCACAACCTTGAAGAAGCAACCAAAGCAAATTGTGGATATGTGACCAAGATGAAGGATGTAGCTGACCAACTTGGTAGCATTTGAGAAGAAATAGAAGAGGAGCAGATAGTAAGGCAGATCATAAATGGCATCAAGGCTGATGATAAGTGGGAGTTGTTGGGATAGATGGATGGATGCTCCAAGAGACTGAGTAGGTACTGCTAAACCTGCTTTGTACCAGCCCTCTTTTGCTTCAGGGTTGATAAGTAGACCCTCTTAGATTTCTAATAAAACCAAAAAATAGCCTATGTACTTTGGAAGTGATGTGTGTAATGATTGAACCAAAACAGATAACTTTGAAGTTCACAAACTCAAGAAAACTTTCTATTTTTGTCTTGAGACCTGCTGACTCTTTTGCTTAGTGTGACCAGCACAGTGGAAATTGATAAAATTCCTTCTACAGGTTTTTAATTAGCTTAGTAAGCTACCATTTTGAAGTGAAATGATGCAAAAAAATAAACTATGCTAAGAGAAATCAATTTAGCAAGTTTAGTTATACCCCCGACTTTTTAGGACTGTAGCAGAAATTGACCAGAGTTCACCTCGACATAGATTTCTCTGAAATGGCTGAATAGAATCACTTCAAACTTTGAAAGCACGTAGATGACTTTGAGCTGAATCCAACAAGCTTTGAATCACTTGATTTGGGGAGGAATCGACCGACATATGCCCTTGACAAGTTGACAGACTTTTGAGTAGACTAACAAAGAACTCAGAGATTAATGATGTAAATGTATCTATTAATTAACACTTGTATACAATCCCATTGGCATGAATAACATTGCCTAATGGTGTAGAGGGGTGTAGGCTACGGTATAGTCCTTACACACACTCAAACTCAGTAGAATGAGGCTCGGAATGAGGCTCAGGAATGATCTCTCAACCCGCGACTTTTCATGTTCACTTTTTATATGTAATGAACAAAGATTTGAATTCAAATTCAAATTTTGGCTCGCTATGATCAAGCTCCTAAATGCTTGGAGATATTCCTTCAATCAAATGATCGACTTTTTCCATGACTCACTTTGGTATGTGATTACAAAATATTCTAAGTCAATTTGACTTTTACAATCAGATAAAGTGGTAATTAACCACTAGCATATGTTCCTATGCTTCTTCATGTATGTGTAGTCTTTAATGTATCCTTTGAGCCAAATGTGTAGGCTTGCAAATTACACCAACAACTCCCCCTCAAGCCAAACATTTTGGCTTAAGTCTTCATCTTCAATCTTCAAGTATATCCTGTAATCCAATCATGGATTTGAACATGCAAAGTTTTGTTCCATCCAAAGCTTTAGTCAACAAATCTGCACATTGCATGTTTTTTGATACATAGGTAAGTTGAATGTCCTTGCTTATCAATTTCTCTCTCACATAATGGTAATGAACCTCTATGTGTTTGGTCCTAGCATGATAGATAGGATTAGCTACAAGGTGAAGAGAACTTGTATTATCTCCAAAGATAATTGGTGACCTAGTATACAATCCCAATTCTGTATACAAAAGTTTAATCCAAATTGCTTCTTGTGTGGCATTAGCTAGTCCTCTATACTCTGCCTCTATGGAAGACAAAGCAATAGTAGGTTGCTTCTTTGAAGACCATGAAATTGGTTTGTCACCTACAAAGGAAATATATCCAGAAGTGCTCCTCCTATCATCCTTGCATCCTGCCCAATCTGCATCTGAATAAATTTTGATATCAATATCTGAAGTGTAAGGGAAATACAAACCATGGTTCTGTGTACCCTTGAGATACTTCAAGATTCTCTTGGCAGCCTCTAAGTGAGGTATCCTTGGCTTGTGCATAAATTGACGTAGCACACTTACTCCATATGCAATATCAATTCTTGTAAGAGTAGCATAGTTCAAGCTACCCACCATACTTTGATAACCTGTAATGTCTTTGACTTCATCACCTTCATGGGCACTTAGCTTTAGGTTCACCTCCATTGGAGTGCTTGCTACTTTAGCATCCTGCAAGTGAAACTTCTTCAACATATCTTGTACATACTTTTTTTGAGTAATGTATATCCCTAAATTAGTGTAAACTGATTCAAGCTCTAGAAAATACTTCAATAAACCAAGATCATTGATCTTGAACTCCTTCATCATCTGGCTTTTGATAAACCTGATTCCATTGACATCATTACCTGTAATGATGATATCATCAACATAAACACAGAGATAATTACAAAACCTTGGTCTTGGAGGTATGTAGTTAACCTGTAATTCCATGCCCTAGGTGCCTGCTTCAATCCATATAAAGCCTTTTTTAATTTGAAAACATAAGCTACCTTCTTAGGATCCTCAAAGCCAGGAGGTTGTGACATATAAACTTCTTTTGAAATCCATCCATTCAAGGAAGCATTCTTGATATCCAATTGGTACATGTTCCAATTCTTTGATGCAGCCACACTTACCAACACTCTGATTGTTGGCATCTTGGCCACAGGAGAAAATGTCTCTTCATAGTCAATGCCTTGGGTTTGTGCAAAACCTTTGGCTACCAATCTGGCTTTGTACCTATTAATTGTTCCATCAGAATTTCTTTTCAACTTATAGATCCATCTGGATCCTATTACCTTCATAGAATCCTTCTTGGGTACTAACTCCCATGTGTCACTCTCCTTGAGTGCTTCAATCTCCTCATCCATAGCTTCTTTCCATTCTGATTTGGTTATTGCTTCTTCATATGAACCTGGTTCTTCATTTGACAAATCTTTGGCAAGATAAACTGAATGTTTAGTAAAAGAGATGTATCATACCCATATCTGATAGGTTTCTTGCTTTCTCTTTGAGATCTTCTGATTGATTGAGTTGATGATTCAGGTATGTCTTCAAGCTTCTTCATCTTCATTTTGCCCTTGGGCTTCCATGCCTTGAATTCTTCAAGGTTGATAGTGTCTTCATCATCTGAACTTGAGTCTTCATTCTGAGTAGGTTCCTCCTTTGCAAGTTTTGGAAATTCCTCTTCCAAATCATAGGGTAGTTTGACCTTCCTGCATTCATTCTCATACTAAGAATCATTTTCATCAAAGATCACATCTCTGCTTACCATAAATCCCTTATTGGTAGGATTATAAAACCTGTACCCTTTTTGATTTAAATCATACCCAATGAAAATGCATTTTTCAGCCTTTGGGTCTAGCTTACATCTTATCTGAGAAGGAATGTGCACATATGCTACACATCCAAATATTTTGCAGTGATCTAATGATGGTCTCTTACCATGCCATGCTTCATAGGGTGTCATACCATCAAGTGACTTAGATGGTAACCTATTTATGAGGTAAGTGGTAGTAGAAACACTCTCTGCCCATAGATAGTTAGGTAATTTCTTCTCATTAAGCATAGATCTAGCTGTCTCAACAATTAACCTATTTCTTCTTTCAGCTATCCCATTCTCTTCAGGAGCATACCTTGTTGTTATCTCTCTTTTGATGCCTCTATTCTGCAAGAAGTCTTCAAATTCATTGGAGAAGTACTCACCTCCTCCATCTGACCTTAGCCTCTTCAAATTCCTTCCTGTCTGGATTTCAACTAATGCAAGATATTTCTTAAAACAATTAAATACCTCATCCTTGTGCTTCATGAAGTATAATAGAGTCCATCTGCTATAATCATCAATGAAAGACACATAGTACCTTGATCGTGAGACTGAGGGGTCTTTGCTAGGTCCCCAAACATCTGTGTGTACAAGCTCTAGGTAGTCTTCATGCATATATCCTTTCTTGGAGAAGGGTAACCTGTGAGACTACCAAATTGACAAGCACCACACGTGTAGATCATATGTTTCTTGGATACATTAGGTATCCCAAGCACACATTGGTCCCTGCACATTTGTTTCAAGGTTCTTTCTCCTATGTGCCCTAACCTTTTGTGCCAAATCTCAAGCTCTGAAAGTGTTTGATCTTTATAATTGTATAGTGCAATATTCTTTGTATCTTCCAACTCAAAAGTGAAAAGTCTACTTGATTTTTCTCCTTTAGAAATCCTCTTGAACCCATGTCTTGGGTCCTCCACATATGCTCCATATTGATTGAATCTGACCTGCAAACCTTTCTCCACAATCTGACCAACACTCATCAAATTTTTGGTAATGGTTGGTACATAAAGTACCCTGCTCAACAAATTCTGATTACCATCACAAGTTTTAACATTTCCAACTTTAACTACTGAATGCTTTGTATCATCACTTGTTTGGACTTGATGTTTACCTTTTGGTTCCTCAAGATCAGAGAGTAGTGCCGCATTTCTAGCCACATGATTTGAGCACCCTGAATCAATGTAGAATAGGTGATCATCATTTGTACCTGACTTTGAAGTCATGTTCATAATTAGAAGAGAGTCATCCTGCTCCTCTGTGTAGTTGTTGTAGTCCTTTCTGGTTTTGAATCCTCCTTGGTAGTTGCCATTGTAATTGTTGTTGTGGCCTTGGTGATGATTGAACCTTCCTCTTGACTGTGAGTATCCACCTCTTTGGTAGCCTCTTCCTCTCTGATTTTTGTAATTCCTGAAACACTCATCTGTAGTATGATTTGATAAACCACAAATGTTGCATGGTGATGAGTTATAGGGTCTCCCCCTACCTTGCTTACCTCCTCTGCCCCTTCCTCTTGAAGATCTACATCTCCCTGCATAGTTGGCTTGGGAGGTAGAGCCTTCATCTTCCATCTTTTTGCTCTTGCCTTTATCCTTAGACTTCTTATCAGTGTATAGGGCAGAAGAGTTATTACCTTTGGATGTATCTCCATTTTTGGTGAGCTTTGCTTCATGTGTAAATAGTTGTCCCATGAGAGTTGTAAGATCTGGAGTGTGCATGTCCATGTAAAGATCCATTGTAGTGGTGAAGCTTTCCCATTTGTCATCAGCCTTGATTCCATTGATCACTTGCCTTATAATTTGTTCTTCTTCAATTTCTTCTCCTATGCTTGCTAACTGATCTGCAATATCTTTGATCTTAGTCACAAATTCTGAAACAGCTTGCTTAGGTTGTTTCCTTAGTGTTGTGAATTAAATCCACAATTGATTTTTCCTAGCCCTTGTATTGGAGGAAAAATATGATGACAAGGTTTCCCAAGTTTCTTGGGATGTCTTACAATTTCTGATATGTGGCAAAAGAAAGTCAGAGATAGAGTTGAATAAATAAGACCTTGCCAATGCATCCTTAGCACACCATGTGTTGAGCTTTTCTTGTTCTTCCTTGGTTGGTAATCCTCTTGCTTTGAATGAGGGCAATTCCTCATCTCCTGAGATGTACCCATAGAGACTCCTTCCTTGTAGGTAGGTCTTCATCCTTAGACACCAAGCTTGATAGTTGTTCCTATCCAATTTATCAATAAATGAAGGAAAACCATCTCCCATTTTACCTCTATTGCTCTGATACCACTGTTGGGATAGATGGATGGATGCTCGAAGAGACTGAGTAGGTACTGCTAAACCTGCTTTGTACCAGCCCTCTTTTGCTTCAGGGTTGATAAGTAGACCCTCTTAGCTTTCCAATAATACCAAAAAATAGCCTATGTACTTTGGAAGTGATGTGTTTAATGATTGAACCAAAACAGATAACTTTGAGTTCACAAACTCAAGAAAACTTTCTATTTTTGTCTTGACATCTGCTGACTGTTTTGCTCAGTGTGACCAGCACAGTAGAAATTGATAAAATTACTTGTACAAGTTTTTAATTAGCTTAATAAGCTACCATTTTCAAGTGAAATGATGCAAAAAGATAAACTATGCTAAGAGAAATCAATTTAGCAAGTTTAGCTATACCCCCGACTTTTTAGGACTGTAGCAAAAAATGACCAGAGTTCACCTCGACGTAGATTTCACTGAAATGGCTGAATAGAATCACTTCAACCTTTTACACCATGTAGATGACTTTGAGCTGAAACCAACAAGCTTTGAATCACTTGATTTGGTGAAGAATTGACCGAGATATGCCCTTGACTAGTTGACAGACTTTTGAGTAGACTAACAGAGAACTCATAGATTAATGATGTAAATGTATCTATTAGTTAACACTTGTATACAATCCCATTGGCATGAATAACACTGCCTAATGGTGTAGAGGGGTGTATGCTATGGTATAGTCCTTACACACACTCAAACTCAGTAGAATGAGGCTCGGGAATGATCTCTCTGCCCGCGACTTTTCATGTTCACTTTTTATATGTAATGAGCAAAGATTTGAATTCAAATTCAAATTTTGGCTCCCTATGATCAAGCTCCTAAATGCTTGGAGATATTCCTTCAATCAAATGATCTACTTTTTCCAGGACTCACTTTGGTAGGTGATTACAAAAGATTCTAAGTCAATTTGACTTTTACAATGAGATAAAGTGGTAATTAACCACTAGCATATGTTCCTATGCTTCTTCATGTATGTGTAGTCTTTAATGTATCCTTTGAGCCAAATGTGTAGGCTTGCAAATTACACCAATAGGAGTCCTTCACCACAACAATGGACCTCTATATGGACATGCAGATACCTGACCTCAACACATTGATGGGGCAAATCTTCATACATGAAACAAAGCTCAACAAGAATGGAGACAAATCGAGAGGTAATCAATCTTCTGCCCTTTATACAGATAGAAATAAAAGTAAAGATAAAGGAAAAGGTAAAAAGAACAAAGAAGAGAAAAGTACCTCTCAAGTGAACCTCACAGGTAGAGGAAGAGGTACTAGAGGAAGGGGCAGAGGAGGAAAGCAAGGCAAGGGGAGATCATACAACTCTTCACCTTGAAATATATGTGGCTTGAACAATCACACCACAGATCAGTGTTTCAAGGACGCAAAAAATTAGAGATGAAGAGGCCTCTATAGAGAAGGCTATGGACAATCTAGAGGCAGGTTCAACAATGGAGGAAGCAATTACCATCACAATTACAACCAAGGCTACAACAACAACTATCAAGCAGGCTTTAGAGGAAGAAGAGATTATAAAAATTATACAGAAGACCAAGAGGAATCTCTATTGATCACGAACATGACATCCAAGCAAGGTAAAGATGATAAGCATCTATTATATATTGATTCTAGTTGCTCCACTCATGTGAGTGGAAATGTAGCATTGCTGTATGATCTTGAAGAACCTAAAGGGAAGCATAAAGTCCAGATAAGTGATGATACTAGGTACTCTATGAAGAACATTGGAAATGTTAAAGCATCGATGGTAATATGAACCTTTTAAGCAAGGTATTATATGTGCCAACCATAACAAAAAAAGTAATCAGTGTTGGGTAGATTGTTGAAAAGGGCTTACATGTTAGATTCACAAGGCATGGAGCATATGTGGAGGACCCTCAACAAAGCTTCAAGAGGATTGCAAAAGGCGAGAACTCTGGTAGAATCTTTACATTTGAAGTTGAAGATACCAGAAACATTGCAGTCTTCAATTACAAAGATCAAACCCTATCTGAACTAGAGATATGGCATAAAAGACTACGTCATATAGGTGAAAGAACACTAAAACAAATATGCAGGGATCAGAGTGTGCTTGGAATTCCAAATGTGTCCAAGCAACATATGATTTATAAATGTGGAGCATCCCCATTTGGAAGATCACACAAGCAACCATTCAACAGAAAGGGATACATGTATGAAGACTACTTGGAGCTTGTGCACACAGATGTGTGGGGTCCTAGTAGAGAACCATCAATTTCAGGATCAAGGTACTATGTTTCATTCATAGATGACTATAGTAGATGGAAAATTCTTTACTTCATGAAGCATAAATATGAATTCTTCACTTGTTTCAAGAAGTATTTGGCATTGGTTGAGAACCAAACAGGTAGAAGCTTGAACAGACTCATATTTGATGGAGGTGGTGAGTATTTTGCACATGAATTTGACTCATCCTTACAGGACAGAGGCATAAAGAGAGAGATTAACAAGATACACTCCTAAATAGAATAGAGTGGTAGAGAGAAGGAATAGACTAATAGTAGAGGCTGCAAGATCAATGTTGAATGAAAAGAAACTTCCAAATTACTTATGGGCAGTGGCTATTTCCATAGACACATACTTAATTAATAGGCTTCCATCCAAATCCTTGGATGGAATGACACCTTATGAAGCATGGAATGATAGGAGACCTTCCCTAGACCATTGGAAAATCTTTGGATCCATTGCTTATGCACATATACAACACATATAGGAGGAAAGCTTGATCCAAAAGCTGAAAGGTGTATATTCATTGGCTATGACCGAAACCAAAAAGGATAGAGGTTGTACAATCCCACTAACAAAGGATTTACAGTTAGTAGGGATGTGGTGTTTGATGAAAATAATTCATGGTTTGAAGATAATTGCAAGAAATAGATGTTAAAAATGCATTCCTAAATAGATGGATCTTAGAAGCAGTCTACATGGATTAATCATTAGCGTATGAAGAAAAAGAAAAATCAGATTATGTATGAAAATTAAGGAAATCACTCTATGGTTTAAAGCAAGCTCCTAGGGCATGGAACCATCGACTTGGCACAAGTTTGCAGGATCAAGGATTTCTTGCTAGCACAACATATTCTTCTTTGTTCATAAAGAAGACTAACTCAGAAGTTATTTATCTATGCGTTTACGTGGATGACATTATCATTACAGGGAATGATGCCAATGGCATCAAGTAAATCAAATCTCAAATGATGGACGAGTTTCAAATTAGTGACCTTGGTTTGTTAACATACTTTCTTGAACTAGAATTTCTATATTCAGATTCTGGAATTTTTATTACTCAGAGGAAGTACATTCATGATAGGTTGATTAAATTCAAGATGGAGAACACTAAAGTTGTAGGTACAACCATGGAACTCAACCACAAACTTAGTTCTCATGAGGGAGAACTCCTTGAAGATATTACAGGTTATCAAAAGCTTGTTAGGAGTCTCAATTATGCAACCCTAACAAGAGTGAACAGATGTTATGGAGTAAGTACACTAAGCCAATTTATGCATACACCACGAAAACCTCACATGGAAGCTACCAAGAGGATCTTAAAGTATTTAAAGGGTACTATAAATGAAGGACTATTTTATCCATTTACAACTAGCTTGGATATTAAGCTATAATCTAATGCAGATTGGGCTAGCTCAAAAGATGATAAGAGAAGTACTTGTGGCTACTTATCTTTTGCAGGTTCAAAGCTAATTTCATGGTCATCAAAGAAATAACCAACTGTGGCATTGTCATCAATTGAAGCAAAATATAGACGCTTACTATCATTATGTAAGAGAGAAGCTACTCATTAAGGACATCCAATTGTCCTATGTATCAACCAATTTGCAATGTGCAAATATGCTAACAAAATCTTTGGATGGAACCAAGATGAATAGGTTCAAGATGATGGTTGGATTGTAGGAAATCATGTTAGGCTTGACTAGGAGTTGTTGGTGCAAATGAGACCAAGCCTACATACTTGGATAATTAGCATTTATTTCATATAGTCTCATATGACTATTCCCTTGTGAAAATCAATTTACTTTTATCCTTGTAAAAGTTCATATGTTAATTGCACCACTCACACGTGGAGCTAGGAAGAATCAAATCTTGAATTACTTGGTAGTTGATTGATGAGAAAGTAAGTCCTAAAGTTTAGGATTCACTTTATGGTGAGAGCTTGAATTTGAATTCAAATATTGGCTCCAACTCCAAGCTATAAAAATGGATCAAACTCTCACGTGGAATGAGGCCCAATTTGGAGATCATTGAGATATTTTTTTATGTGATTAGTGAGCTCATTCTATAGCACCTTCACTACCCTCACATTATGCAATTATACATTGCCAATTTCATTGTAATTCTATGTGACTTAATACATATACATTGATCACATTTCTACTTCACTTTGTCATGTTTATCTCAAAATAGTGATCTTCTCAAACCTGATTCTCAGCTTATAATTGATCATTTGATATGATTTAAAGTGTTATAGCTTCAGCATACTATCTTTTTCATAGCTACAATGTTTCATTGTCATTGCTTTTCTTAAGCTCAAGATATCATCACATCTTTGCTCACTAGTTTGCATACTCTAGTACCCCAAAAATATCAAGATAGTCATTTAACTTGCTAAGCATCATTCTCTATGCACACTTGATCATTTTTATTGAAATAACTTGTGATGGGTATCTTTCTACATTGATCACATTTCTACTTCACTTTGTCATGTTTATCTCAAAATAGTGATCTTCTCAAACCTGATTCTCAGCTTATAATTGATCATTTGATATGATTTAAAGTGTTATAGCTTCAGCATACTATCTTTTTCATAGCTACAATGTTTCATTGTCATTGCTTTTCTTAAGCTCAAGATATCATCACATCTTTGCTCACTAGTTTGCATACTCTAGTACCCCAAAAATATCAAGATAGTCATTTAACTTGCTAAGCATCATTCTCTATGCACACTTGATCATTTTTATTGAAATAACTTGTGATGGGTATCTTTCTACATTTTTATTGAATTTAGTCAATTGCTAGGAGGTTGAGAGCATTGTTCATTTTATTGAACATGTGTAGAGACCAAAATAGCAAGTCCTAGCTCATAGTTCAATCGTCTACTTATCTCTTTTGATCCATTCATTAGAGAATTATGCTCCATAGCACTTAGGTGATTATTTGTGATTTTTGGGGAGCTCAAAAGGCCTACTTTACTCTCCATAACTTGTTCTTGGCTGGTGTGAAGCAAGATTTTGGAGGATCACTTCATGTCTGGAATGTATCTACTATCTCCCTCAACATTCTACTCAAGAATATTCATCATTAATCATATGAAGTAGATGTTTTGATGAAGCTGCTACCATAGGTAATCTTTAAAAATGTTTGTCACTTGATGGATATCACTTGATTCTTGTATTGCAAAGCAGCTTGTGCACTTTGTGATATGCCCATGAAATAAGATGTATAGGTCATATACCCATACGTATAACTTTTGCAACTATTTATTTTTTCTCATTCAACCATGTTGGCTTTAGGTTGCATTATTTATTATTTCCAAATTTGTTTATTCATGAATAATTATGGAATTTTATGTCAAACCCTTATTATTTGACCAAATTATTTGCTGCCATGTCAACTTATTTGGACAAGAGATAAATACTTTTTGCACGGTAATTGGGTAACTTTTTTATAAAAAAGCTTTTTGATAAAAAAACTATTTCAATAAAAAAGGTATCGATAAAATAGGTTTTCGATCACAATAAATTTGGTCAAATATTTTTTTATAAAAGAATGGGCTTAGAGTCATTTTTCATAAAAGTAACTTTGTTTTTTTACGAACTTATAGTGTCGTACAAAGAACAAGGTACAAGCTCTTGTTTGAAATATTTAGTATTTTAGTACTAAGAAACTAAAGAAAAATACTTTTGTTTGTGAGTTAAAAACTATTGTGATTGTTTGACTCAAAATTGATTCTTACTTCACAATAGTATATGTATGTGTGTGTATGATTGTGAGTAAAAATTGCATTGTGATTGTTTGAATCAAGATTGATTCTTACTTCATAATAGTATGTTTATATGTATGTGCTTGTATGTCAAATGATTGTGAGTGAAAATCTAATGTGATTGTGTATGCGCATGTGTATGTGTGTATGATTGTGGTAGAAAAACCAATGGATTTGTTGGAAAAGGTTTTATCTTCTTTTTTATAATTCAAGGGTTGAGAAGATGCTAATAAGTGGACTAGAACTTTCTAGGTCTCTAGATGGCTTTGTTTTGTAGGCTCATTAGCACCTTCTCAGATCCTTGAATTGTGAAGGAATCCAACGAGGCTTCATCCAATAGTATGTTTATGTGCATGAGTGTACAATTGTGAACGAAAAATCTATTGTGATTGTCTGACTCAACATTGATTCGTATTTCACAATAGTATGTGTAAGTGCATGTGCATATGATTGAGAATTTAAAATCTATTGTGATTGTCAAACTCGAACATTGATTCTTACTTGACAATAGTATGTGTAAGTGTATGTGCATATGCTTGAGAATTTAAAATCTATTGTGATTGTCTCACTTACTGTTGATTCTTACTTCACAATAGTATATGTAAGTGTATATGCATATGATTGAGAATTTAAAATCTATTGGGATTTTTTGACTCAATATTGTAGTTGTTTGACTCAACAATGATTTTTACTTCATAATAGTATGTATAATTTTAAATTGGTGTATGATTGAGAATTAAAGTCGATTGTAATTTTATTGACTCAACATTGATTCTTATTTCCCAATAGTATATGTAATTGTATGTGTGTGTATACAATATGGTTGATAATTAAAATCTATTGTAAATGTTTTTCTCAACAATGATTTTTACTTCATAATAGTATGTGTAATTGTATGTGTGTGTATAATTGAGAATTAAAATCTACTGTGATTGTTTGATGCAATATTGATTCTTATTTCACAATAGTATGTGTAAGTGTATGTGTGTATATGATTGATAATTAAAATCTATTGTAATTGTTTGACTCAACATGGATTCTTACTTCACAATAGTATGTGTAACTATATGTGTGTATGATTCATGAGAACTAAAATCTATTGTAATTGCCTGACTCAACATTGATTCTTACTTCACAATGGTATGTGTAATTGTATGTGTGTGTTTGATTGAGAATTAAAATTTAATGTGATTTTTTGACTTGACATTGATTCTTACTTCACAATAGTATGTGTGTTCATGATTGAGAACTTTCATAGATAGAAAATGTAAATACATATATTAATAGATTTAAAAACTTTAAGAGACAATCATTGTAGTTTGTATATATTTTAAGATATACATTTAGTGGAATGTATGCCTTATTTGATATTGATTTATGTTGTCTTTTTGTAGATATAACGTCTTCATAAAGCAAGCACTATGGGAAAGGGAAAAGAATGGTCATATGTGAATATTCATAAAGAGGAAAAAAAACTCTCCACAATACAATGCGAATGTTGTGGACATCATTATATAGGAAATGCAACTCGGATAAAGAGCATCTTTTTAGTACAGGTAATAATGTGGCACAATGCTCTAATCGTGATAGTGATATATGGGTTCACTTTCCAAGTTATGCAAAAGAATTTAAAACTCAAGGTATCACATAAAAAATACTTAAAAGCATGAGTAGTTCACAACACTTTCAAAGTACTCCACGTGTAGAGTAGGAATGAGTACATGCATCAATGGCGATAGAGGATCCTCATGATATTTCTACTCAAGTATCTCAAACTATTTTCGAGAATAATCAAGATACATGTACTCCATTATCTCTATCTATGTAAAAAAAGAGTGGACCCGGTGAATGTTGTAAAAATGGTGGATCTAATAATGTGTCACCATGCTTTGTCTATACTAAATCATGGAATACAATACCTATAGATTTTGAAAATCAAGGTTTTCTCGAGCTTCATCTTAAATGGACTGAAGCATTTTTAGCACGTGGGATTCCTTTCAATGTTATTTGTAATCCTATTTTTCAAAGATTTTTTGATGTCAATTGCATGGAAAGGATTCACCATGCCAGATTACAATAAAATGCAATCCGAGTATGTAGATAAAGTTAAGAAAAGTACTGAAGCTATTTTAAAGCAAACAATGCTTGATTATGTACCCATTTATGGATGTACAATAGCATCGGATGGATGGACAAGTTGTCAAAAGAAGCCATTGATTAATGTCATGGTTATATGTCCAAAGGAAGCATGTTTTTGGAAGCTATTGATACTTCTCTTAAAGAGAAAATTTCAGCTTCTCTTGTAAAGATTTATGAAAATGCTATATCACACGTGGTTGGTCTGAAGAATATGACTAGGATAGTGGCTGATAATGCTTCTAATTTTTGAAGTGCTATAATCCCAATTTAAAACAAGTATGAAGGCATTACTTGGGTTCCATGCACAACCCATACACTAAATCTATTATTGAAGTATATAGGTACATTATCTTTCATTAAACAAAGTCTATTAGATGCAAATAATGTGGTCAAATATATCAGAGAGCATCAATTTTCACATTCGCTCTTTCGTTCAAAATCTTCCAATAAAGCACTTCATATCTTTTGTGCTACATTTGCAACTACCTATGTTGTGCTCAAACGATTATTGGAAGTCAAGCCAGCTCTTGTAGAAATGATTACTGATTGAAGATGGGAGGCATTGCTAGAGAAATATCCTTCTTATTGATTTGTGGCTTTGAAGGGTATGTCTTTAATACACTCACAAAATTTTTGGCATAATCTTGAAAAAATCATCCGTATCACTAGACCTTTTGTGGAAATTTTACAAATTGTTGATATTTTTAAGTGTGTGATAGGAAACATTTATTGGATTAGATTAGAAGCTATTCAAAAAATGAAAGACTTTAATACATTTTCATTACAAGAAAAAACACAGATTATATTGTTAGCAGAGAAAAGATGGATGCAAATGCATAACCATTTAGATGGAACATCTTTTGTCTTGGATCGAGCATTTCAACTCAATGGTCAAGCATCAAACAAAGAAGTCATGTCAAGTTTCAAAACCACATGTCAGTTATTACTTCTACGTATAGATGGTCGAGATGCATTCCACCAAAGAGTAGCTTATGTAAATCGAGAAGGATGTTTTGGAGATTTATGGCACATTGAAGCAATTCAAAAGCATCCACCTCCTATATGGCGGAAAGAGTATGGAGGTAAAGCAGTGGAGTTGCAACATATAGCTAGGAGAGTTCTTTCCGTAATAGCTTCAAGTGGTAGTTGTGAATGTAATTGGAGTGCATATGATTTTCTTCATTTAAATCGAAGAAATCGCTTGTGTATCACGTGCCAATGGTTTGGTATACATTTTTTGTAATATTCATTTGCTACATGCTCCAACCAAGATAGCTTCTAAAGAAGCACAACAAACTTTTGGGGAATTTCAAACTCATGAAAGTTCAACAAATGATTCATGGGGTGATCATGATTTACATGTAGATCACAACGATGGTTCATATATGGAAGAAATAGAGGACATGGTACCTGTAATAGATGATGATATTCAAAATAAAGAAAATGATGTAATTTGAGTACTTTGGTTAGATTCAATTGCAAAAATAATGTCTTTACAATATAGTGATGTTTTTTATTACAAAAAGAAGCTTGTCTAGTCAATGTTTTGTTGATCAAATAATTCATGGATAGTGAACCTATCAAAAGATGATGATGCATTTGAGAGTCTTCCATATCTATTCTTATATGCATCAATAGATATTTGTAAATTTTTCACTTCATCTTCTAAATCATCAATCCTCTTTTGTTGATCATCAATTGTTCTTTGTAATCCATGAATTGTTCATCTTCATTATATAATTCTGGATGATAAATCATGGATGAGCTTATGTTCTTGAGGTAGCAGAATATAGGGCCGTTATCGAGGAAGAGGACCTTCATTTCCTTGACTACAAAATTCTTCCTGATTTTGGGGAGGACCCAAACCTATACCTACATTCTCTAGGAAATCAACCCAATCTACATGTCAATATACAAAAACTTTTTGAATGAAATATAGTGCTATTTGATTATTATTTGGTAATCATCTCTTAACTTGCACAAAGCTTCAAAGTAGAATTTTTGCTAATCCTTTATGTTGTAAGTCAAAAATCTTTAATGGTGCTATTTCTTTTGCCCTTCTTGTAACTCAAAAGAGAACATCATAACTAAAATGATTTGGAAATAGAGTTTTTACTTCTTTCATTGATAATGGTTCTCCTTCTAATCCACCTAGCTCTAAATCTTGGTGGAGTAAAAATGCTAATCCCAATTGCACAAATGGAGCATTCTGCTTAGACAAAATCCTTTGAGATGATCAAGGTCATTATTCACATTTGGCATTCTTGCCATGTTTTACTTTCAAATATGCAAAACAAAAACACTAATTTTACCTTAAAAGAATCCACATAACTCAAATGAATCCACATCATTTAATCCACATAACTTAAATGATATCACATCATTTAATCCACATAGTTCAAATGATACCACATCATTTAATCCACATAATTCAAATGATACCAAATTATTTAATCCACATAATTCAAATGATACCACATCGTTTAATCCACATAATTCAAATGATACCACTTCATTTCATCCACATAATGCAAATGATACCACATCATTTAATTCACTTAACTCAAATGATACCACTTCATTTAATCCACATAGTTCAAATGAATCCACAACATTTACTTCACCTAATTCAAATGAATCTATATCATTTCCACATAGTTCAAACGATACCACATGATTTAATCCACATAATTCAAATGATTCCACATAATTTAATCCATATATTACAAATGAATCCACTTCATTTCATCCACATAATGCAAATGATACCACATCATTTAATTCACTTAACTCAAATGATACCACTTCATTTAATCCACATAGTTCAAATGAATCCACAACATTTACTTCACCTAATTCAAATGAATCTATATCATTTAATCCACATAGTTCAAACGATACCACATGATTTAATCCACATAATTCAAATGATTCCACATAATTTAATCCATATATTACAAATCAATCCACTTCATTTAATCCACATAACTCAAATGAGACCACTTCATTTCATTCACATAATTCAAATGATACCACTTCATTTAATCCACTTAACTCAAATGATACCACTCCATTTAATCCACTTAACTCAAATGATATCACTTCATTTAATCCACATAGCTCAAATAAGTCCACACCATTTACTACACTTAATCCAAGTGAATCTATATCATTTAATCCACATAGTTCAAACGAATACAAATCATTTTTAATATGGTCTTAATCCATCCATAATGGATATCATTAAACCATATCGAGTTAGATTTGAGAATACTCTAAGTAGTTCATGTGCGTCTACTCTTTTTGATACATCTCTATCAGAAGCTAGTTCTAAACCATATTTGAACTTCTAAATCCCATTTCTATCAATGGGATAAGTATTTAAATTTATATATTTCAAAGGTTGCGATAGGAGTATCGAAATTGTAAAGGTCTCTTGGCTTCTATTAAAAGATGGAGGGCAAGTGGATATACATTCACGTGCAATCCACGAGTACTTTTGACTCGACTCATTTTTAGTGGATATTTCCAAATCAAGTAGCTTTGAAAACTTTTTTTTGTTAGTAAATACGTTGATCTACCAAAATCACATAATTCGATATAAGCATGATCAGCTTCAAAATGCAATAGAATGCTACCTAAATGGAGATCATTGTGGAAAATAATACAAGTGTGTAAAAATGATATTGTTTGCAACAATCCATTGATCAACTTCCAAATGTTTATCTTCATAGTTTCTATGTCACCTTTTGTGTCTTTAATACCTCTACTTTGTGGTACATTTAAGTAGTCTTTTTTCATTTTCTCTAGCCACATGTCTAATGTACCACCATTCCATAATTTGAAAATGAGACATGGGCTTTTGCTATGATGCCTAGCTAATCCATGGACTAATAATTCCATTGTGTGTAATAGATAAAATTGTGGCTTCATTCATGGCTTCATTTTCTCGTGTCTATATGTCAACACCATGTAATTTGAATAACTTTGCAGCAAAGATTTCGTTGATGAATCTTGGGTGGGTATTGCATATCCCCCCATGAGAGTTCCATCTTCGAAATGAATAGATTAATATGGGAGCAAACAAAGATTATTTGATGTTTGATCTCCCATATTCAGATGTATATATCTTGTATATGGATCTACTATTGGTCTCTCTCCCTATTCAATCGTGTCAAGTCTCACTCACTTTCCTCTCTTCATTGTTTGCTAATGTAAATCGACAAATTTGATTTTGGTAATGAATCCAAGAATTATGGTGGTATCCAATGCTGATGATTCTCGTACTTGGATGATCTGTCCAAAGATATGAGTGAGCTCTTTGCACATTTGCTCATCTAATACTTGTGCTCCTCCTAACGCACTACCAAATTTATCTTCAATATTGGTATATGTTATTCTAGATAACTATTCAATGAAATCTTTGTAATTGGATATATCCATTGCTAGAGTGATTTGATCTTATCTCATTCCATGCAATACCTGAATGGTATGGTGAGGAAAGGGCTCTATGGACGGTAGGTAGTAGTAGAGCTCTATTGACTTACAAACAAGCACTTGTGGAATGAGCTTTTGGATCGAATGAGAATATATATATTTTTTTTGTTTAGAAGCACCTTTTTGATTGAAAGCAATTTTGATCAAAAAACTTTTCGATAGAAAGCAGTTTTGAACAAAAACTTTTCAATTGAAAGCGCATCCATGTTCATTTTTTTCCGTGGTTTATTCATAAATCCACAAATACAATGAACATATTTAGTATTTTCCCACTATTCGATTGAATAAATGCAACCTAGGTTGGCCTTTAGTGGGAGATTGTTATAATTATTTTCTCGTAGAATGCTACTTGGCTGTCAGACACTTTTGTATATGTTCATTGTAATAAAGGATATCATAGCATGGTCAACCACAAAGTGGAGTTTGGGCATCTTTGAAAGTTGCATAAATCAAGTTCATGTTTTTTTATTATCTAATATTCTTTATTCTCTGTAAGTCTACATGTATATGTACAAACAACATATGTGTCATTATCCAAAAGGCTTATCTGCAAAATTAAGAGCTAAGAAGTTTACATTCACTCCTATTATCTAATCTTATCTATTGTGTCATATTTGATGACACTAGTTTTGAATTCCATTGAACAAAAGGTTGTTGGAGCTTTGGATATCCTCTTGCTGAATTGGGATGTTTCACATTATGGAGCACCAAATCATGTTATTTTCTCTTATGCATGCAAGACATCACTAATTGAAACTAACGCAGAAATGGTTCCTCATAGAAAAGATACTATCTCTTACCCTTCTAAGGTTTTTCCATCTCAAATTACTCATGAAAGAGTAAACTTGTTTTTTCTCGTAAAGACATTTAAGTTTCATCAAGCCTTGAGAATCCACTTACTTACAAGTTTTCTCTACCAAAGGCGACATGTCAAAGGTTCCCTATCGCTTTTTGCCTCTGTGCAAAGTGAATGTGTCCCACCTAATCTTGGGGACACCACATGTGTAATGTCTTTGATTCCACATTTAGATCTTGAAAGAAAATCTCTCTTACAAGTGTCCTTATACGAGAGGTAGTAAAGCACAATGGGCATAAGGAACTCGTTAATCATCATGGCTTGGTTGCAACATTAATTTGGATAACCTTGTAATGTTATAATTTTCTTTTTTGTAGCTTCTCAGGAAACTAATACGTATATTTCTTTGAATATATTTGAAAAATCATGAGGATAACCGATTGTCTAGATTCTTTTTTTCTTGTAATGAGCTCCTCAAAACCTTCGTTGAGGATCAACTATGGAGGAGGCGTAACCCAAGATTTGACTTTCTTCTTGTTATGGTTGACCTTAGAACTAAAGACTTTAAACAAGATTTCGAAAAACTTCTTAAAAAACTCAAAATTTTTGTGATCATTAAGAAGAAAATCATTGTTATCATTTGAAAATATTTCCAAAAAATTTGATTCATGCTCAATTTGGTTCTTAAAAGCTAGACTTTAATAGGAAGTATGTTTCACAAAGCAACATTTATAAGTTTGGGACTGCCATAATCTGCATTTGCATAGATATTGTCTTGCCAAATCAGCTCTTCATTGTGACCTCCTTTTAGTCACTCGTGAAGCGAAGAAAGGCATCTTGATTCCATGTTGTTCCATTTATATTTTTGCTCCATTTCATTTGACAAAATATGAAGTGTATCAAGCACTAAGTGTTTCGAATGCATTACTCATCTAAAGAGTGTTGAATCAGTGTGATCAAGGCCACTCACCAAATATTGAAAAAAAAAAACGAGATCCAAAAATTAAGGAGGAAGTAAATATTTATAAGATACTTATATATCTCGAGAGAGAAGGTAATTAAGGTGAGCTGCATCTGTAAAATGTTCTTCTTGAAATTAGGAGTAAGCTAAGATATGAAGAGGAAATTTAGAGTAAAACACTTTAGCTCTATTTTAAAGCTTTGACAAAGAAAATAAACCATCTAAAGAGATTTGCAAGCTCTTGAAGAAAGTGAAAGAAGAGAAATTTCCCACTAAAATGATGAATGAAAATGGTTTTGAACAATTAAAGAGAAGAAACATGAGTTAATCATGAACTACTTCATCGATCTTCTTGGAGTCTCTTCACCCATCTCTACTTTGAGGTGGGACTACATGAAAGCCAGCCCTAAATTCAAGAACAAAAAGATTCCATAAGATGTTCGTTGTTGTCTCAATAGCCTCCTCATTTTTAGTAAAATCAAGGAGGCTATCAATATCCTCCAAAGGGGAAAATCCAAGGTCTTGATGGGCTCACTAGTGAGTTGTTTGAAGCTTTCGAAAACTCCTTGATGGGTCCTATAAGGCGTTTTTAGAAGATAGCTCTTAGTTTTGGTTGTCTCTTGAGATGTTTGAGTGAACATGTTATTCAATGGATTCATAAGAAGGACACCAAAAGATTCATTGAAAATTGAAGAATGATCACCATGCTTGAGATTGGCTATAAGGTCACAGCGAGATCCATGAACAACCCTTTTCTAACCACCTGATGACATGGATCCATGAGTAACACAAATGTTACATGGAAGATGTTGTATGGAAGAGTCTAACATAACCTAATTTTTCAAGGTAGACTTTGAAAAATTAGGTTACGTTAGACTTTGAGAAAATATTATTCATGTTAGAATGGGAACTCATCTTGCAAACACTCAAGGAAATGCGCTTTCATTTGGAGTTTATTAAGATTATTTCCATTCTTTTCTATAACACCTCTACTCAAATCAATTTTCCTCAAGAGATTGATTAGATAAGGTTGCCTCTAGTTTACACCTCTAAATTTTCATAGCATTTGTTTTAGTGGAGTAGGAGAAATATGAGTTTTTCTATCTCGGAGTCAATCTCTACATATTCCTAAAAAATAGGAGGTACCATCATTGAGTGTTTGATTCATTCCTATAGCATATTTTGCTTATTCTTTATGATTTTGTGCATTATATACACCTAACCCTATGTGTATCACTCCCATAAAAGTATTTTTTCTAATTGTAATCATGCTGGTTGCTATGAGCATTTGAAGTTATAGATAGTAAGTTTTTTGAGCGAGTCCATGTGCAAACCTATCTCGTTTATATGGAATCTTTCTCCTTCATGCTCCAAAGTAGATAGTGCATTTATCGCACTTATCAGATCCCTATAAGGTCTATTTGAGTCTCCATAAGCTCAAGGGCTGGTCTTGTGCCAGTTGGCTAGACCAAACTTAGTCACTTTGGGACTCACTTTTCTACCTCCATGTCAAGGCTTCAAGAAGATAGCCATAGGTAAGAAGCATGGTAGGAGCTTTACTTTTGAAGTAGGAGAAACTAGGAACATAGCTCCATTCACTTTTGGGTCTCAAACCCTAAGTGAGCTTGAAGTGTGGCATAAGAGACTTGCTCATATGAATGAAAGGACCTTCAAGGATAAATGCAGGGATCAAAGTGTTCTACGAGTGCGGAACATATCAAAACAACACATGATCAATAGGTGATGCATGTCAGGTTGGGAAGGCACAAAGACAACCATTCAACCACAAAGGTTACATGCACAACAACTTATTGGACTTAGTACATATAGATGTATGGGGACCAACTCAAGAGCCTTCGTTGGTAGGATCAAGGTATTATGTCTCGTTTATTGATGACCATAGTAGATGGACTATTCTATACTTTATCAAGAGTAAGAATGGCGTGTTTGATTGCTTCAAAACATATCTAGCACATGTGGAGAATCATACAAGTAGATCACTCAAGAAGCTTAGATTTGATGGAGGGGGAGAATACTTCTCCAAAGAATTTGATGAGTTCTTGCATGACAAAGGTATCAAAAGGGAAGTGACTAACATGTACTCCTCAACCAAATGGAGTTTTAGAGAGGAGAAACAAGACATTGGTTGGATCAGCCCGAACAATGCTTGAAGAGAAGAAGTTGCCACATTATCTTTGAGCACAAGCTATTTCAACTGTTGTGTACCTTGTCAATAAACTACCATCCAAATCCCTTCAAGGTATGACTCCTTATGAATCATGGCATGGAAGAAAACCTAGTCTTGGACATTGCAAGATGTTTGGTTGTTTAGCTTATGTTCATGTACCATCACAAATAAGAGGTAAGCCAGATGAAAGGGCAACAAGGCAGTGTTTATTGGATATGATTCAACTCAGATGGGTTACAAGTTCTATAATCCTACAACCAAGCAATTCACTACAAGTAGAGATGTTGTGTTTGAAGAACACAAGTCTTGGTATGATGAAGACAAACAAAAGGTAACTCTACCATATGATCTTGATTTTGATTCTCATCAATTAGGAAGCAAACATGATACACTAGTCCACGATCCAAGAAGTGATACAGACAATGACCAAGATGAAAGAGAAAAGAATTAAAAAGTATGGAAGTCAAGAGGCAAAGCAAAGATGCAAGAGGTTGGAGAATGCTCCAAGCAAGCTCCTAGAAGATCAATAAGAGAGAAGAAACAACTAAAAAGGTATGGATTTGATTCCACATTTGTTATAAAGCATTCAATCTACTTGGCAAAGGATTCAATTTCAGAGGAGCCCTCAACCTATGAAGAAGCAAAGGGAAATCCTAATTCGGAAAAGGCCATGAAAGAAGAAATAGATGCATTGAAGGAGATGGACACTTGGGATTTGGTTCCAATGTCACAGAACAAAAGGTAATTGGTTGCAGATGGGTATATAAAGTTAATAGAAACTCAGATGGATCACTTTGCAGGTACAAGGCAAGATTAGTTGCCAAAGGAAGCTCACAAACTCATTATGAGGAGACGTTCTCACTAGTTGCAAAGATGAATACAATTAGAACATTGATAAGTGTAGCTACTGCAAGGAATTGGAGACTCCTCCAACTTGATGTAAAAATTTCACTTCTAAATGGTTGGATAAGTGTAGAGGTATACATGTCACAACCTCTAGGTTTTGAAAGCCCTAATCATCCATCTTATGTTTGCAGACCTAATAAATCATTGTATGGATTGAAATAAGCTCCTAGAGCTTGGAATTACCGGTTGGTTACATATCTTCAAGATCAAGGGCTCAAAGACAGCAACTCAGAGCCTTCTCTATTCATCAAAAGGGATCACAATGAGGTTATCTATCCATGTGTATATGTAGATGATATTATTGTGACAAGTGATGATCTAAATGGAATTCAAAGGATCAAGACACACATGCAAGAGGAGTTCAAAATCAGTGACTTAGGTGAGATCACATATTTCCTAGGTATGCAGGTCATATACACAGATGAAGGAATGTATTTGACTTAGAGAAGATACATTCAAGATCTACTTCGCAAGTTCAAAATGGAGGATACTAAACCCTTAGCTACACCTTTGGAGATGAATCATAAACTTAGTGTTTATGAAGGTGAGAAAATTGAAGACATGAAAGAATATCAAAGCTTGGTAGGTAGCTTGATATATGCTACTCATACAAGGGCAGCCATCTCATATAGTGTGGCCGTGCTATGCCAATTCATGCCTCTCCAAGAAGACCACACATGGATGCAACTAAGGGAGTACTTAAGTATCTCAAAGATACAATCAACGAAGGATTATTCTATCCTTACTCTTTAGATTTGGATATCAAAATCTATTTAGATGCAGATTGGCTAGGAGCTAAGGATGATCGAAGAAGTACTTCTTGTTACTACACATTTGTAGGTTCAAAGCTAGTGTCATGGAGTTCCAAGAAGCAACCAATAGTTGCTTTATCCTCAAGTGAAGCAGAGTACAAAAGTTTGACCATAGCAACTCAAGAGGCAATATCATTAAAGGCATTTTATATAGATTTGGGACTTGTGAGTTCCTAACCTCACATATGTGGAGATATTGTAAGTTCCATGCATCTAGCGGCAAACCCTTTTTTCCATGCAAGAACCAAACACATAAAGGTGCATTGCCACTTCATCAAGGAGAAGCTCAAAATTGGATGAGCAATGGCTAATTGGAAAGGTGTTAGTGTCTTGTTTATGGCTATAAAGTCTCATAGCAATTTGGTTTTGTAGATTGGGAGAAATCTGAGTTTTTCTATCTCAAGGTCAATCTCTACGTATTTTTGAAAAGTAGGAAGTACCATCGTTGAGTGTTTGATTCCCTATAGCATATTTTGCTTATTACTTATAGTTTTCTGCATTATATACACTCAAACCTATTTGTATCACTCCCATAAATGGATGTTTTCTAATTGTTATCACACAGGTCGCTATGAACATTTGAAGTTCATTGTCTCTTCCGTAGATATTAAGTTTTTTTGAGCTAGTGCATGTGCAAACCTATCGATTTTGTATCAACTCTTTCTCCTTCATGCTCCAAACTACATAGTGAATTTTATTGCACTTATCACATGCCTATAAGGTCTATTTGAGTCTCCATAAGCTCAAGGGTTGGGGCTTGTGCTGGTTTGCTAGACCAAACTTCATCACTTTAAGACTCACTTTTCTACATCCTACAAGCTTCTCTAAGTTCTTTCATGTAAGAGGTGTTATTATGGGAGAAAGGTATTGGTCATCTATTCTCCTCCTACCCAAAAAATGCCCCTATTTGGAAAGGTGTATACAACAGCCTCAAGCTTGAGCGCCATTTAAGTAGAAGCAAGATTCTTTTGGTTGATGTCATGGAATGTTCTTCTACTCTTTAGAATGTTCTTCTACTCTCTCAAAAATTTGAAAGGAAAGATGTGACTATAGCTTCAATGGGACTCCCAAAGAGTGGTCCTTCAAGAACTCCCTAAGCTTCCTAGGTAGGAGAATTATGAAGTAAAAGAGTCCCACCTGCCTTTTAAATACCACTAAGTGTTTGTACTTCAAAACAACAAGCTCATAAGCAATTGGTTCCCTCACAAAGAGAATGAAAGGATTATGATTCTTCTTTTGTATTTCTTTTGAGGCTTCTTGTAATTAACTCCTTTTATATAATGAACACCATTTCCCTGTGAAAAAAAAATCTTATATGTGGAGGGAATGTACATGCAAGTATATTTGAATGTGCTACACAAGATTGGGATGATTGGATAAAGGCCAAGCACAACCAATGGACACAAATACAAAGCTATCCCTTGGTAATTGTGAGTATACTAAAGATGGGAAACTGTATAAAAACATAGCTGGATAAAGAAATTATGCAGGAATAACAAGCCCAAACCTTGCATATGTGGTAGTTGTGTTGTCTTAAATCTTGTAATTGGGTAGGTTAAAAAGATGATGCTAGAGGAAAGTATGGGTGTATATTGAGGATGCATGCAAATATCATCTCATTGATGTAAAAGAAGGAAACCCTTTTGTTCTATGGTACATAGAATTTGAGTAGAGAGATCCAATAGTGAATGCATGTGAAGGCATATGGATTGAGAAGTTATTCAAAGATTTGATCCGTAAGTTGAACATTTTCCTCCCTACGGCTATAATATTTGATGCATTTGACTACACAATCTTTCATGCAAGGAGCAAGCACATAGAAGGGTACTACCACTTATAAGGGATAGTTTTCTTTCTAAAGAAGTAAATTTCAAGTATTTCAATACCAATTCACACGTAATAGGTATGATGATTTTTTTTTTTTGCTTGCAATGAAGCTCGCCAAGTACAATGAATGTATCCACATCAAGGACATAAACTGAATAATTAAAACTTGTGTTTCACAAGAATTGATGAGATAATTGAATGACCTTTGAAGGAGATTTTGATCACTATCAAGCTTATTTTTCACAACATATAAGTTTTTTTTTCCCATGCGTATCCATCACCAAAATTTCACATAACTAGTTTGAGAAATTTTAGGATCATTTTTATGTCCAGACCCTTAAATCTAATTCATTAAATATATGGAAACATGAATAAAGTCATACATCAGAAGCTTTAATTCATTTCCATTGCAGAGAAGTTATTTTGGATCCCAATAATATCCCATCTACTACCATGTTCTCTACATATAATAAGAGACCACTCTTTCTTCAGTTTCTTCATTACTGAATCCTTATAATAAGAGACCACTCTTTCTTCAGTTTCTTCATTATTATCCAATTTGCTTAATCCTATACGAGTTATTTATTGTAGTAGTTAATGTGTGCAATCCTTCTCATTCCCTTCATATTGAACAAGGTTTACAATGTGTGCAATCCCACGAACATTGGATAATCACTAAGAAGAAAAGCGTTGGTGTCATTGGAGAATATTCTAGGAACAAGTTGACACATGCTACTGGATAAGGTGATGAGCCTTATCCCATCCACTAGGACGCTGATACCATTGAAGGTGATAGAAACGAGGAAGAGACATCTAACTGACCAGTGTTTCTAGTTTGTGTTGTCATATTCAAATTTTTTTTTTTTGGTTTCATTTGTATAATTATTTACAAGAATGAGTTTTAATGTGCGTACTTTGAAAGCTGAAACCATGTTTTTGATAAAGATCTATATAGTGAACTTGAAACGTGTATTCTGATAATTTTATATCTTATACCTCTTTAATCTTTATAATTTATTTAACTCATTCATAATTATTTGGCTTAACAAATTCACATTATTTCTACCAGTTTCCCCTCTTCTATTTTTTAACCAAAGCTTATAATCTAAAAATAAAAATCTAATTTGACAATCAATCGGTGTTAAAATCTAATTTGAAGGTGATAGAAACGAGGAAGGGGCATCTAATTGACCACCGTTTCTAGTTTGTGTTGTCGTATTCAGTCTTTTTTTTTTCATTTCTATAATTATTTACAAGTATGAGTTTTAATGTGTATATTTTAAAAGCTGGAACCTTGTTTCTGAAATAGATCTATATATTGAAGTTGAAGCGTGTATTCGCATAATCTAAAAATTTTATTTAACTCATTCCAGTTATTGGAGTTAACAAATTCACACGATTTCTACCAGTTTTCCTTCACATGATTTCTACCAGTTTTCATTCTTCTGTTTTTTGACCAAAGCTTTTAATCTTTAAAGAAAATCTAAATTGACAATCAATCGGTGTTTCTTAATATTAACCAAATCGATCTTTCTTAACGGGCTCACTAGTGAGTTGTTTGAAGCTTTTGAAAACTCCTTGATGGGTCCTATAAGGCTTTTTTAGAAGATAGCTCTTAGTTTTGGTTGTCTCTTGAGATGTTTGAGTGAAAATGTTATTCAATGGATTCATAAGAAGGACACCAAAAGAATGATTGAAAATTGAAGAATGATCACCATGCTTGAGATTGGCTATAAGGTCATAGCGAGATCCATGAGCAACCCTTTTCTAACCACCTAATGACATGGATCTATGAGTAACACAAACGTTACATGAAAGATGTTGTATGGAAGAGTCTAACATAACCTAATTTTTCAAGGTAGACTTTGAAAAATTAGGTTATGTTAGACTTTGAGAAAATCTAATTCATGTTAGAATGGGAACTCATCTTGCAAACACTCAAGGAAATGCGCTTTCATTTGGAGTTTATTAAGATTATTTCCATTCTTTTCTATAACACCTCTACTCAAATCAATTTTTCCTCTAGAGATTGATTAGACAAGGTTGCCCACTTGCCTCAATGCTTTTCACTCTTTTCACGGATAGTCCCAACTAGTCAATTGAAAATCTACTCAATCAATCCAAATGAGAGGGATTTTTGTCCTTTAAAATTGGGATCAAATGGAATTAATCTTTTTCCGGATTAGAGTGACATGTTTCTCCTTCATTACATTCGTTACATCTGTGAATTTAGGCATTGCCTACGTATCTTCTGTAGTGCTTTCAAATCTAAAATATAGCGGTGAAAGATCACCTTTAAGGTGATCTTACAACCACAATTACATATAGCCAATGATCCAAGTTTGAATAGAAGCCTGAAATTTCACCAATATCTTTACAAGAAGTGGTGTGAAAATTGATCTTGGATCATATGGGAATTGAAGTTAAACAATCCATTAATCCAACAAAACAAAGTGGTCCTTCTATGCCAGATCCTTCATCGAGGAACCTAGATAAATGCTATTCCAAACAAAAATTATGGTGCCTCTCTATGGTGTAATGTTGGAACACCAAGATTGCACTATGCTTGAGGTGGATTTGATCTACATCAAAAGCTATCACTTGCATTACATCAAAAAATAACCATTGGGGAGTTCTTTTACCTATGCTCATTTATTGTATTTTTTAAAAAGATTTTTCATGGATCGTTTACCATTGTAAAAGCCTTGAGATTTACACATGTAAAAGTACAAAGATAGAGCCCAAATTCCACAAATTTATGGTGGTTGAGTTGAATTAAATCAATCAATCACTCACCTAAAAGTAGATGAAACTAGATCTTCGTTTTTCCTAGATTGTAGGAAAGTGAGTTGATTCCCTCTAGCAACTATTCCCAACTTCATTTGAATTCAAGGTCCACTTGTAAACCACTTCTAGAGTCTATATAAAGACTTCAAAACACTTGTACAATACATGGAAGCAATATACATACACTTGTCACCATCATTGTCTTGCTCCTTTATTTCTCTACATCATCTTATTCATCAAGAGTAATTTTGCAGAGGCTGTTGCTCTCTCTAGAGAGCTTCAAATTGGATGAAAAATGCTTGTTGGAAATCTATTAGTATCTAGGTTACGCCTCTAAATTTCTATAGCATTTGATTTAGTGGATTAGGAGAAATCTGAGTGTTTCTGTCTCGCAGTCAATCTCTACATATTCCTGAAAAATAGGAAGTACCACCATTGAGTGTTTGATTCATTCCTATAGCATATTTTGCTTATTCTTTATGATTTTGTGCATTATATAAACTTAACCCTACGTGTATCACTCCTATAAAAGTATTATTTGTAATTGTAATCATGCTCCTCGCTATTAGCATTTGAAGTTCATTGTCTCTTCCATAGATAGTAAATTCTTTGAGCTAGTCCATGTGCAAACCTATCTCTTTTATATTGAATATTTCTCCTTCATGCTCCAAATTAGATAGTGCATTTATTGCACTTATCGGATCCCTATAAGGTCTATTTGAGTCTCCATAAGCTCAAGGGCTCGTCTTGTGCCAGTTGGCTAGACCAAACTTGGTCACTTTGGGACTCACTTTTCTACCTCCTACAAGCTTCCCCAAGTTCTCTGAGTGGTATCAGAGCTAGATCAAGATGGGTGATGACTTTGCCTCATTAGTCGAGAAGCTTGATGGACACAACTACACAAGTTAGAAAATCAGAATGGAGGCCTATTTGCAGGGTAGAAATCTTTATTGAATTATAGTAGGTCATGAAGCTATGCCTATTCTAAGATCCAAAAGAGGAACTACACAAAAGGAGACAGATAAGCTCACACTTTGGTGCACAAGGTATGCTCAAGCAAGGTTGTACATACTAAACTCTATCTTTGACTTTCTATTACCACATATTAGAGGATGCAAGACATCTCAATAGACTTTGGGATGCGCTCGAGACTTTCTTTTTTGCTAGTACCAAATCAAGAAAGAATCATCTTTGGAATGAGTTCAACCAAATGAAGAAGAAACCTAAACAAACCATCACAGAGTTTGTTACCAAGGTTAAGGAGGTTGCAAATCAGTTAGTATCCATTGGAGAGCTGATTGAAGAAGGGACTATCATGAGGTAGATTCTCAATGGGATTCAAAGTGATAAGCAATGGCAATCCTTCATGACAGCTTATGATCTCATCATGGATGTGCAAACTCCAAAATTCAACATCTTTCTTGGACAACTCTTCAATCAAGAGGCCAATAATAGTATAAAGGAAGGTAACTCCTATCATGTTAATTCAATTAGTTCTCTATATGTAGATAAGAAGGATAAGAAGCAGGAAGGCAAGAAAATGAAGAGGAGACTTCCCAAGCCAACTTCATAAGCAAGAGCAAGTGGAAAGGGAAGAAGAAAGGACCAAAGCATGATAAAGCTAAAGTTCAAAATGTTCAACCTTGTGCCATCTGCAATAAGACCAAGCATACAACTCACAATTGCTGGTTTAGTGGGAAGACCCAAAAAGGAAGTGGAAGAGGTGGATATGGTAGCGATAGAGGTAGAGGTGGACACAACTTCAACAATAAAAATATAGACTATAATAGAAGTGACTTCAACAATTATTCAAAAGATCAACCACATGAAGACTCATTGCTACTTATGAATCTAAAACATAAAGAAGGTAAAGAAGATGATCATTTGTTCTACATAGATTCAAGATGTTCAAATCATGTTGCAAGCAACATTGATCTTCTATCTGATTTGGAAAGTCCAAAGCATAGACATGAAGTACAAACAAGGGATGACACAAAGCACAATGTGGAGAAGATTGGTAATGTCAAAGCTTCGAATGGTAGGAAAAACATTCTGAGTAAGGTTCTATATGTACCCACTATCACTAAAAACCTAATAAGTGTGGGCCAAATATTTGAAAAAGGCTTGCAAGTTAGGTTCACCCAGCATGAGCGTTTGTGGAAGATCCATGTCAAGGCTTCAAGAAGATAGCCACAGGTGAGAAGCATGGTAGGATCTTCACTTTTGAAGTAGGAGAAACTAGGAAGATAGCTCCATTCACTTTTGGGTCTCAAACCCTAAGTGAGCTTGGAGTGTGGCATAAGAGACTTGCTCATATGAATGAAAGGACCTTCAAGGATATATGCAGGAATCAAAGTCATCTAGGAGTGCCGAACATATCAAAACAACACATGATCAACAGGTGTGATGCATGTCAGATTGGGAAGGCACAAAGACAACCATTCAACCATAAAGGTTACATGCACAACAACTTATTGGACTTAGTACATATAGATGTATGGGGACCAAGTCAAGAACCTTTGTTGGTATGATCAAGGTATTATATCTCATTTATTGATGACCATAGTAGATGAACTACTCTATACTTTATGAAAAGTAAGAATGAAGTTATTGATTGCTTCAAAAAGTATCTAGCACATGTGGAGAATCATACAAGTAGATCACTCAAGAAGCTTAGATCTAATGGAGAGGGCGAATACTTCTCCAAAGAGTTTGATGAGTTCATGCATGACAAAGGTATCAAAAGGGAAGTGACTAACATGTACTCCTCAACTAAATGGAATTTTAGAGAGGAGAAACAAGACATTGGTTGGATCAGCCTGAATAATGCTTGAAGAGAAGAAGTTGCAACATTATCTTTGAGCACAAGCTATTTCAACTGCTGTGTACCTTGTCAATAACTACCATCCAAATCACTTCTAGGTATGACTCCTTATGAATCATGGCATGGAAGAAAACCTAGTCTTGGACATTGCAAGATGTTTGGTTGTTTAGCTTATGTTCATGTACCATCACAAATCAAAGGTAAGCCAGATGAAAGGGCAATAAAGGCAGTGTTTATTGGATATGATTCAACTCAGATGGGTTACAAGTTCTATAATCCTACAACCAAGCAATTCACTACAAGTAGAGATGTTATGTTTGAAGAACACAAGTCTTGGTATGATCAAGACAAACAAAAGGTTAACTCTATCATATGATCTTGATTTTGATTCTCATCAATTAGGAAGCAAACATGATACATAGGTCCACGATCCAAGAAGTGATACAGATAATGACCAAGATGAAAGAGAAAAGGATTAAAAAATATGGAAGTCAAGAGGCAAAGCAAAGATGCAAGAGGTTGGAGAATGCTCCAAGCAAGCTCCTAGAAGATCAGTAAGAGAGAAGAAACAACTAAAAAGGTATGGATATGATTCCATATTTGTTATAAAGCATTCAATAACTTGGCAAAAGATTCAATTTTAGAGGAAGCCTCAACCTATGAAGAGGCAAAGGAAAACCCTAATTGGGAAAAGGCCATGAAAGAAGAAATATATGCATTGAAGGAGATGGACACTTGGGATTTAGTTCCAATGTCATCGAATCAAAAGGTAATTGGTTGCAGATGGGTATATAAAGTTAATAGAAACTCATTATGAGGAGATGTTCTCACTAGTTGCAAAGATGAATACAATTAGAACATTGATAAGTGTAGCTACTGCAAGGAATTGGAGACTCCTCCAACTTGATGTAAAAAATGCACTTCTAAATGGTTGGATAAGTGAAGAGGTATACATGTCACAACCTCGAGGTTTTGAAAACCCTAATCATCACTCTTATGTTTGCAGACTTAAGAAAGCATTGTATGGATTGAAATAAGCTCCTAGAGCTTGGAATTACAGGTTGGTTACACATCTTCAAGATCAAGGGTTGAAAGATAGCAACTGAGAGCCTTCTCTATTCATCAAAAGGGATCACAATGAGGTTATCTATCTATGTGTATATGTAGATGATAGTATTGTGACAAGTGATGATCTAAATGGAATTCAAAGGATCAAGAGACACATGCAAGAGGAGTTTAAAATCAGTGACTTAGCTGAGCTCACATATTTCCTAGTTATGTAGGTCATATACACAGATGAAGGAATGTATTTGACTTAGAGAAGATACATTCAAGATCTTCTTCTCAAGTTCAAAATGGAGAATCCTAAACCCTTAGCTACACCTTTGGAGATGAATCATAAACTTAGTGTTTATGAAGGTGAGAAAATTGAAGACATGAAAGAATATCAAAACTTGGTAGGGAGCTTGATATATGCTACTCATACAAGGGCAGCCATCTCATATAGTGTGGCCGTGCTAAGCCAATTCATGCACTTTCCAAGAAGACCACACATGGATGCAACTAAGAGAGTACTTAAGTATCTCAAAGATACAATCAACGAAGGATTATTCTATCGTTACTCTTCAGATTTGGATATCAAAATCTATTTAGATGCAGATTGGGTAGGAGCTAAGGATGATAGAAGAAGTACTTCTTGTTACTACACATTTGTAGGTTCAAAGCTAGTGTCATGGAGTTCCAAGAAGCAACCAACAGTTGCTTTATCATCAACTGAAGCAGAGTATAGAGGTTTGACCATAGCAACTCAAGAGGCAATATCGTTAAAGGCATTTTATATAGATTTGGGACCTATGAGTTCCAAACCTCACATATTTGGAGATATTATAAGTTCCATGCATCTAGCGGCAAACGCTATTTTCCATGCAAGAACAAAACACATAAAGGTGCATTACCACTTCATCAAGGAGAAGCTCAAAATTGGATGAGCAATGGCTCATTGGAAAGGTATTAGTGTCTTGTTTATGGCTATAAAGTCTCATAGCAATTTGGTTTTGTGGATTGGGAGAAATCTGAGTTTTTTTATCTCAAGGTCAATCTCTACGTATTCTTGAAAAATAGGAAGTACCACCGTTGAGTGTTTGATTCATTCCTATAGCATATTTTGCTTATTACTTATAGTTTTCTGCATTACATACACTCAAACCTATGTGTATCACTCCCATAAATGAAAGTTTTCTAATTGTTATCACGCTGGTCCCTATGAACATTCAAAGTTCATTGTCTCTTTCGTAGATAGTAAGTTTTTTTGAGCTAGTCCATGCCCAAACCTATCTGCATTACATACACTCAAACCTATGTGTATCACTCCCATAAATGGAATTTTTCTAATTGTTATCACGCTGGTCCCTATGAACATTCGAAGGTCATTGTCTCTTTCGTAGATAGTAAGTCTTTTGTATCGACTCTTTCTCCTTCATGCTCCGAAGTACATAGTGAATTTTATTGCACTTATTGCATGCCTATAAGGTCTATTTGAGTCTCCATAAGCTCAAGGGCTGGTCTTGTGCTGGTTGGGTGGACCAAACTTCATCACTTCAAGACTCACTTTTCTACCTCCTACAAGCTTCTCTAAGTTCTTTCATGTAAGAGGTGTTATTACGGGAGAAAGGTATTGGTCATCTATTCTCATCCTACCCAAAAAATGCCCCTGTTTGGAAAGGTGTATACAATAGCCACAATCTTGAGCGCCATTTAAGTGGAAGCAAGATTTTTTTGGTTGATGTCATGGAATGTTCTTCTACTCTCTCAACAATTTGAAAGGAAAGATGTGACTATAGCTTCAATGGGACTCCCAAAGAGTTGTCCTTCAAGAACTCCCTAAGCCTCCTAGGTAGGAGAATTATGAAGTAAAAGAGTCCCACCTGCCTTTTAAATACCACTAAGTGTTTGTACTTTAGAACAACAAGCTCATAAGCAATTGGTTCCCTCACAAAAAGAATGAAAGGATTATGATTCTTCTTTGTATTGCTTTTGAGCTTTCTTGTAATTAACTCCTTTTTTATAATGAACAACATTTCCTTGTGGAAAAAAAAGTCTTATATGTGGAGGGAATGTACATGCAAGTATATTTGAATGTGATACACAAGATTGGGATGATTGGATATAGGCCAAGCACAACCAATGGACATGGGTATAATATTTGATACATTTGACTACACAATCTTTCGTGCAAGGAGCAAGCACATAGAAGGGTACTACCACTTATAAGGGATAATTTTCTTTCTAAAGAAGTAAATTTCAAGTATTTCAATACCAATTCACAAGTAATAGGTATAAAGATTTTATTTTTTTGCTTGAAATGAAATTCTCCAAGTACAATGAATGTATCATCATCAAGGACATAAATTGAATAATGAAAACTTGTGTTTCACAAGAATTGATGAGATAATTGAATGACTTTTGAAGGAGATTTTGATCACTATCAAGTTTATTTTTCACAACATATAAGATTTTTTTCCCATGCGAATCCATCACCAAAATTTCACGTAACTAGTTAATGTGTGCAATCCTTCTCATTCCCTTCATATTGAACAAGGTTTACAATGTGTGCAATCCCACGAACATTGGATAATCACTAAGAAGAAAAGCGTTGGTGTCATTGGAGAATATTCTAGGAACAAGTTGACACATGCTACTTGATAAGGTGATGAGCCTTATCCCATCCACAAGGACGCTGATACCATTGAAGGTGATAGAAATGAGGAAGGGGCATCTAACAGAGTAGCGTTTCTAGTTTGTGTTGTCATATTCAGATTTTGTTTTTTTTTTGTTTCATTTGTATAATTATTTACAAGAATGAGTTTTAATGTGCATACTTTAAAAGCTGAAACCATGTTTTTGATATAGATCTATATATTGAACTTGAAACGTGTATTCTGATAATTTTATATCTTATACCTCTTTAATATTTATAATTTATTTAACTCATTCATAATTATTTGGCTTAACAAATTCACATGATTTCTACCAGTTTTCCTTCTTCTATTTTTTAACCAAGGCTTATAATCTAAAAATAAAAATCTAATTTGACAATCAATCGGTGTTAAAATCTAATTTGAAGGTGATAGAAACGAGGAAGGGTCATCTAATTGACCACCGTTTCGAGTTTGTGTTGTCGTATTCAGTTTTTTTCTTTTTCATTTCTATAAATATTTACAAGTATGAGTTTTAATGTGTATACTTTAAAAGCTGAAACCTTGTTTTAGAAATAGATCTATATATTGAAGTTGAAACGTGTATTCGGATAATCTTTAAAATTTATTTAAGTCATTCGCAGTTATTGGAGTTAACAAATTCACACGATTTCTACCAGTTTTCCTTCACATGATTTCCACCAGTCTTCGTTCTTCTGTTTTTTAACCAAAGCTTATAATCTTTACAGAAAATCTAAATTGACAATCAATCGGTGTTTCTTAATATTAACCAATTCTATCATTAAAATTTTAATCGTTTTAAGATTTTGAGGTAGACATCTGCGCGTAATGTCAATGGAAACTGTCTCATTCTACGAAAAAGCAGCCTCACTTCTAATGATTACGGAAATCATACATAATAGTAAATGCTACTACTAATGCCAACCCCTCTGTTTCTTATTCCTTTTGACTTCGTGGCCGCGTCTGTGTCTCTTCTGTCAACCCCTTCGTGTCTCTTCCGTCAACCCCTCTGTGTCTCTTATTTCTTTGACTTCGTGGCCACCTACGAATTCAAACCTTCTATCATTTTCGCTCTCTTTCTGTTTGAGGCGCAACTACTACTCTTCTCTATTTGCGTAAGACAACTGCATTCTGGATGTACTTACTTTCTCATACATGGGACACAGATTGCGCCCTCATAACAAAACACTGTCCGTGGAACCATATTTGAAACAAGCTTGGTCTGATATGAAAGATCAGCGTGCTTCAACTATTAATCGTATAACTTTAAATATAAATACGAAAGATCAACGTGCTTCAAATGAGTTTACGAGCTTCGTTTATTGATATTATATATTTACAAGGGGCGATGAGTGACATTCCAATAAACTCACATGTGAGCAATACAATCTCTCTCTCTCTCTCTCTCACACACACACACACACACACACACATATATATATATATATATATATATATATATATATATATATATATATATATATATATATATATATATATATATATATATATATATATATCAACGTGCTCCAAATGAGTTTACGCGCTCCGTTTATTGATATTATATTTTACAAGGTGCGATGAGTGACATTCCAATCAATGCAGATGTGAGCAGTACAATCATACACACACATACATACACATTGTGCTTAGTTCTACAGATATAGTCATATATCAACTATTTTCGATAATGGAATGCTTCATGGATTAAAATGTATATTTATCTTCTTCCTGACCATGTCTAAAAATTTCTATTACTGATGGAAAACCAATGGGATAAGATTACTTCTATGACTAGATAGGAAAATATAAAAAATAAAGTACATGACGCCGTTCCAAAAAAGAAAAAAAATAAGGGCAAGTTCTTTATCCACACACATTAGCTTAGTTGGTTGAGCCCTTAACCTCTCAAGATTGGGGGTGGGGGTTCAATCCATGTGGGATGTGGCTAGATACCTATCACCACTTGGGTGGTGAACTATCAAATGATCCTTTTCATGGGAAGCTTGGGCCTTATGGCAACCTACTTCAATCTAGTACTTTCGTCTCACCTTAGGGCCCTCCCTTGTAGTTTCTAACTTAGTTGGATCTTCGAGGCCTTATATCTTAGTAGTTGTTAGGCATGTAACCCCATACTTTGTGGAATTTTGAGTGTCCCATGGGTTCTATGCCCACCGTTTATTGTACATTCAATTTATTCCAGCTAATCGGAAAGAATGGATCTCAATTATCAAACTTCCTCTTTAAAAAAAGGGGAACTTCTTTCATTTAAAAAGACGAATGATGATAGTGTATGAACATTGTGTCTGTCGTTTATGTTTATGCTTTATATGGCTCGAAAACTCCATTCTTCATTGAGCACCTCCATACATCGAGGATCTATTAAGGGTTAATGATTCAATCATAATGCTTCAACAAATTCAATGAATGAGCATAAGAAAATTGTGTAATTCTTGTACAAGAAAGGTTATATACTTTGGAAGTCTTCTTCTCAACGGATTAACGAAATTAATTGTTTCAACCAATGTCAATGAATCGTGGGTTTTCATGTGAGAATTTTTGTAAATCTTTTGCAACAATCTCTTGATAGTCTTTTGATGTGCTTGCAAACTGCATGGGTGATGGGAGGTTGATAAAAGCTCTGCATCTTTGAATACGATGACATGAATATCATGTGGTTGATTCAATGAGGGTGGAAGTGCTTTGGAGGGAGTCCTTCATATACCAGGAGAACTTGCATCTTTGAAGATGATGACATGAATGTTGATGATTCATGAACAGCATCTAGTTGATTCAATGAGGGTGGAAGTGCTTTGGAGGGGGTGCTTCATATATCAGGAGAAATTCCTAGATAAAGGTATTATAGGAATAGAAATAAGGAGTTTCAACTTTATTGTGCTTGGAGTGAGGTATTGCATGGTTTGCATGCCTCCGATCAGGTGAGCACTCGAGTTGACAGTTGGTAGCACATGTCGATTCGACCACTAGATGTCCATGTGTGAAATTAACCTCTCATGAATATATTCTAAAGCGAGATGAATATAGTTGTCCTCTAGTAGTAGAAATAGAAAATATGATGTTTGAAAGAAATTTGAAAATGAAAAAATCAAGTAAAATTTGGGGGAAAGAAAAAAGAATCGAGGTGCTTATGTATAGGTCTCAACTCAAATGGATACCACCAAAGATAATATTTTTTTTTCACTCAAGGAGAAAGAAATTAAGAACATTGAGGCACCAAACAATCTTGTAAGATAAAATCTATCAGAATAAATGACAATGAAACTATAAGCGCAACTAGTACAAAGAATCTGATCATGAGGTACGTTGTCAAAAGAGTTTAATAATTAAAGAAACTGAATAATATGAAATTCTGAAATGCATTGTTTATCTCGATATCATGGACCATAATTTGACGTGGGATATTTCAATGGAATATTGTTTTGAATACCTCGTTGAATCTATTTTGATTATCTAAGGTCATTCTAACCATGCTCTACTTCCATGCCTAATATTTCACAAACTTTCTTTTATATAAAGCTCTTGAGTGGAAAATTTTGATCAATGGACAATAACCTTATGGTCACTATGGAATAGTTATTTGAGTACACTATTAGAAAAGATGGAGGTAATCATTTTCTCTACCGCATTTTGGAAAGCTTGCAAGGTGCCCGATTGAATAAACAAAACTTTGAAGAAGTATTGGTCAATGGCTTCTCTAACTACTTGGGGAAAGAGGGCTTTTCAAATAATCCGTTCCATGCTCTTAACACATTTTTTATATCCCATAGCCCGACTATAACCATATGGAATTTGTCCCTCCTCCTAATTGGTAGTGGTGGTGGTTGCGGCCTCATTTGACATGTCCATGGTGCACTGTCTCCTCTTTTCATTCCTTTGTGCATTGATATGGGATTGTTCCTCTTCTTCTCCTTGTGAATCCACTATATGCTCTTCTTTTTTTTCAACATTCACTTGAAGCTCCTCTTGTACTAAATGGAATTATTATTCTTGCCTTATTTCTTGCAAAACCTCATTTATTCTCTCGAGCTTCTCTTCCAAATCTTCATATCCTACTTCCATTTCAAAATTCTCATAGGCAATGGAAGTCTCTTCAACAGTGTCCTCATGCTCTTCATCTATATCTACCATCTTATTAGCTCTAGAATTATACCATGCCCTTTTTTGAAGGCTTTTGATGGAGCTTGGCATTGTTGATGTTCAATTATCCGTGAATGAGATTGGTTGTATCTCCAAGTTGTTGTCTTCTTGCCAAATGATCAATTTCATGTCTCCATGTCCTTTCTCTCTATCCATATGTGTGGTAGAATAGTTTGTACAATGTGATGAATCTACAATCCTTGCATTTCCAATGTATTCCACGCAAAGTGTGCCCCATAAACCTCTACAAGGGATAATGATTGATTGCAAAATACCATAATAGGTGGAAAAACACTTCTCCAAGTGCTTCTCTTGGTTCTAGACATGAACACTAACTAAAAAAATGAATTGTAACTTTTGTTCATAGTTCGTAAAAAAATGTAAGTGACTTTTAAATTTTCTTTTTCTTTAGCAATCCTTCCAATATTTGAGTCTATATTTATGTTTATTTGCATGTATGTATATATATATATATATATATATATATATATATATATATATATATATATATATATATATATATATATATATATTTGTGTGTGTACATATATATATATGCATTTGTATATGTATATGTGTATGCATATGTATATTTAAATGTATGTGTATATGCATATGTATCGATATATGTATTTGTATATGCATATGTTTATGTTATATGTCAGTATATGTATTTGTATATGTATATGTTTATGTAAATGTCGGTATATGTATTTGTATATGTATATGTTTATGTAAATGTCGATGTATTTGGATATGCATATGTGTGTGAATATGTATATGCATATATATATATATATATATATATATATATATATATATATATATATATATATATATATGTATGTATGTATGTATGTATGTATACGTATATGTATTTGCATAAGACAACTGGATTCTAGATGTACTTATTTTCTCATAGATGAGACTGAGGTGGTGCCCATCCATCTTTCCCAATAGAACCTAGGTTAGCAAAATCATTGTTAGACATGGAGAACCTAAAAGAGACCTAGGATTCTAAGCTCAATTCCAATGGCTTCATTGAGGTGCACCATAGACTGAGGAAAGCCCCAATTTGTAGGAGTAAATGAAAATGATTCGGGTGGGGATTATGATTCCTGTCATTCTAGATTGAGAAAAGAAGGAGATGATGTATATGTGTGTGTATGTATGTAAATATGTATGTGTGTGTGTATATATATATATATTCATACATACATGCGTAGATACATACATGTATATATACATACATATATGCACATATCTATATCTATATATAGACATGCACATATATATACAAATACATATATATATATATATATATATATATATATATATATATATATATATATATATATATATATATATATATATATATATATATATATATTCATACATACATACGTAGATACATACATGTATATATACATACATATATGCACATACATATATATATATATATATATATATATATACGTGTGTTCATGTATGTGTCGCTGTCATTGTCACTCATTGCCTCAAGATATAATATCTTTACTTTACGTTAAGCATGCTATATTAAATGGAAGAGAGTTGTAACGTTTCCGGGGCACGTTGATCTTCCATAACAACCAAGAATGTTTCCAATATTATCGTTGGAGTGTTGGCTAATTCAAAATATAGTGGTGTGCTTCGTGGAACAAGCTTCATCAGATGTAAATGGTGCATTCTCTGCTTCTCTATCCTTGGAAAATCAGGAAAGGACCTAAGAATTAGCGGGCAGAAGGAAAATGAGGCGGAAGGTGTTGATATGACGATGCACTTATTGTCCCACATATGAGGAAGCAATTGTGGGCTTTTTCTTTGGGAAGACAGCCGGTTGAACATTAATGTGTTGCAGTGGTGCATCCAGAATCGAATTGTCTTACGCAATTAGAGAAGAGCAGTAGTTGCGCCTCAAACAAAAACAGAGGCGACAGCTATGTGGAAATTAGGGGATGAATGGGCTGTCTTTATATCAGATAAGACACACTGAAACCAATGGTCCTTATCAAATGCGTAGGCGGCCAAGAAGTCAAGAACTTCCTTCTACGTTTGCTACCAAAATAGTATACGATTTCTGTGATCTGTTTACAAGTGGCAACTATTTATTTAAAAAAATGAGACAATTTCCTTCTACACAAAATTTTTTTGATGATATGTTGAAGAACACATTTATAGATATCAAAGACCAAACACAAAGATAGAGAGAGACCAAGTGGTTAATTTCGAAAATCTTAGAGATCATCTGAATAGACCTGTGAATATTTTCAATGATTCATATAATCAAAGAAATGGACTACTAATGATGAACCAACCGAGCACCACAACAGAAAGTAGAAATTGACATACTAAACCTAGTTTTAGGTGATGAAAACGCACGGGAAAATATTTCTATTGGAATTCTATTGGGGTTGCGTGTCCAAATGAAATTTCTACAAATTCTTGTCATCTTCACAATCTCCTTGTTTCTAAGCCTCCAATAAGCTAGAAAATAAATTATAGAAGAGATAAGAAATGTATTACTAACCATAGAACATCCACCACATTAAGTTGTGCACCCTTCTAGTAGCAAAGCTTGTTCTGTGGACCATCAAGACACCAATGCCCATAGGGATTTCCAACACCCAAAAGACTTGACTATTATTGATAAGCTTTTGATAATGATGATCAAGAAGAACCTATGGTGGTTGTCCAAGAAGGTATTTGAATGCGGTTTTAGTGTGGTTTATTTGAGGCAGAGAGGTTTCAAAAACGAAAACAATATAGTGTAGGAAGGTAGATATACTTCAAAAATCACTCTCTAAAAAAACATTGGTGTCATCAGCAAAAAGATGCAAAACCATCAAGTCTAGGTTATGAGGGAGAGAAATTCCATAAATAAGACGGTGATAAACATAGTTGTTAACCAAGTAGTTGAGATCCTCGATAGTGATGGCAAAGATTAAGAGAGCCGGCAGACATCCATGAATGTTTATCCATGTGGTGGCCTTTCTCAAACGCGTGGAGACCATGCTAATAAGCCTAGGGACAAACCAATATCCTTTAGATATTGAAGGATGAGATCCCACTCTACCTTTTCATAATCTTTGTCAAAGTCGACCTTGCGGTAGAGCATATTTTGAGAAGATTCCTTCACACAACTCCAACACTTCTACATATTGCCAAAAAGTTCCAATGCATTAATGAGTCCATCAAGTCGAACACTTTTTCATACTGCTAGAAAGTTATTCAGTTCTAATATCTCCTTGAAAAATGCAATAGTGAATCCATCAAGTCCAACACTTCTACATATTGACACAAAGTTCCAATGCATTAATGAGTCCCTCAAGTCGAACACTTTTGCATACTGCTAGAAAGTTATTCACTTCTAATATTTCCTGTCGAGTAATAGGAGTTTCAATAAAATTCTTAATGCCTTGTGGAGCCTTTCTGGATCTAACACCCGAGATGAAAGTCATGCACTCAAATCCATTTTTGGACCTTTTCCAGGAAGAAATCGGAGTTGAAACCCCAAGAAGCTGGGTGAAATGTTTGATAATTGGCGAACAAATGTCTTTGTGAGTAGCACATTGAAAAGCGTTGTTATTAATCATGTAAGAAATAGCTTCCATACTTTGTTTCTTCTTTATGATTCTACGTATTACTTTAGTCAAATTGTTACTTTTTCTAGGCCATCGGTGTTAAAAGTAGATCTAAAGCTTCCTACTCCTAATTTCATTTGCATACTATAGCATGCATCTGACTTTCGGAAGGCTAGTTTGAAGGTGAGAGTTGTCTTTTTTGACTTTAGATTCAAGATACAAAAGACTTCTATAAAACTTCCCCCATTTGTAAGTTTATGGATGTTATTGATCTCCTTTGGAGTTCTATGCAAGATTTTCTAGGTCAGGTGAAGACCCAAATTGTAACAAAGGGTAGGATAGGAGTGGGTTCTAGAGGGATAGTTCACTACAACATATCGAGGGAATACCGATGGTTAGTGTACCGACGGGGAGCTGTCGGCGTCGGTATACCCCTCGGCAAATTTGGGAAAGTTACATTGCCTCGGAATCACGGCGTCGGTATATGCGTCGGTATATGCATCGGTACTTTGCTGGAAATACTGACGCATATACCGATGCTTATACCGACACTCTCTTTTTAACTCGGCCCGAACCCGAAATTCGTCATTCTGCTGTTTTGAATGTAGAACTTCTGCTTTTGGGTTTGCCCGCGCCAACAGCAGAACTGTGTTTGTCATCCTCTCTCTCTCTCTCCCTCTCTCCCTCCCTTCCCTCTCTCTCTCCCTCCCTTCCCTCTCTCTCTCTCTCCCTCTCTCTCTCTCCCTCCCTCTCTCTCACTATCTCTCTCTCTCTCCCTCTCTCTCTCTCACTCTCTCTCCCTCTCTCTCCCTCTTTCTCTCTCCCTCTTTCTCTCTCCCTCTCTCTTTCTATCTCCCTCTCTCTCTCTCTCTTTTCTTTTTCTATGTTTTTTCTTTACTAATATGTTCTTTGTTTGGTTTTGCAAGAGATTTTGGGATCAAATCTTTGAAAATTCGACGAAGAAGAATTTCAAGTGGATTTTGACGATCGTGTCAAACAATTCTCTCTCTCTCTCTCTCTCTCTGTTTCCCTCTCCTTCCCTCTCTCTCTCTCTAAACACACCTCTATTTTTATAGATCTGACGCTTTGGAAAGTAGATCGCACATATTGTATCACTCTGTTTTCTTTCTTTATGTTTTTGCTTTTCTAATATCTTCTCTCTTTAGTTTTGCAAGAGATTTTTGAGATCAAATCTTTGGAAATTCAACGAAGGAGAATTTCAAGTGGATTGTGACAACTTTGATTCAAAAATTACATAACTGTAAGTAAAACATATATCACTCTTTTATCTTTTTCTATATTTTTGTTGTCTAATATCTTCTCTCTTTATTTTTGCTTGAGAGAGAGAGAGAGAGCGAGAGAGAGAGAGAGAGGGATACATGCATATGCATATGCATACATGCATATGCATATGCATACATGCATATACATACATGCATGCATATACATACATGCATGCATATACATACATGCATGCATATACATACATGCATGCATATGGATACATGCATATGCATACATGCATGCATGCATATGCATACATGCATCCATGTATGCATATGCATACATGCATGCATGCATATGGATACATGCATATGCATACATGCATGCATATGCATGCATGCGTGCATATGCATGCATGCATGCATGCATGCATATGCATACATGCATGCATGCATACATGCATATGCATGCATGCATGCATGAGGGATATGCATATGCATACATGCATGCATGCATATGCATACATGCATGCATGCATATGCATACATACATACATGCATACATGCATACATGCATACATGCATACATGCATATGGATACATACATATGCAGACATGCATGCATGCATATGCATACATACATGAATGCATATGTATACATGAATGCATATGCATATGCATACATACATACATGCATACATACATGCATACATGCATACATGCATACATGCATGCATGCATATGGATATATGCATTCATGCATATGCATATGCATACATGCATGCATGCATATGTATACATGAATGCATATGCATACATGCATGCATATGCATGCATGCATGCATGCATGCATGTATGCATATGTATACATGAATGCATATGCATACATGCATGCATATGCATACATGCATGCATATGCATACATGCATGTACGCATGTATGCATATGATACATGCATGCATGCATATGCATACATGCATCCATGCATATGTATACATATGCATGTATGTATGCATATGCATGCATGCATGTATGCATGTATGCAATTGTATGCATGTATGCATATGCATACATGCATGCATATGCATACATGCATGCATGCATATGCATACATACATACATGCATACATGCATACATGCATACATGCATCCATATGAATTCATTTATGTATGCATATGCATGCATGTATACATATGCATGCATGTATACATATGCATTCATGTATGTATGCATATGCATTCATGTATGCATATGCATTCATGTATGTATGCATATGCATTCATGTATGCATATGCATTCATGTATGTATGCATATGCATTCATGTATGCATATGCATTCATGCATGTATGCATATGCATTCATGTATGTATGCCATGCATGGATGCATATGCATACATGCATGCATATGCATTCATGTATGTATGCATATGCATTCATGTATACATATGCATTCATGTATGGTTGCATATGCATTCATGTATGTATGCATATGCATTCATGCATGTATGCATATGCATTCATGCATGTATGCATATGCATTCATTTATGTATGCATATGCATGCATGTATGCATATGCATGTATGCATATGCATGCATGCATGTATGCATATGCATGTATCCATATGCATGCATGCATGCATGCATATGCATAGATGCATGGATGCATATGCATGCATGCATGCATGTATGCATATGCATGCATGCATGCATGTATGCATATGCATGCATGCATGTATGCAATTGCATGCATGTATGCAAGTGCATGCATGTATGCAATTGCATGCATGTATGCAATTGCATGCATGTATGCATATTAATGCATGCATGCATGTATGTAAATGCATGCATGCATGTATGTATATGCATGCATGCATGTATGCATATGCATGTATCCATATGCATGCATGCATGCATGCATATGCATACATGCATGCATATGCATACATGCATGGATGCATATGCATACATGCATGCATGCATATGCATACATGCATGGATGCATATGCATACATGCATGCATGCATGTATGCGTATGCATGCATGTATGCGTATGCATGCATGTATGCATAGGCATGCATGCATGTATGCATATGCATGTATCCATATGCATGCATGCATGTATGCATATGCATGCATGCATGCATATGCATGCATGCATGCATGCATGCATATGCATGCATGCATGCATGTATGCATATGCATGTATCCATATGCATGCATGCATGCATGCATATGCATACATGCATGGATGCATATGCATACATGCATGGATGCATATGCATACATACATGAATGCATATGTATACATGAATGCATATGCATACATGCTTAAGCATGCAAATGCATATACATACATGAATGCATATGTATACATGAGTGCATATGTATACATGAATGCATATGCATACATGCTTAAGCATGCATATGCATATACATACATGAATGCATATGTATACATGAATGCATATGTGTTGGTGCAAAACAAGCCTACACACATTGGCTTGAAACATTGGAACCTTGGAAGGCTAAAGCTTGAACCCTTGAAGGATGTATTTACATGAACCATGAACCATAGGAACCAATGCTTAATTGGTTATTATTTTTTATTCAATGTAAAAGTCAATATGACTTAATCACTCATGTAATCACACCTACTAGTCTAAGTCGTGGAAAAAGCAGATGGTATGATTGAGGGAATATCTCCCTAAGTTCAGTGGAGAGATTCAACGGAGCTTCAATTTGAATTTCAAATTCAAATGACCAATAAAATCTTATAAAAGCTATGAAGAAAACTCGCGGGCTAGTCCCACTCATTTGAGCTCATCTCCCGAGGCATTTCACTACTGTATCTGTGTGTGTGATAGTGCTACATCTTAGCCTACACCACAATACCTCATTTAGCTATGCTTGGCATGCTAATGAGCTTGTACATCTACATTAATCAATAGATACATTCACATTTTTCAACTCTGGTTTCTCTGTGTCATCTACCTCAAGTCTGTCAACTTCAACAAGGCATATCTCAAGATCTACCGAACCAAATTGGATGATTCAAAGTGCATTGGATTCAGCTCAAAGTCTACTATACAGCTACAAAGTTTCAAAGCCATTGGATCTACCATCACAGAGAAATCTCAGTCGGGGTGCTCACTGGTCTGTAACTGTAAGTCTCCTAAAAAATCGGGGGTACACCTTAGTTTGCTAAAGTGATTTCTCTGAGTGTGGTTTATCATTTCCTTTCATTTCACTTGCAAATGGAAGCTTACTAAGCTAATTGAATATCCCTAGAAGGAATTTTGCTAATTGTAACTACACTGGTCACACTGAGCATAATACTGAGCAGGTATCAAGACCAAAATAGAAAGTTTTCAAGTCTTGTGATTTCCAAAGTAGTCTGTTTTGATCAAGTAATTACTCAAACCTTTTCCAAAGTACATATAGCATATTTTGGTATCATTTGAAAGCTCAAGGAGTCTACTAAGCATATCTAGAGTCAAAGGAGGGCAGGTGTGAAGCAGGTTTTGCAGCACCAGCTTGATCTTCTAAGTGTATCCAGCCATCACATCCAACAGTGGTATCAGAGCAAATAAGGTAATCATGGGTGATGGTTTCCCTTCCTTCATTGACAAATTGGATAGAAATAATTACCAGGCTTGGTCATTGAGAATGAAGACCTATCTACAAGGGAGAAGCTTGTATGGATACATATCAGGAGATGAGGAGTTGCCCTCATTCAAGACCAGAGGCCTACCAACAAAGGATGAACATGAGAGGCTCAACCAATGGTGTGCTAAAGATGCCTTGGCAAGGTCATATCTTCTAAACTCTATCTCTGATTTCCTTCTACCTCATGTAAGGAATTGTAAGACTTCCCAAGAGACTTGGGAAACCTTGTCAACATATTTTTCATCAAGCACAAGAGCCAGAAAGAATCAGCTATGGATTGAGTTTACAACTCTTAGGAAGCAATCAAAACAATGTGTCTCAGATTTTGTCACCAAAGTCAAGGACATTGCAGATCAACTTGCAAGTGTTGGAGAAGAAATTGAGGAAGAGCAAATAGTCAGACAAGTGATCAATGGACTAAAGGCAGATGACAAATGGGAGAGCTTTACCACAGCAATGGACTTATACATGGACATCCAAGCACCTGATCTAACAACTCTGATTGGACAACTCTTTACACATGAAGCAAAGATCACAAAGAATGGAGAGCAATCAAAAGGTAACAATCCCTCTGCCCTATATACTGATAAGAAGACTAAAGACAAGGGTAAAAGCAAGAAGGTTGATGAAGAAGGCTCTACCTCCCAAGCAAACTATGCAGGGAGAGGTAGATCTTCTAGAGGTAGGGGCAGAGGAGGTAAGTCAGGTAGGGGGAGACCCTACAATCAATCTCCATGCAATATCTGTGGCTTGTCTAACCATACTACAGATGAATGCTACAAAAACTACAAGAACCAAAGAGGAAGAGGTCACCAAAGAGGAGGATACTCTCAAGGCAGAGGCAGATTCAACCAATCTCAAGGCTACCATGGCTACAACAATAATTACAACAATAGCTACAATCACAATGGCAATTATCAAGGTGGATACAGGAATAGGAAGGATTACAACAATTATGCAGAGGATCAAGATGATTCCTTGTTGATTATGAACATGACATCTAAGTCAGGTATCAATGATGATCATTTGTTCTATATTGATTCAGGTTGCTCTAACCATGTAGCTGGAAATGTTGCCTTACTCTCTGATTTGGAAGAACCCAAAGGCAAGCACCAAGTGCAGACAGATGATGACACTAAACATTCAGTTGTTAAAGTAGGCAATGTCAAAACAAGTGATGGTAATCAGAATTTACTAAGCAGAGTGTTGTATGTTCCAACAATCACCAAGAATCTGATGAGTGTAGGTCAGATTGTTGAAAAAGGTCTACAGGTCAGGTTCACTCAACATGGTGCATATGTGGAGGATCCAAGACATGGATTCAGAAGGATAGCCAAGGGAGAGAAATCAGGTAGATTGTTTACCTTTGAACTTGAAGACACTAAGAGTATTGCTTTGTACAATTATAAAGACCAAACCCTATCAGAATTGGAGATTTGGCATAAAAGATTTGGTCACATTGGAGAGAGGACCTTAAAGCAGATGAGTAGGGATCAATGTGTGCTTGGGATACCTAATGTATCCAAGCAACACATGATATACAAGTGTGGGGCTTGTCAATTTGGTAAGTCACACAGGTTGCCCTATACCAAGAAAGGTTTTATGCATGAAGATTATCTGGAATTGGTGCATACAGATGTTTGGGGACCTAGCAAAGAGCCATCTATATCTGGATCAAGGTACTATGTGTCCTTTATTGATGAATATAGCAGGTGGACTGTCTTATACTTCATGAAACATAAAGATGAAGTATTTAGTTGTTTCAAAAGGTATCTTGCATTAGTTGAAAATCAAACAGGTAGACATTTGAAGAGGCTAAGGTCAGATGGTGGTGGAGAATACTTCTCCAATGACTTTGAAGATTTCTTGCAGGAAAGAGGCATCAAGAGGGAGATTACTACAAGGTACTCACCTGAACAAAATGGGGTAGCTGAAAGGAGGAATAGACTCATTGTAGAGACAACTAGGTCTATGTTAAATGAAAAGAAATTGCCAAACTATCTTTGGGCAGAGAGTGTATCTACTGCCACATATTTAATTAACAGGTTGCCATCAAAGACACTTGATGGAATGACACCCTATGAGGCTTGGCATGGTAAGAGACCATCTCTGGATCATTGTAAAATCTTTGGGTGTGTTGCATATGTGCATATTCCCTCACAGGTAAGGGGAAAGCTAGACCCTAAAGCTGAAAAGTGTATCTTCATTGGTTATGATTTGAATCAGAAGGGATACAGGTTTTATAACCCCTCAAATAAAGGCTTCAAGGTAAGCAGAGATGTCATCTTTGATGAAAATGATTCATGGTATGAAAATGAGTGCAGGAAAGTTAGCCTACCTTATGACATGGAAGAAGACTTTCCAAAGCCTATCAGGCAAGAACCAACTCAGAAAGAGGACACAAGCTCAGATGATGAAGACACCATCAATATTGAAGAGTTCAAGGCTTGGAAATCCAAAGGGAAGATGAAGATGAAGCAACTAGAAGACAATCCAGAATCCTCAACTCAAGCTATGAGGAGATCTCAAAGAGAAAAGAAGAAACCTATTAGGTATGGGTATGATACTTCACTTGTAACCAAACACTCTGTATATCTTGCAAAGGATCTCTTGAATGAAGAACCAGGTACATTTGAAGAAGCAATTGCTAAACCAGAATGGAAGGAAGCAATGGATGAAGAAATGGAGGCTCTCAAGGAGAGTGATACTTGGGACTTGGTACCCAAGAAAGACTCCATGAAGGTGATAGGATCCAGATGGATCTATAAACTCAAGAGGAACTCAGATGGTACAATAAACAGGTATAAAGCTAGGTTGGTAGCCAAGGGTTTTGCACAAACCCAAGACATTGATTATGAGGAGACATTTTCTCCTGTGGCCAAGATGCCAACCATCAGAGTTATGGTGAGTGTAGCTGCATTTAAGAATTGGAACATGTACCAATTGGATGTGAAGAATGCATTCTTGAATGGATGGATATCTGAAGAAGTCTACATGTCACAACCACCTGGCTATGAGGATCCCAATAAGGTAAATCATGTTTGTAAATTGAAGAAGGCTCTGTATGGATTGAAGCAGGCACCTAGAGCATGGAATTACAGGTTGACAACCTATCTCCTAGATCAAGGATTTGTGATGAGTAAAGCAGACACTTCATTGTTTATAAAGAAGAACAATTCAGAGGTAATATACTTGTGTGTCTATGTTGATGACATCATTATTACAGGAAATGATGTTCAGGGAATAAGACACATCAAAGGACAAATGATGAAGGAATTCAAGATCAATGATCTTGGATTATTGAAGTACTTCCTAGGACTTGAATTGGTCTACACAAATTCAGGTATCTTTATTACTCAGAAGAAGTACATTCAGGACATGGTCAAGAAGTTTAATTTGCAGGAAGCTAAAGTCTCAAACATTCCTATGGAGGTCAACCACAAACTCAGTGCACATGAAGGAGAAGAACTCAAGGATATTACAGGTTACCAAAGTTTGGTAGGTAGTCTCAATTATGCTACCTTAACCAGGATTGATATATCATATGGTGTTAGTGTACTTAGCCAATTTATGCACAAACCAAGAATACCACATTTGGAGGCAGCAAAGAAGATAGTAAAGTACCTAAAGGGAACACAAAATCATGGTTTGTACTTTCCATATTCATCAGACATTGACATTAAGGTATACTCAGATGCAGATTGGGCAGGTTGCAAGGATGACAGGAGGAGTACATCTGGTTACATATGTTTTGCAAGTGATAAACCAATTTCTTGGTCATCCAAGAAACAACCCACAGTAGCTTTGTCATCTACTGAGGCAGAGTACAGAGGGCTAGCCAATGCCACTCAAGAAGCTATATGGTTGAAGCTATTATATTCAGAATTGGGCTTATACACAAGGCCACCAATCATATTTGGGGATAACACAAGTTCTCTTCACCTAGCAGCTAATCCAATTTATCATGCTAGGACAAAACACATAGAGGTTCACTACCACTATGTGAGGGAGAAGTTACTTAGCAAAGAAATTCAATTATCATATCTGTCTACTAATATACAATGTGCAAATTTGCTTACTAAAGCTCTGGATGGAAGCAAGCTATGCATATTTAAATCCATGATTGGATTGCAGGAAATAATTGAAGACTAGAGATGAAGACTTGAGCCAAAGTGTTTGGCTTGAGGGGGAGCTGTTCGTGCAAAACAAGCCAACACACATTGGCTTGAAGCATTGGAACCTTGGAAGGCTAAAGCTTGAACCCTTGAAGGATGTATTTACATGAACCATGAACCATAGGAACCAATGCTTAATTGGTTATTATTTTTTATTCAATGTAAAAGTCAATATGACTTAATCACTCATGTAATCACACCTACTAGTCTAAGTCGTGGAAAAAGCAGATGGTATGATTGAGGGAATATCTCCCTAAGTTCAGTGGAGAGATTCAAGGGAGCTTCAATTTGAATTTCAAATTCAAATGACCAATAAAATCTTATAAAAGCTATGAAGAAAACTCGCGGGCTAGTCCCACTCATTTGAGCTCATCTCCCGAGGCATTTCACTACTGTATCTGTGTGTGTGATAGTGCTACATCTTAGCCTACACCACAATACCTCATTTAGCTATGCTTGGCATGCTAATGAGCTTGTACATCTACATTAATCAATAGATACATTCACATTTTTCAACTCTGGTTTCTCTGTGTCATCTACCTCAAGTCTGTCAACTTCAATAGGGCATATCTCAAGATCTACTGAACCAAATTGGATGATTCAAAGTGCATTGGATTCAGCTCAAAGTCTACTATACACCTACAAAGTTTCAAGGCCATTGGATGTACCATCACAGAGAAATCTCAGTCGGGGTGCTCACTGGTCTGTAACTGTAAGTCTCCTAAAAAATCGGGGGTACACCTTAGTTTGCTAAAGTGATTTCTCTGAGTGTGGTTTATCATTTCCTTTCATTTCACTTGCAAATGGAAGCTTACTAAGCTAATTGAATATCCCTAGAAGGAATTTTGCTAATTGTAACTACACTGGTCACACTGAGCATAATACTGAGCAGGAATCAAGACCAAAATAGAAAGTTTTCAAGTCTTGTGATTTCCAAAGTAGTCTGTTTTGATCAAGTAATTACTCAAACCTTTTCCAAAGTACATATAGCATATTTTGGTATCATTTGAAAGCTCAAGGAGTCTACTAAGCATATCTGGAGTCAAAGGAGGGCAGGTGTGAAGCAGGTTTTGCAGCACCAGCTTGATCTTCTAAGTGTATCCAGCCATCACATCCAACAATATGTATACATGAATGCATATGCATACATGCTTAAGCATGCATATGCATATGCATACATGCTTAAGCATGCATATGCATATGCTTACATGCTGAAGCATGCATACTTATATGTAAACAAGCAAGCATATGCTTAAATATGCATACAAGCAAGCATGCATATGTATACAAGCAAGCATATGCATACAAACTGAAGCATGCATATGCATACAAGCAAGCATATGCATATGTATATGTATATACAAGCAAGCATATGCATATGTATATGTATATGTATACATGTATGCATATGCATATGCATATATGTATGCATATACATACATTTATATGTACATGTATGTATACAAACAAGCATATGCATATGTATATGTATACATGTATGCATATGCATATGCATATGTATACATGAATGCATATGTATACAAGCTTAAGCATGCATATGCATACAAGCAAGCATATGCATACAAGCAAGCATATGCATACATGAATGCATATGCATACATGAATGCATATGTATACATGAATGCATATGCATACAAGCTTAAGCATGCATATATATACATTGGATGAGATGAGATCTTCATATTGCATCAAATGGGATCTCCACGTACACCTTGGGGTGCACATGATCATGATGAATCGAAGATATATCATATCCGTAATGGAGCTCCAGTTATGGATGCGGCGGGGAAGTCAATGGGACAACGGATACGACAACTCTGCTCTATCGAATTCGGTCATTCAGTAATGCTAAAATGGGCCGAACAGGATAGAGACTCTAAAAATCATATCACACAATGCATATATGAAGAGTACCGGCCAGCACCTGGCAATCCTGTTGTGAGTTCCGATTGGATACAACATACAGCACGCGAGGTCATGTCGCATCGACGATCGGAAGCTCGCGATGCTTTCAAAGCAGGCTTACCGAAGCCTGTATGGCTAGACGCCGAAGAATGGGAATCGATTCAGGATGAACATCAACATACTCCTGATCGGTATCGTCAACAAAGAGATGCGGCGGCCACACGGTTAGATACGGTTGGAACGTCGCATTTAGGTAGCGATGGATACGATAGTATGCGCTACCAATTTGTAAGTATGATGTTAATTATTGAAGTAGTTTGTGTTAAGTATATTATGTATATTCATCTAACATTTTGCATATTTACTATAGGAGTTGGCAGTGGGTCGTCCTCCAACGCGAGCTAAAGAATCGTATGGATATCGACATGGACTGACTGCACTGTTACAAGACTTAGAGGGACGCGGTGCAATCGTCTCATGGGAGAATATTCTTGATTAGGTAAAGTTATATCTTGGTTTTGTGTTTCTAGTTGTTGTTTATAAATTTCATGTTAATTGGTCTTATTTTATACATATGTTTTGTTGCAGGATTGTAAGTGTAAATATTTTGATCAACGCCACAATTTTGTATCACACTCGCATACGACAATGATGAACCATAATTCTGTATTCGATTCCTATATAGAAGTGTTTTGTCACATTGCCACAATTTTGTATTACACTCCTATGTGGCAATGATGTACCATAATTTTGTATTCGATTCCTATATGTAAGTGCTTTGCCACACTTTTGTACATTTTTCATTTATGGAATATACGACTTTCTGTACATGAATCATTGTTCGCTTTTGTTCATATAAGTTTATGTTTTGGTTGCCATTAGAGTACATAACACATGTACTCAGTTGGGCAGAGTGTATTGTCTTTTGCTAAAGAACATCATGCTTTAGCAAAAGACAACACACTTTGTCCAAAAAAAATTTTGCAGGTATGGTCGTCAGTATACGCGTCGGTAGGTCCAGTATGGTCGTCGGTATATGCGCCGGTACACCCAGCGGTTGTTGGTATAGACGTCGGTATATGCGTCGGAAATACCGACGCTTATATCGACCCCTATACCAACGCTTATACCGGCGCCTATACCGGCGCTTTGGTTCCGATGCCTACACCGACTGCAACACCGACGTCGCGAAGAATTCACGCCCGTTCATTTGCCTCAGTAGCAACCTTGGTATACCCTCAATATGTTGTAGTGGTTCTAGGCAATGGAGATTTCTTGTTGAACTGAGGGGAAGGAGAAGGTTCTATATCGGCATGGAGCTAATGCGATTTTATATATGTAAGGTAAGAATTTAGTGATAAGACTATTGGATAGTGATCTCAAACCACTAGATACAAGCATTGGGAAAGGGAGAGGGTACCCAATCTCTCGATGATGTTATAAGAGGCTATAAGAGGTTTGAACAAGGAAATGAGAAGGAATCCTTGACCTCAACCAAGTTAAGGTAAAGCTCTAATTAGTCCCACAAATCTTTCTCTAACCCATAAGTAACCAAAAATCTTTGCTTGCATCTATTTGACACATCTTCCACCCTGTTGAAAGCACCATAGAGGATTATCTCCAAGGGCAAGGAATTGAAATTCTACAAGGTATCCATTCTTTGAGAGTCATGTTTTGAGGCATATACAAAGGCGATGGGAAAGGATGTGGACTACCAAATGAAGTTGCAATCCAACTATGGCTCCAATCCATTGAGAACTCCACAAAACACGAGGATGAAAATGGCTTAAAGTTGGTCAGCGTGCCAAAACACCCATAGGTTGGGAAGTAGTAAACCGAATGTGAGAACACGAAATCATTGGAAGCCTTTTATGAAGACCCTCTCTAACAATTTCTACATCTTGAGGATAGATAAAGTCTAGATAACTTTCTTTTACCAAAGCCACTCGCCAATGTAATCTCTCTATTGAGTAGCATGCAGCTATGGCGGCTTCTCCATATTGTCAGATACAGATGAGAGAGAGAGAGACATAGGGATAAAATCAGATAAGGTCACATGCTCTAGCCACGATGGAATACATTCATATTAAGTTATTTTGGTGTTTTACATAAAAGGTATGTAATGCCATGTCATCAAATCTCCCCCTCAAGCTCAGAATGAGCTTGAATGCAAAATGAAAAAAATAATATGTCCATATAAGATGAAATAAACATGAAATGAAATCTAGATACAAACTAAAGCTTTCTAACTCCTAAAGCTTCTCTGAAGTAGATGAACTTGTCCTTGGGAAGAGCTTTGATGAGGATATCCGCCACTTGTTCTCCACTGCTGATGTGAGTTAGTTCCACTTCTCCTTTGATGACCTTCTCACGAACAAAGTGATAATGAACTTGGATGTGCTTCGATCTCGCATGATAAACTGGATTCTTTGATAACATTATGCTACTCACATTGTCACAATAGATGACCACTTTTCCATCGATGTAGATGCCCATGTCTTCAAGTAGGTACTTAATCCATGTTGCTTCACAAACAGCTTGTGTAATGCCTCTATATTCAGCTTCGGTACTTGAGAAAGCGACAGTTGGTTGCTTCTTGCTACTCCAAGAAATGGTTGCACTTCCAAGTGAGAATGAAAATCCACTAGTTGACCTTCGATCCATGACATTTCCTGCCCAATCCGCATCTGTGTATGCATATATACATGGCTGAACTTTTCTCTCATAAAACAAGCCAAAGTTGCATGTTCCTTTCACATATTGCAATATGCGTCTTACTGCATCCAAGGGCACTCTACATGGTTTATGCATAAACTCACTCACCAAACCAACTGCAAAACTCAAATCCGGTCTTGTCTTTGTTACATAAATCAAACTTCCAACCGTCTTCCTATATGCATTGGCATCATGGAAGTGCTTCCCATCATCCATAAGCTTAGCATTAGCATCAAGTGGCATATCAACAATTTTGCATGCACTCATACCAGATCTCTCAAGAATTTCCAACATATAATTGCGTTGTATAATCCAAATTCCCTCTTTCATTGAAATTACTTCAATTCTTAAAAAGTATTTTAGCTCTCCCAAATCTGACATCAAAAATTCAGATTTCAATTGCTTTTTGAAATCATCAATTCCCTTCTCATCATTGCTAGTAATGATCAAATCATCGACATAAATCACTAATAGAATCGTTTTGCTTCCTTGATTCCATACAAATAGTGAATAATCAGCCTTTGATTGCATAAATTTCAGATCCGATTACTTGTAAGTGAATCGTTCACACCATGCTCTTGGTGCTTGTTTCAAACCATAAAGTGCTTTCTTTAACTTGCATACATAGTCAAGATGCTTTAGATGCACATAACCTTCTGGTTGCTGCATATAGAATTCCTCATGTAATTTTACATTCAAAAATTCATTCTTAACATCGATTTGATACAATTTCCAATTGTTCATAGTAACCCATGCAATCACGCTTCTTACCATTGTCATTTTCACAATTGGACTAAACCTTTCATCATAACCCAATCCATATACTTGTGCATATCCTTTTGCAACTAAAAGTGCTTTAAATCTTTCTAATGAACCATCACTCTTGCACTTCACTTTGTACACTCATTTACATCCAATAGCTTTATTATTCGGTGGCAATTTCACTAATTCCCATGTATCATTCTTCTTCAATGCATTCGTCTCATCATCCATTGCTTTGAACCAATCTTCACTTTGTGAGGCATCATGAAAATTCTTTCGTTCCTCATGCTTGATTCTCTCAATCATGTATGCATAGTGAAGCTTCATAGACTTATTGTATACATTCAGTCTATCCACAGGATTTCTTACTCTTGTTGATCATCTCAAAGGTGTTTCCTCATCTGATCTTGAATGTGTCTCTTTCATTGCATGTGGAGGAACATATTTCTCCTTCATAATTTTCAACATGCCATGCGTAACTATCTCATCATCAATATCTGAGTCAGACATGCACTCATCTTTCCCTTTCTCTTTTCTTGTTGCATAGTCCTTTGCATTTTTACTCCATGACGTTTCAGGTGTAGGAAGCTCATATGAACGAAAGTCTTGGCTTTCTTCATCGTCAAAATATCTACGACTTGTTTTTGGCTCATCATGAACATTATGCATAGAATCATCCATATCATTCTCTATCACAACCATGTCTTTAGGTGCATACCATGATGCATTTTCATTGAATATAACATCTCTGCTCACTATACATTCTTTTGTAACATGATTATAACATCTATATCCTTTCTTCTCTTCTGAGTATCCAACAAATATGCACTTTTCTGATTTAGCCTCAAACTTGTGTCTCAAATGACTAGGCACGTGTGCATAACAAATACTTCCAAAAACATGTAGATAGGTCACATTTGGCTTATGCTTCCATAGCCTCTCATAAGGTGTCAAATCATGAACAATTCCTGTTGGAGCTCTATTTATCACATGCACAACCATATGACAAGCTTCTGCCCAAAACATATCTCGGATGCTCTTTTCATTCAACATGACTTTAGCAACTTCCTCAATCACATGATTTTTGCATTCTGCAACACCATTTTCTTGTGGTGTGTATCTACAAGACAATTGACTTCTGATTCCATGATCACTAAGGTATTGATCAAATTTTCTTGAGATATATTCTGCCCCTGAATCTGATCATAAGCATTTTATGTACATGCACAATTGCTTTCAACCATGATTTTGGATCTCACAAAGCACTCAAAAACTTCACTCTTATGCTTCAAGAAATAGATCCTTGTATGTCGGATATAATCCTCAACGAATATCAAAAAGTGTAGTGAGCTACCAACTGATTCTGTTCTAGCAGGTCCAACCACATCAATATGAATTAGCTCTAGAGGTCTCCTTCTACGCATTTCTCTTCTTGGAAAGTTCATATGTTGATGTTTTGCAAATGTGCATGCTTCACAAATTATTTCAAAGTTTAAATGACCAAGTCTTGGTAGTCCATGCACTAACATTTGCATTTCCATAGACTTCAATTTCCTCAAATTGATATGACCAATTCTTTTATGCCACAATTTAGCTATATCTCAGTATTCACTATTCTTGGCACACATATTCTCATAAAGAGGTGTACCCATGTCAAACGTGAACAATCTACCCATCCTTTTTTCATGACCAAGAAAATTCTCTTTTTTTCCATACTTGAAATCATGTATAAAACAACCATGTTTATTGAAAATTACTTCCATGTCTTGATCTGCAAGCTCACCAACCAAAACTAGGTTCTTTCTAATGTTAGGCACATGTGAGACATCACTTAATGTGTTTTGAACACTATTTCTTTGTACTAATGGTACATTCCCAATATCTTTCATCAAGTGTAAGGTATCATCACCAATTTTCACATACTCTTTAGTCCTCAAAGCATCTTTTGACTCAAACCAGTCTCCTATGCTTTGTCATGTGATTTGTGCACCCAGAGTCTATATACCAATTCATATCGTTTCCAGGTTTTGAAATGCTATTTAGCACATGCTCCATTGCAAACATATTATCTCTACCATAATCTCTATACTAACTTTCAGCAGAGAAGTTTCCATGGGCCGCATAATGGCTTCTACCTCTTCCTCTTTGGCTATTCTGATTAGAATAGAAATCTTTCTCAAAATGGTCATACTTGCGGCAATGGTAACAATTTTCGAGTGCCTGTGATCTTCCTCTACCTCTCGAGTTTGATCTTCGTCTACCTCTTGGCATATCCATTGTGTTTGTACTTCTAGAAGATGAACATCCACGACTAGAACCTCTTCCTCTATGTTGAAAGAATGCATGATCTCTTGAATTGCCACTTGTGATGCATTCAAACCAAGCTTTACTTCATCTTTCATGCAAAGTGCTACTAGCTCGTCGAAATCTGGCATAGTACCTCTTACTGAGATAGAAGTATCTAAGCTCTTGTACTGCGGTCCTAGACCATTCAACATAACTAAAACCATATCATCATCATCATCGACCTTAAAATTTATGGAAGCTAAATCATCAGTGATCTTTCTAATTTCAGCCACATAGTCAGTTATGGATCTATTTCCTTGCCATACGCTATGCAATTTTTGCTTTAAGTGAAGTTTTCTAGTTTTCATAGATGTCCCATATATTTTATGAATTATGTCCCAAACTTCCTTTGGTGTGCTAGCCTTCATAATATGTGGTATGAGACTCTCTAATATACATATCGAAATCCAATGGAGAACCTTTCTAGAATTTTCTATCCATGTCCTATATTCCTTTTGCTCTTCTACGTTCGAGTGATCTAGCAACTCAAGACACTCGTCCTCTCCATTCACTAATCCTCATAGACCTTTTGAAAATTTCCATCCTATACGACCATATGTGGTAATTGTTTCTATTCAGTTTATCACCAACTATTTGCACAATGTTATCACCTATTCTTGCAATTTAAGCACTTCTATAGGCAATGGCAATCTTATGGAGAGGCCTAGAAAAACTTCGGCAGCCTTTTGGCTGTGTTTCTTAATATATGCACCAAAAAACTCAATGATCACAAGTAATCTCAATGGTTTTCCTCTTGTTCTAGGCACTCCTTGCGTCTCTATGCACTTATATGCTCAATTTTCACCTCTCCGAAAACTTTCTGATAGAGTCTCCTTTGTCCAAGGTGTATATGAGCCAAATCAACTATAGTGAATCCACTCCAATACCCAAACTCTGGGGAAAAGCATCAATAACATCAGGTAGTGTAAGCAAATATTCTCTGACGGGAGGCCACAAAATCATACATTCATCCCGTGATCAGTACATGAGGTCTTTGGACAGTCTTCTCTTTGGCCTTCCACCTATATCATCAAGGTATCTCCATGAGATGAGAATACCATAGATAAAAACCTCATCACGTCCCTCAGTTTTTGTTTAAATTCAAGGTTTTTCAGCAGGATAATATAATCCTCACAAGGTGTGTGAGTTGTACAATAAAGGACCCGCAAAATGCATACATTCATCTCACAGTGTGTGAGTAGTGTCCATTTAAGGACCCGCAAGAGTATACATGATGTCGCCTTCCATATGCAATCAAAAGGAAAAACCAAATCTAGATGTGTACCTTAAAATAGAAGACTTCTCAATACTCTTCTTGCATTAGATCAGTGCTAGAGAATTGTCTTGCTTTATTTTTGATTCACCGCTCTGCACTTGCCTCCTTTACCTTCTTATAATTTTGCTCCGTGCGTGGCTTTCCGTTGTTATATCTAACTGAGAGGCTAGTGACGGTGTTTCTTTCAAGTAAGGCTGGTGGAAACAGAGACGTGTGTGCTGCCAAAAACGCCAAAACGTTTTGTAGCAAACAAAACAACTATGCGCTTCTAGTTGGGACCTCAATCACTGTTGTGGTTGTGCTTGTGCTTGTGCTTGTTATCATCTTTGTCATAAAGCACTACAGGAGAGTAGCATAAGTCCAATACAACATTTCTGATGAAGAGCCTCGAGAATTTTCTAGCAAGGACATCCATCTTTGACAAATAACTATGAAACGCGACTTGTGAAAGAACTATATTTCTAGGAACTTTCGCAAACGGTGTGAAGGTTGGAGTGAAAGTACTATCAAAGAATTCACAGCAAAGGGATGAAGCGTTTCTGGATGAGGTACGATTTTTACACAAGGTGCGTCATGAGCAACTCCTTAAACTTTTGGAGTACTGTAATGAAAAGGAGCATCGTGTGCTTGTGTACGAATACATGGTGCAGCTCTTGAGCTCTGATACCACTTGCAAACTCTCTGTTGAGTAGCGCATAGCTATTGACAGACACAGACGAGAGAGAGAGAGAGAGAGAGAGAGAGAGAGAGAGAGAGAGAGAGGTGTGTAGTGATAAAATCAGATATGGTCACACGCCCTACCGGCGGTGGAATACATTCATGTTAAGTTATTTTGATGTTTTACATAAAACGTATATAATGCCACGTCATCAGCCAATACCGGCCACCTTGGAGTTGAATGTATAAGGCAGTTTCTAAAAACCTTTTGCATTGCCTCTAGTTCCAAGGTCAATCCCAAAAAAGAATACTTAAGCCCATGGCAAGGCCTTCTCAAATGTTTTTCCTCAAAAAGGTTGTGATAACTTCACTACAATAGAAAACGGTAGACTTTAGGTTATCCCAAAGATATTTTAAATTAGTTTGAGGCAATCTTATGGTCGCTTCCTTTAAAAGCTAGAAATAAGTTCCAATTTTGGAAGTTCATGCAACTCAATGTTGGAAGTAAGACATGGTCATTTAGAAGTTTGTTCTTCCTAAAAAGGAATTACTTCTTCTCATGTATGGAAACTAGTTAGAAATAGTTCCTTCCAAGAGATTCTTGTATTAAAAAGGGTATCCCCAAGATCAATTGGGACATCTATACTTTATAGAACGACAATAGAAGATACTGAACATTCAACATGTATAGTTTGGTAGAGAACGTGGTCACTAGTTATTGGATAAAGGCTTGATCAAATGTAAATGAATCGTAGGTTAAGTAATTTTATGAACAAAACAAGTTCATTGTTTGAATATGTTATGCTTCGTCCAAAAAGAAGGCCTGCTAGGGAAGATTTGAGAAACAAGACATGTGAAGGGGAGAACAAGGAGCATGGGATAAAGCAATGCAAATTTTCATTTGAATTCATAATTTAATGATTGTAAACTTTAGGCTTGAATCCATTTTTACAACATTAGTAACTTAACTCCCAAGAGTAGCGAAAAACACTCGGAAGTATCTACTTCATTTTTTCCTAGCCAAATTAGCTCAATAAACTAGCTAGATTAGGTGCATAACTAACTGAGGACTAATTTTACTTAGACGGATCATTTTGTTGTGAACAACGCCACCCATTTTTGTATAAATCTCAACGAGATCTCATTTTTGTAAATTTTCTACTATTATGAATGCTTGAGAAATCGTGTAACTTGCTTTTTTTTCCTATTCCACTTTTTCTCATTCCTAAAGTATATGGTATGAAAAAAGTTTCCCACCCGGTTATACAACTATGGAGCTTTCAGTTTCTGTAGGGAGCTCCAAGATGATGTAGGGGTGTAGAGCTCAATACACAATTGTATGGGGTTCATAGTGTCTCACTAGTTCTTGTGTACCCCACTAGGGCTGGTAAATCCCGATTGTTATGGTCTACAAAGAGAGTAATGCAATCAGAACTTGAAAAAAACTAATATGTTTATTTGATTGTCATGTGCATTCGGAGCCTTCAAATGAAATTGAGTTAACCTAGTTTCACACAATTATAGATTTTCAATCGAACATTGATTATAGAAGTAGAGAGCAGTGTCGGAGAGAAGGGGGGGGGGGGGTTCATGATAGGATGATGGTGGGTTGGATCAAGCCCTCGACTATCATCCTTTCTAGTGAGTGGCATTTGCACACTTAATGCCTTCATAGGAATAGTTAGACAAGCCCCACCTATGCTTCAAGGGGAGCAACCAAGCATGCGGACATGGGAGTAAGATGTCATGGATGAATGTGATCAAAGGGGTTGGAGTGGCAATTGGTTTGGGCAAGAGAAACTTGTAAATAAAAGACATTGTACTACTAACTCTAACTCTAGATGCAAAAGATGAAGTGGAAACATCAACAATCATGTGGTAATCATCACTTGAGGATACAATGTCACCATCCATGGGCATGTGACAATGTAGAATGTATGGGGTAGGAAACCTGTAAAATGATGCTTCACAAACCTTAACCTATGAGGAGGCAAAGGTAAACCATAATTGGGAAAATGCCATGAAAGAATAAATAGATGCATTGATGGAGATGGACACTTGGGATTTGGTTCTAATGTCATCCAATCAAAAGATAATTGGTTGTAGATGGGCATATAAGGTTAAAGGAAACTCAGATGGATCACTTTGAAGGTATAAGCCAAGATTAGTTGCCAAAGGATGCTCACAAATGCATGGTATAGACTATGAGGAAACATTCTCACCAGTTGCAAAGATGAGGACCATGAGAACATTGATAAGTGTAGCTACTACAAGAAGTTCGAGACTCCTCCAAATTGATGTAAAAAATGCATTTCTTAATGGTTGGATAAGTGAAGAGGTATAAAGGGTCTCCCCCTCAATGGTGAGGTCATGCTTGAACTATTTTCATTGATGGAAAACCTTGGGCTGCTTAGCTCTAAGTTCATTTGTTCTTCATCATGTCTATGCTTTTCTTCTTCATATTCCTACATAAAATCATACTTCTTATACCAAGGGATCATCTCATCAAATGGAACATCCCTTGATATCCTTAAGTCCTTTGTGTTTGGTTTGAAGCACCTATAACCTTTATGATCATTTGAATATCCTAGAAACACACACTTTTTTGCCTTTGGTTGTAGCTTGTACCTCAATTCAATTGGAACATGTACATAACAAGTACATCCAAATATCTTCAAGTGGGAAATATCAAGTTTCTTACCATAATAGGCTTGATATGGTGTCAATCCATGGATATGTGAGGTAGCAGCCTTGTTCACAAGATACACTATAGTATTTGTTGTATCACTCCAAAACATGTTAGGTATATTCATCTTGTTAAGCATTGCTCTAGTGATCTCCATGATGTATCTATTCTTTTTTTTGGTACCCGATTTTATTGAGGTCTGTATCTACATATTACCTACGTCTTGCTTCCTTGATCCCATAAGAAATTAGAAAATGCATTGGAGAATAACTCTCCCCATCCATCGGACCTTAACTTCTTGATATATGTACCTGTTTCTTTCTCTACCATTGGCTTGAATGCTTTGAAACATGTAAACACATCTAGTTTGTTTTTTATGAAATAAACCCAAACCAGCGTTGTGAAATCATCTATAAAAGTGAAAAGGTACTTGTTACCTCCAATGGATTCCTCTTTGGTTGGCGCCCATACATCTATATGTATCAACTCCAATGGATGTTGGCTTATGTATCCACTCTTCTTGAATGGAAGTCTTGATTGCTTCCTTAGTTGACAAGATTCACATAAATGCTTCATACCTTGTCCTTGAAAGTTGGGGAGCCCTTCAACTAGCCTCTTGAATTGCATTTCCTTCATTCTTTATATGTTTATTTGACCTATCCTCTTGTGACACAAGTCCAACTTCGAAATCTTCTTGTTTCCATATGTGAAGTAGACATGTTGAGTAGAATGAGAATTTACCTCCAAAGTAAAGAGTATCCCTTGCTTCCATCCTCTTGCTATGAACTTGTACCCTTGCTTAGGGTTCTCCACAAAACATCCGCCTTTGTTGAACCTTACTTGGTAGCCTCTTTGGATCATTTGCCCTACGGACACCAGATTCTTTTTGATGGTAGGTACTTGCAAGACATCCTTGAGACATCTTCCTTCCTCCTTGTCATCCAAAGTTACATCTCCAACATGGGAGATCTCATGGGCTATATCATCCTATGTTTCTACATGTCCACCTTTGGGAGCATTTAGATTAGTAAACCAAGAAGCATTGCAACTCATATGCATGCTACATCCACTATCACTACCAAGTGTAATCTACTTTGCTTGAATTCCCATTCATGTGCATCATTAAGAGATTTTCATTTTTTGAACTTGTAGAAGCATAATTACCTTGGCCTTTGTATGAAGAACCTTGATTAAAGCTTCTTTAGTTTCCTCCTTGGTAGCAATCTCTAGCATAGTGGCCAAACTTGCCACATATGCAACATCCTTTGCCATCTTGATTCCTATTTTGTTGATGTATTCCTCTTCTTCCTCTTGTTTTTCCTCTACCTCTTTGTGATGAGCTGCCTTGGCCATTTCCTTGATTGCTTGAGTGTCCTTGCCTTCTTTCAAACCTTCACCGCAAGATCATCATCCTCTACGTGGCTTCCAATGGATCCCAATGCATCTAAAAATTCCTTGACCTTAAGTATGTATTCATTTATGGCACTCCTTGAGCTCTTCCTAAGGATGTTGAGCTCATTCTTGAGTTGGATCTTTCTTGGTTTGGTGCTTGTTGAATAAACCCTTTCAAGTGTCTCCCATACCTTCATGCGCTTGAATCCAAGTCTTGGATATGGCCGATTATGCTATTGCTAATGTCTTGGGAAAGCATAAAGATAACCCCCTTGTCTCTTTCATTCCATTCTCTAAAGTACTTTCATTGTTCATTGGTTGGATTTTCAGCCAGTCTAGGTTGTGGTTCACTTCCACTAATCAATCCCCAAAGGCCCTTGCATAGAAGGTAGTTGGAGACCCGAAATCTCCATGGTTGATAATTCCCCTTATCTAATTTTTCAATATGAGTGTTGAAGTCTCCCATCTCTAGATTTTCCTACTTGATCAAGCCCTTGAGTAATGCTCCAATGTGTGTAAAATGCAAATGTGTCTCCAATATTACGTCAATCCAAAGATTTCCTTAGATGGACACCTTGCACACTTGAAAAAGTGAGTAGAATATCTCCCCCATGATGTGAGCTACCTCCAACAAGATTTTGTTGATGAAACTCTTCGTGCACTAGCTCCAAGAGGTCTCCTTGCTTATATTGGATGTCTCCAAGATGCCAAAATGCTCATACCATTGTTGGGGTAAGTATCTCAACCCCTATGCAAGGATGAAGCATGAATGACCTCATCATGCACCCTTCTTTGACCTCTACACACCAAAAATGCTCTTTCTCAAATCACATCCAAAGAACTCAAGTGAAAATTTGTGGACGTGTAGTAGTCCCCAAGAGCTTTCTAGAAAAGAAAAGTTCACTCCAAATATATGCTTAGACAAAGAGAAACAATGTCCACAAAATATGCTAGTTGAATGCTCAAAGCTACTAGTCAAACAAAGACCTCACTTCAGTGTTGCAAGCTTTTCTCATAGAATATTCAGAGAATGAATCTCAAAATTGACTTAACTTTAGAACCCTCTAATAGCTACAACATTCCAACAAAATCATAGAAAATGGATAAATAGAGAAGGAGAACAAGCCCTCATAACTCAGAGCAAAATAGTTCCAATAGAGCCTACACACAAAGAGACATATCAATCCCCCAACTTCACTAAAATGAAAGTTTCTCCCAAAGTACTCAAAGACTACTCCATAGAATCGTTGAGCTTAGAAATTACTTAAATAGCTATCTAATGAGATAAGAACTACATCTAATGGATACATAAGTAGGGAGAACCCATGCTAACATCTCAGGGGTAGAGAGTTCCAACATTACCTATGCACACACATAGATAAGCCTACTCAATGAAAACAAACAAGCAAGCAAGGGGCTTTCCTATTACAACTCCAACACTTAGTACTCACTTTACATGAACTAAAATGCCAAGAAGATGGCCCGACAGAAGTGGGGATACATGCTTCTTTTATAACGAGAAGTGTGCCCCTAAATTCTAGGAACTACCTTTCCAAATAAGCCTCCTAAATTTGAGGACTTAGTTTAGATGACTTGGGGAGTGGTTTAGTGACTTTTCTTGATGGAATCTCTTTGTTTTCCACTTCCTTAGATTGCTCCACATGTCCATGATTGATTTCCCATGAATTTTTAGCTTGAAGCTTGACTTTTAACACATATACACATAAATATACATATATATGGACATATAGATGTACATATACATATAGAAATACACATACACATACATATAAATAGAAATACATGTATACACACACACACATACATATATATATATATATATATATATATATATATATATATATATATATATATATATATATATATATATATATAAATATATATATATATATATATATATATATATATATATATATATATATATATATATATATATATATATATATATATATATATATATATATATATATATATATATATATATATAGTGAGACATTGGCTTAGAGAGGCCACTCCATGTGTGTGTGGGACAAGGGCGAGCCATAGCCAAGCTCCCAAGATTGGGGGATGTCCCAAGGTATTCAATGGTAATGGGGATGAGTGTTGCGTAATAGCTACATGGTGGTGTTATACCATTCTAGATCATTGCTATATTGAATACAAGGGGAGACAATGGATGGGAGGAGAGTGGCACACACACCATTCACAAGTATTGCTTATATTTGGTATTCGGAGCCTTTTCGCGAAGTCATATTTTTAAACGGATTTTATGCATGGAAAGTAACCACCTCGAGATTCAAATTGGGTCGTCATCTTCATCGAGCTTCTGAGGAGAGATGTTACATGAGGAGGAGCCGATTGTAGAGAGAAAAAGATAAGATTTTGAGCTACCTCAGAGAGCTTTTAACCCCCCTCCCCCAAGAAAGCCCAAATCGTTCAAACCATGCAGGAGGGCCCCCTTGCCACATACGACTGACCAGAGCTGCCCGCGTGTAGCCTCAAAGGAGGGACAAAGAGACAGAAAGAGTTTTGCCTCTTTTCTCTTGATCTAAGTATTATGGAGGATATGCAACCCATTATATAGCCGCCTTTTGTGCTGTGAATTCAATATATGGGATAAAGAGCAATTCATGGGCATTTAGGTAAGGAGAGAAGGTGAATGTGCATTTTTTCTGTGAGCAACTCCAAATTGAGTGATTTTGTCTTGCTATGGATTCATCACTGAGATTCCTTTCCATTGAATGGTTGGAAGCTACCTTGTGGATCCACTTTCAAACCTATAAAAACATTCAAACTTGGCTATTGACATCAAGGACCCTCATTTGAGCACTTATTTGACACATTAATCATCGGGAGAATCTTGGAGAAGCAATAGGAGTGTGTGTGGAGAATTTCTAGCACCGATACACATGTGTGCATCAAGCTTTTGGACTTTAAGATAAGCTTTCTGGCCAATTTTAATGCATTTTTGCTCTCTTCATGCATTATGGTGGACATAGGACAAGTATTTTGCATGGCATACATTGTTTATGATTCGTTAGAAGCTTGTGAAGCTCTGCACTTGGTGTGAAAATATTGTTGCAGGTATAGCCAGCACTTGGTTTTGTAGGTATATCAAGGAAAATATAAGAACTTGCAATGTTCTTATTGTTATACTATGGTGCAAGCACGAGGGTTATTGCAAGGGCATGTAGTGCCCTTTTGTTTACTATGTATATAATGTGCTTGGTGACACGGTCTACTTGGAGAAATGCATGTAGTGCAGTTAGTTTTATTTTTTCTGATTTTCATTTTTATGTCATTATGCTAAGAAAATTTTTAAGATTTAACATGCATGTGCATAAGAAGTAGATAAAGCATATTAAAAGTTACTTTTTTTGTAATTTCTTTTATGCAAAGGGTTGTGATTTGTCTATTTCCACGGCCACTTGGATAACTTTAGGTGTACATAGAGTGTAAAAACTTAAAAAAAAACATAAAAATCAGAAAACCCTAAAAGGAGACCTACACCTTATCCTAGCATGGAATCAGGACCCTCTTTAGGACTAAGGAATGATACACTCAGGGGTGAGCACACTTCAAACCCCATAGAGACCATGAGTGCTAGGATAGCACATTTAGAGAGCACACTAAACAACATCTTGGAGCATGTGCGTGGTTCCAAGAAAGATTTTTATAGAGGAAGTCCGATCATTGAGAACAGATAAGCTTGAGTTAATTGAAAGTACAACAAAATCGGCCATACAACCCATGGGACTCTCAAAACTCTACAAATCAAGGGGTTAGATGCCTAAGAACTACTAGGATATAGAGCCTAGAAGGTCCAACTAAGGTAGAGGCTCGGAAGGGAAGGCCTTACGATGAGATGAAATGAATAGATTGAATTGGGTTTCCCTAGGGCCCAAGCTTTCCAAGAAAAGGCTCATTTGATAGTTCATCACCCAACTGGTGATAGGTATCTAGCAACAAACCATATGGATTGAGTCCCCACCCCCAACCTTGAGAGGTTAAGCACTCGGTATCTAGCAACAGCCCACATGGATTGAGTCCCCACCCCCAATCTTGAGAGGCTAAGCACTCAACCAACTAAGCTAATGTGTGTGGATAAAGAAGTTGCCCTTATTGTTTTCTCTATTCATATCTTACTTCTTTTTTGGAACAACATCATGTATCTCATTTTTTATATATTCATCTCTAGTCATAGAAAGTAATCTTATCCCATTGGTTTTCCATCAGAAATAGAGATTTTATTACATGGTCAGGAAGAAGATTAATATACATTTTAAGCCATGAGGCGTTCCCTTATCGATCATAGTTGATCTATGACTATATCAATGAAACTAAGCATATATATATATATATATATATATATATATATATATATATATATATATATATATATATATACATATATATATATATATATATATATATATATATATATATATATATATATATATATATATATATATATATATATATACGTGTGTGTTATTGTAGTGCTCACATCTGCATTGATTGGAATGTCACTCATCGCCCCTTGTAAAATATAATATCAATAAACCAAGCGCGTGAACTCATTTGAAGCACGTTGATCTTTCGTATTTTTATTTGAAGTTATAATATTTGTAACTGAAACACGTTGATCTTTCTTATCACACGAAGCTGGTTTCAGAAATTGTTCCATGGACAATGTTTTGTTATGAGGGTGCAACTAAATGAGTTGGTACTGTTAATCCCTGCTTTGTACCTGCCCTCTTTTGCTTCAGAGTTGTGGTGTAGGCCCTCTTAGCTTGCAAATAACACAAAACTTTGGAGATGATGCTTCAAGCAATTAGATCAAAATAGATAACTTTGCAACTAGCTTCTGATAAAAAACTTGCTATTTTGGTCTTGATATGTGCTGGATGTTTTGCTCAGTACTCATAGTACAATAGCAATTAGAAAAATTCCTTTTGAGGGTATCTAATTAACTTAGAGAGCTAATGATAGCAAGTGAAATCACTTGAAATGATTGACAATACAACGGAAGCCTTACCCTTGACTTTTTAGGAGATGTGCAGAGAATGACTAGTGACCCCTTTCAGGCAATTTTCTCCCAAACCGCTGTATCAAATGGCTTCAAAATTTGTGAGCTTGAATTAAATTTTGAGCTTGTTCCAACAAGCTATAGATCATGGAAAATGGATAACAAATTACTAAGATATGATCATCACACATACACTATTGTGAGTAGACATAACAGAGAAGGAGATGAATATGATCAATGATATAATGTATTATCTAAAAATGTTATAGGTGATCATTGGCATGTGTGTGATGCTCAGTTATAGTGATAAGAGTAGGCTATAGTGTAAGGCTCTCAACTTCACCAAATGATCTACAATATGATCAATAATGGGGACAATTAGCCGTGAGTTTTCAACTACCTTATATAGTGACTTTTCTCCAAGTTTGAATTTTGAAATTCAAATGGAGCTCCACCTAAAAGTGTTCTTCTAAGTTAGAAATGATTCTTCTAAGTGAGATTCATAGCGTTTAGTTCTCCAAACTCCATGAAGAAGATGGGATTGCAATATTCTCTCCAGGATTTATATTTTACAAGAAGTAAATGATCTAACTTTTCAAGCAATGGGTCATGTGGTCCGTCAAGTGCTTGCATATAGCTTCTTCAATGCCTAGCAAAGTGTGAAGGCTTGGCATTTGCACCAACAGCTCCCCCTCAAGCCAAACAACTTGGCTTGGTCTTCTCCATTAATCCTCTTGAATGTCTTGCAATCCAATGATACCTTTTAACCTACAAAGTCTAGTACCATCAAGTGCTTTGGTCAATAAGTCTTCACATTGCATATTAATGGATACATATGCAAGTTGAATCTCCTTGTGCAATAGCTTCTCCCTCACATAATGATAGTGAACTTCTATATGCTTGGTCCTTGCATGATAGATGGGATTTTTTGCAAGATGTAAAGAACTAGTATTGTCACCAAAGATCATTGGTGAGTTAGAATATAGTCCCAAATCTGAATATAGCAATCTCATCCATATGGCTTCTTGTGTAGCAATGGCTAATCCGTGTATTCTGCCTCTATTGAGGATAAAGCAACAATAGGTTGCTTCTTGGAAGACCCAGAAATGGGCTTATCACCTGCAAAAGAGAGATAACCAGAAGTACTCCTCCTATCATCCTTACAACCTGCCCACTTTGCATCTGAATAAAGTTTGATGTCCAAATCTGATGTATATGGAAAGTATAATCCTTGATTTTGAGTGCCCTTAAGATACTTCAGGATCCTCTTGGCAGCCTCCAATTGAGGTTCTCTAGGTTTGTGCATAAATTGACTTCAGACACTTACTCTAGAAGCAATATCAATCCTTGTCAATGTAGCATAGTTTAGGCTTCCTACTATGCTTTGATATCCTGCAATGTCTTCAAGCAAATCACCTTCATGAGCACTCAACTTTTGGTTTACCTCCATAGGAATGCTAGCTATCTCAGCATTCTCCAAGTGGAACCTCTTCAACATGTCCTCCACATAATTTCTTTGAGTAATATAAATTTTAGAATTTGTATAGACTAATTCAAGCCCAAGAGGATACTTTAGTGATCCTAGATCACTGATTATGAACTCCTACTTCATTTGATTCTTGATGTGTTTGATGCCATTGGCATCACTACCTGTAAGTATGATATGATCAACATACACACATAGGTATATCACCTCTAAATTACTTCTCTTTATAAATAGAGAAGTATCTGCTTTGCTCATGATGAATCCTTGATCTTGAAGATATACAGTTGACCTATGATTCCATGCCCTAGGTGCTTGCTTCAATCCATGAAGAGCTTTGTTCAGTTTGCACACATAATTTACCTTGCTTGGGTCTTCATAACCAGAAGGTTGAGCCACGTGAAACCTCCTTTAAAATCCTGCCATTAAGGAAATCAGTTTTTACATCTAATTGGTACATATTCCAATTCCTTGATGCAGCCACACTTACCAATACCGTGATGGTTGGCATTTTGGCCACAGGTGAGAAAGTCTCTTCATAATCAACTCCTTGGGTTTGTGCAAAAACCTTAGCCACAAGTCTAGCTTTATACCTATTTATGGATCCATCTGAATTTCTCTTGACTTTGTAAATCCATCTAGAACCAATTACCTTCATTGATTCCTTCTTTCGCACTAGCTCCCAAGTATCATTCTCCTTGAGTGATTTTATTTCTTCATCCATAGCTTCCTTCCATTCTGCATTGTTCTTTGCTTCTTCATATGAAGTAGGTTCTTCAAATGAGAAATCCTTAGCAAGATAAATGGAGCGCTTAGCAACTAAAGACGTGTCATACCCATATCTGATTGGCTCCTTGCTCTCCCTTTGTGATCTCCTTAGAGCTTGGTTGGATGATTCAAGTAAGTCTTCCAACTTCTTCATCTTGGTCTTTCCCTTTGATTTCCATGCCTTGAATTCTTCAAGGTTGATCATGTCCTCATCATCTGATTTGATGTCTTCAATTTGGCTTGGCTCCTCCTTGGTGAGGCTTGGAAACTCCTCTTCCAAGTCATATGGCAACTTAACTTTCGTGCATTCACTTTGAAACCAAGAATCATTCTCATCAAACACAACATCTCTACTGACCATAAAACCCTTGTTGGATGGAGTATAAAAGCTGTACCCTTTCTGATTTAAATCATACCCTATGAAGATGCACTTCTCTGCCTCTCATCTGAGATGGGATATGCACATAAGCAACACATCCAAAGATCCTCCTATGATCAAGTGATGGCCTCCTACCATGCCATGCTTCATATGGGGTCATCCCATCAAGTGATTTGGATGGCAACCTGTTAATAAGATAAGTGGCAGTAGATAAACTCTCTACCCAAAAATAATTACGTAACCTTTTCTCATTTAGCACTGATCTCGCTGTTTCAACAATCAACATATTTCTCCTCTTTGCCACCCCATTTTGCTCAGGGGTATACCTTGTTGTAATTTCCCTATTGATACCTCTGTCATGCAAGAATGCATCAAATTCATTTGAGAAGTACTCACCTCCTCTATATGCCCTTAGTCTTTTAAGGCTTCTTCCTATTTGGTTTTCCACAAGTGCAAGATAGTTCTTAAAGCAACTGAACGCTTCATCTTTGTGCTTCAAAAAGTACAAGATAGTCCACCTACTGAAATCATCAATGAAAGACACATAATACCTTGAGCCTAAAATAGAGGGGTCCTTTCTTGGTCCCCACACATCTATGTGGACAAGCTCCAAGTAATCCTCATGCATATAACCTTTCTTTGAGAAGGGTAACCTGTGAGATTTACTAGACGGACATGCACGATATTTATAGATCATATGTTGCTCGGATACATTAGGTATCCCAATCACACATTGATCTCTACATATTTGCTTTAAGGTTCTCTCACCAGTATGCCCTAATCTTTTATGCAAAATCTCAAGCTCTGATAATGTTTGATCCTTGTAATTATAAAGTGCAATATTCCTTGTATCTTCAAGTTCAAATGTAAATAATCTACCTGTCTTTTCTCCCTTGGAAATTCTATTGAATCCATGTTGGGGATCCTCCACAGATGCTCCATATTTTTTGAGCCTAACTTGCAAACCCTTTTCCACAATCTTTCCAACACTCATCAAATTCTTGGTGATTGTATGTACATATAGAACCCTCCTCAACATATTTCTATTCCCATTAGAAGTTTTAACATTTCCTAACTTGACCACTAAATGTTTGGTGTCATCACCTATTTGTACTTGTGATTTCCCTTGGGTTCCTCAAGGTCAGAGAGAGGAGCTATATTGCGTGCCACATGGTTTGAACAACCTGAGTCAATATAGAAGAGATGTTGATCATTCATACCTTGCTTTGAAGTCATGTTCATAATCAGAAGGAAATCCTCTTGATCCTCTGTGTAATTGTTGTAGTCCTTTCTTGATTTGTATCCTCCTTGGTAGTTGTTATTGTGTGTGGTTGTGGCTGTTCTTGTAGCCATGGTTGTAGCCTTGATTGTGGTTGAATCTTCCTCTTGATTGTGTGTAGCCACCTCTTTGATATCCTCTTCCTGTGTGATTCTTGTAGTTCCTATAGAACTCATCTATTGTGTGATTAGATAATCCACATATGTTGCATGGGGAAGATTTGAAAGGTCTCCCCCTACCTTGCTTACCTCCTCTACCCCTAGCTCTTGAGTTCCTACCTCTTCCTGCATAGTTAGCTTGTGAAGTAGTACCATCATCTTCAACCTTTTTGCTTTTCCCTTTCTCTTTAGTCTTTCCTTTATCTATGTATGGGGCAGAAGAGCTATTATTGCTTGATGATTCTCCATTTTTGTTGAGCTTGCCCTCATGGGTAAAGAGTTGCCCCGTGAGTGTGGTAAGGTCTGAAATCTGCATGTCCATGTATAAGTACATGACACTTGTGAAGGCTTCCCATTTGTCATCTGCCTTGATGCCATTGATCACTTGTCTCACTATTTGCTCCTCTTCAATCGCCTCTCCTATGCTTGCCAATTGGTCAGCCACATCTTTGACTTTGGTCACATAATCAACAACACTTTGCTTGGGTTGCTTCCTTTGAGTGGTAAACTCAATCCACAATTGGTTCTTTCTTGCTCTTATATTAGAAGAAAAGTATGAAGACAATGTATCCCAAGTCTCTTGGGATGTTTTACAATTCCTAATGTGTGGAAGAAGGAATTCAGAGATAGAGTTAAGTAAATATGACTTGCTAATGCATCTTTGGCACACCATGAGTTGAGTCTTTCAAGCTCCTCTCTTGTAGGTTGTCCTTTGCTTCTAAAAATTGGCATCTCCTCATCTCCTGATATGTATCCATAGAGACTCCTTCCTTGTAAGTATGTATTCATCCTCAAGGACCATGCTTGGTAATTGTTCCTCTCCAATTTATCAATAAAGGAAAAGAAATCATCTCCCATTTTACCTCAATTGCTCTGATACCACTATTGGGAAACATGGATGGACACAACAAGAAATGAGTTGGTATTGCTAATCCTTGCTTTGTACCTGCCCTCTTTTGCTTCAAAGTTGTGGTGTAGGCCTTGTAGCTTGTAAATAACACAAATAAAGTGTCTGTGTACTTTGGAGATGATGATGCAAGCAATGAGATCAAAACAGATGACTTTGCAACCAACTTGTCATTAAAAAACTTGCTATTTTGGTCTTGATACCTGCTGGATGTGTTGCTCAATACTCATAGTACATTAGCGATTAGAAAAATTCCTTCTCAGGGTATCTAATTAGCTTAGAGAGCTAATGATTACAAGTGAAATCACTTGAAATGATAAACTATACAGAGAGCAATCAATTTAACAACTGAAGCCTTACCCCCAACTTTTTAGGAGATGTGTACAGAATGACTAGTGACCACTTCGAGGCAATTTTCTCCCAAATGGCTAAATCAAATGGCTTCAAAATTTGTCAGTGTAAGGTAGACTTTGATTGTGTTCTAATAAGTTATAGATAATGGAAAACGAATAACAACTCAGTGTGATATTATCATCACAAGTACACTGTTCTGAGTAGACATAGCAGAGAAAGAGATGAATATGATCAATGATATAATGCATTATGTAACAATCTTATACATGATCATTGTCATGAGTGTGATGCTCAATGATAGTGATAAGAGTAGGCTATAGTGTAAGCCTCTCAACTTCACCAAATGATCTACAATATGCTCAGTAATGGGGACACTTAACCGTGAGTTTTCAACTACCTTATATAGTGCTTTTTCTCCAAGTTTGAATTTTGAAATTCAAATGGAACTCCACCTAAAAGTGTTACTCTAAGTTAGGAATGATTCTTCTAAGTGAGATTCGTAGCTTTTAGTTCTCCAAACTCCACGAAGAAGATAGGATTACAATATTCTCTCTAGGATTTATCTTTTACAAGAAGTAACTGATCTTACTTTACAAGCAATGGGTCATGTGGTCTTTCAAGTGCTTGCATATAGCTTCTTCAATGCCTAGCCAAGTTTGAAGGCTTGGCATTTGTACCAACAGGTTCCCTATTATTTTGGGCATTGACAAGCTCAGTAGCCATCAAAAGATGTTGATTCCCTTTGGTCACTCCACCTTGTTTGTCTTTCAAGGGTCTTTGTCTAAGAGGGTATTCTTTAATTCTCTAAATCTATATGCTTGAATGAAAGCAAGCATGAGGTAAAATCTTGAATAGAATGTCTTGTTTCAAAAGGTCTGTTCTAGCCATGTCAATATAGATCGTAGAGGAGAGATCTTTATTGTGATCAGCTTTGACCCAAATGAAGGGTGCCACGTTGCATTGAAAGAGCATGTGGGGTCCCCGTTTATTGGTCCTACAATATCTTCACTAGAGGCAAGAAGGTGCCCAAGTAGGGCCCTGTTTCGTTGATAAATTGATTAATGAAGAAGGGTAGATTGGGGAGCTCGAATGAGATAGCCATTTAGGGAACTCTGAGTTGTTAGGATGGAAGTTTATGAACCACCTAAATAAGCACATGGTAGGGCAAAAGATTAGGTGAGTTCCAAATTAAGAGGCAAACTAGGCCATGCTTTCAATTTTGATCGAACATGAGAAAGATATAGTTTGTCGGCAAGAATTGACACTTATTGACAATGAGTCTCCGAGGGATACGTTCACCTAAAAGCAATTCGACTCCCGAAGATTCACTACTTGCTTTCTCAACAACCTAGTGAGTAGTGTTGCTAACCACCAATGAGGTCACTGCCAACTCTAGCGTGAGGCCGAACCTATCCAGATTGAGATCCATAAGAAGAAAAACCTTCCCCTAGCCTTCTACTACTTCTGTTTTAAATTGTTCGATAAACAAAATCAAGAAACGATAGAAGAACAAAGGACAAAACACTCGAGACTGAGAGAGAGAGAGGGAAAGAGAGAGACAGGGATATATATATATATATATATATATATATATATATATATATATATATATATATATATATATATATATATATATATATATATATATATATATATATATATATATATACAGAGAGAGAGAGGGAACAAGGGCATACAAATTATCGTTTATTTCGAGATGTTTCTCTATTTTGTTGTTTTATTTCTCCCCTTTTTTACCTTTTCTCATGCTTTTCCTCTCTCTCTCTCTCTCTCTCTCTCTCTCTCTCTCTCTCTCTCTTTGAAGGTATACTGAAAAGAATATAGTGTAAGCGGTGGGCTTGCACAAGTAGAGACGAGATGATACAAATGTAAGTGGGCATGGTTGAAGCCCTTTAATAGCAACCATCACGAAATCCCTTTAAGATGTATTATGAACAGAAATCTCTCTAAAGAGAGGAGAATTCCACATGAGCAATGCTCCATATCATAGTGACAAGTGGCAATCATCACGATGGCTTATCATCAAGAAATTAACACAAGGCACATGGAATAATTCTAGAGGCCCCACGAAAACCTCAAGCGTCACAACAACCACAGAACTAGGTTTGATACCTTCCTCCTTCAACAGTAACTTAATCCCGATGCTAGCATGTTGTTTTTGATGTTAGCGCCTTGTGCATTACTTGATTTTACTTGACAAGGTTATATACTTTGTTGATTCGTTTTTTTCAATGAATTCATAGCACTCGAAGCATCCAAGGATATGGTGTAATGCAATTAATGGTTCAACTAATTTCAACGGATAATGTGTGTTTTAAAGAAGGAAGAACAGGAAGTTGCAAAAGATGTGAATTGTGTTTCCGCCAAGAATCCTCAATTCTTGAAAAAGAAGTCGACACGTATGATTTCCTAGAAGGTTTCAATCAGATAGAAGACACTGAATCTTCGAAAGGGGAAAAGTCATAAGAACAATATCCCTCTAGAAAAGAAAAAAACCCAAAGAGTGAAAGTGCCATTACTGACTCGACTATTGGCAGCACCTATGCCAACAAGGTTTGTAGCTAGAAGGAGAGGATAGGGATCATATTTCTATGCCCGTGGAAGGGTACCATTAATTTGAAGCTTTCACATGAGCTACATCACAAAAACAAAATCCTGGAAGGTTGTTCCAAGAAAAATAGAGATAAAACTTCATCAAGGAAACCTATCTGAAGTCAACAATGTTAGTCCTCTCTTTCAATGTCCTAGCACCTTTGGGCCCCTCTACAGCGGAAAAAATAGGTTATAGGCTCAAGGATAATAAGCTCAAACCTTATTTTATTTTCTTCAAGAGGTCAAGATTAGAGGCAATGAACTTATGAAAAGACAAGTTGATCAGTCCTTTCACTACTAGATCTACACTGACCATCTCGGGGTAGCGGTGGTGCATTAGTAGTTTACAATAATAGTTGGCATTGCTTTGTTCTTGATTCCCCCCATGATCCTAGTCACTAGTGGGTTGAGATCTGACTCTATGAACCCCTCCCTTTCCTACTAGATTTGGAATATGCTCTAAATGCTTTGTTTGAAAGAATTGAAAATTGGGACGCTCTATATTCCCTCTAGGGCAATCTGATCCTTTCAAGTGATTTCAACATGGTTGAATCAGTTGTTGATCATTGGGAATAGAGAGGTCTTTTGATTGATGGTATCGAAAAAAAGAGGTGCTATGCTACAAAAGCTTTGATATTCATGCTAGCCGCCATCAACAAAAAAAAAACTCAACTATTGTCTCAATATTTCAATAACGCTACTGCTTTAGCTAAGTGTAGGAATAATGTGATGAAGGTGTCCCAAAGTGCCAAGCAAAAATGGCGACCTGGAGGATAAAAAGGTGTTCGAGGCTTGAAGAAGAAGTTAACAAAGGTAAGCTGAATGCTAAAAAAGGGAGGAAGAAGAAATCTATCAAAAGAGGCTCCTCATATTCTTCAAAGAGTGCGCATGCAAAATGGAAAAATCAACCAAAGAAATGTAAAGAAAATGAAAGAAGAAGTAGGTGAAGTAAAGACTTCCCATTTTCATCAACAAGAACATAGGATGGAGGAGGAAAGTCATGATCATAGAATGCAGGACTTTATGGAATTTCTCAGCCCCTTATCTCCTCTTAAGGCCATCACTAGTCCCATTTCTAATCACCTTCAGAAATGATTTTAAAGTTTCCATCAAAGGAAGATGCATTTCAGATGCTATCATGAACATCTCGGAAGTTCTTGAGTTTGTTAAGGATTCTAAACAAAGTTTTGTGTTTCTCAAGATCGAAACCAAAAAGGCTTATGATGGCCTTGAGTGGGACTTCTTTTTAGAATACCTCAAGGACTTAGGATTTCACCCTAGATTTGTGAAAATGGTAGCCCTTCTTCTTGGAAATTCCTCAACAAATATTAATTTCAATTGCGATCTTCGACACCCCATTAAGCCCAAAAGGTCTACCATACAATGGTGCCCTCTAGCTTCTCTGCTATATCCTATTGTCAAATGGATGGCTTCAACTCTATTCCTGAGAATGAGATTAAATCCAAAACCATCAAAGGCCTTCTACTCCCTTAGAGGCAAGACCAAATGGTTTGCATAACAGACACTATATGGAAAACCAAAATTGATTTCTCTTGGGAGATTTGTGTCAAGATCATTTGAATGTGAGAGAGAGAGAGAGAAAGAAAAGAAGTTCTATGAACATTTTCTAAACTCCACAATTGGCCTATGAGCCAAAACCATATACAATTGTGATATACAAAGTATCTATAGAAAAAATAAAAATAATAAGAAAGAAAATATCTAAACTGAACTAAAACCAAAGCCTAAGAATGGGCTGAATATAATGTGGTTCGATCACCATAGAAAATGACCACATAATAATAGAAAATGAATACCATGATACTATGTCTGTGGGTTGCAAATGAAGCAACTAAAATGAATAGACCTCAGAATGTAGTATGGGTTGAAGTAGATGAAGGATGTAATACATGGGTGTTAGATGAAGTAACCTTTGGAAAATGACATGCCAGGGTTTGGAGAGAGAAAGACACGAAGAGGAGAGAGAGATAGAAAGAGAGAGAGAGAAAGAAAGAGGCATGTATACACACATACACACATGCATACACACACATATGCATGCATAGATACACACATGCACAGACACATACACATACATATACACATACACACATATACATACACACACATACACGTATTTACACACACACATACATATACACACATGTACATACACACACATATACATACACTCACATACACATACATACACACACATATACATAGACATACACACACATATACATAGACATACACACATATACACACACAGACACACATCTACATAACAAACACACACATAGACACACACACACATACACACATACACATACACACATACACATACACACATACACATAAATACACATACACATACATAGACATAGACATACACATACACATATATATACACACATACACGTATGAATACAAATATGCACACATATACACACTCATACATTTAGATACACATATACACACAGAGAGAAATTCATACACACAAACACACACATACACATATACACACATGTTTATACACATACACATACACACACATACACATACATACACATACACATACACATACACATACACATACACATACACATACACATACACATACACATACACATACACATACACATACACATACACATACACATACACATACACATACACATACACATACACATACACATACACATACACATACACATACACATACACATACACATACACATACACATACACATACACATACACATACACATACACATACACATACACATACACATACACATACACATACACATACACATACACATACACATACACATACACATACACATACACATACACATACACATACACATACACATACACATACACATACACATACACATACACATACACATACACACACACACACATACACATGCACATACACATACACATACACATACACATGCACATACACATACACATACACATACACATACACATACACATACACATACACATACACATACACATACACATACACATACACATACACATACACATACACATACACATACACATACACATACACATACACATACACATACACATACACATACACATACACATACACATACACATACACATACACATACACATACACATACACATACACATACACATACACATACACATACACACACACTTACACACACACATACACATACACATACACATACACATACACATACATGCATACACATACACATACACATACACATACACATACACATACACATACACATACACATACACATACACATACACATACAAATACACATACACATACATACACACATAGACACACACACACATACATGCATACATACATACACACATACACATGCATATGCACATACACACACATACACATACACATACATGCACATAAGCATACACACACATTACACATATACATACATATACATACACATAAACACACATGCACACACATATACATACACATACACACACATAGACATACATGCAAATATAAATACACATACACATACACATAGACATAGACACACACACATACATACATACATACACATACACATACAGGTAGAGGTACACATACACATATACATACACATATATACATACACACACATATACACATATACATATACATAAATGCAAATGCACAAATACACACATAAACATGCATGCATACACACATACACATGTATTCATACATGCATACACAGACGTGGATACATACATACACACATGGATGCACACACACATGCATACATGCACATGCACAGATGCATACCCACATACAAAAATACATACATACATACATAGACACATACACACATACACACTTACATACATAGATGCATACATACATACACACATACATACACACACATGCATCATATATGCACATATGCATACATGCATAGATGCATGCACACACATGCATATATACACTTATATATACATGCATGCATACACACATATTCATATGTCCCATACACATGCGCATACATAACTAGACATCACACATGCAAACACACTCATGCACATACATGTATACATATCACACAAACACATGCATACAATGCATACACATATGCATATATCTCACACACATACATATTTATATCATAGAACATGTATACACACATGCATACATACTAACATGCATACATGGATGATCACACACACATGCACATTCATACATACACATCACACACATTCATACATACATACATACATACATACATGCATACATACATACATACATACATACATACATACATGCATACATACATACACACATACATGCATACATGCTTACCAAAATATACACATGCATACACACATGCATACACACATGCATAAACACACACATGCACCCACATACACACACATCACACATGACACATGCATACACACATGCATAAACACATACATGCACACACAAACACACACATCCCACATGTATATATACATACATACATACACATGCATACAATGGCATACACACGCATGAATATATACATACATACATTCACATGCATACGTACATACAAACATGCAAATACACCCAAAAATATACATACACTCACACATGCTCATACATACATACACACATCACACATACACATACATATATACACACACATACACATCATGCACAGACACATAGACACACATGCATACATGCACACATATACACACACATATGCACAATTATACATACATGCACACATGCATGTATATACATAGATGCATACATACACACATGCATGCATATACAAACATGCATATTTCATATAGACATGCACACACATACATACACATCACACACATGCATACATATAAACATGCATACA
>CM035431.1:145630669-145658169 GCA_020310875.1 Ceratopteris richardii
CAAAATGATATTTCATAGATTCCAACAACGGTCCTTATCTAACCAAGTTCACTATTGGTAAGCTTCATATTGTTTGAATTAACACATCACAAATGCTTGAAAGAACACTTGTGTAGATTTGGGCCTGCAATAAGGAATAAATTATCAAAGGAGAAACAAATATAAATACAAGTGCAAGAAGAGAATATTAGTAGAAAAACATTACCATTGTGTCAAAACCCATAATTAACTCCCTCTACTCATTTGAGATTGTCTCATTACTTGCACTAGCTTGTTGCAGACGTGTATGTAGTCAATCCTTGAAAGAAGATATATCTCTATTCTCATTATTACAGATATTATGACTATACCTTTTATTTATCCATTTTTTACTTTAGAGATTTTGAACTTTTTGTTCATACTCATTAACAATTGCTTGCATGCATTGGATATTATATGCAATAAAAGTAAAAATATAATTTCTTTCTTGCATTGTAAATGGAAATGAAACTCGCTTACTAGATAATACCTCATTTGTCAGTTTTGAAGAATACTTCTTAGTCCATGCACGTGGAGCTTCTTCATCAACTCTTTTAAGATATTCACTATCATAGTACATGCACTCCTCAAGCATCTATCCCTCTACCATGGATCCTTCTTGTTTTTCTCTTTTTTGTACATTACCTTTAAATATACCCATAAATGCCTCAACCCAACCCATCCATCGAGAGTTTACAACTCCAACAATCGATCCCTTGACCCAACACATCCATCGAGTGCTTACAACTGCAACAATCTCTATTTTAACCACAAGATGGATCAATAAATGAACTTGAACACCAAAAAATGAAGTTGGAAGCTCTTTTTCCATTAGTCATAGTAGCTCCCTGAATTCACATTTCTTTTATGGGATTGAGTCCCTATCAATCTCTTTTGATTAAATCCAACTATTATGAATAATAAATTAAATTATAAAGAAATAAATTCATAATAAAAAGATATCAAATAATCTTATATATTAAGGACAAAAGCATGATGATTACCTTTTAAGGGATCCAAAACAATAGATCACATCTCATGTTCCTTTTGTTGCACATCGATTGATAACAAGAGGTAGAATATGCTTTAGAAAGTTATGCCAATCATCTGTCTTTAACATACGTAAGTTCTTGTCATCCAAAGTAAACATGTTTTGGAAAGATGTTCCATGTCCTGTAGGTGTGCAAATGGATTGAATCTTGTTCTTGATATTTTTGCATCTCCTTTATTGTAAGTGACCAAAGAGCACGTTCATAGGTTGTTCCCTAATGATTTTTATCATAAATTGGCCATAAATTTGGTTTTGAGTTTTGATGCTCTAAATCATCTCCTAATGTTGTTATGTCTTTTAATATGAAAAGTTATTTCCATAATGAAAGAACAACATTATTGAATATATGCATAGGACCAAAAAGATGAAAGATCTTGTTCCAACTTTTCCACAACAAGAAAACCAAGTCTTGGCCTCTCTAAGTAACCAAAAACGATCAAAACAACAAAGGGAGCAAACCTTGATCCTTCCAACTAGGAACACCTACAAAGATAAGCATGATTTTGTTTCTAAAAATGAATATGGACCAAGAGGTATTCATATTCCTCAAAACTTTAATCAACGATTTGGCTATCAACTTATTGGCCAACCATTCAACGTCTTGAACGCAAACCCTGCCTAATTCCTTTTTACTAACACAAATACCACATTTAATTTTGGTCACACCTTTCCTCTGGGGATCATCCATCAAGAGAAAATTTCTCCAAATTCTTTCAAGTTTAATCAGATCTTTGTCTTGTGATCTCTAACATGATAAAAAATAGATAATCAAGGCTTTGAAGAAAGTGTTGATTCCTTACTAGTAACCAAGTTTTCTATTGAGCTTGCAAAGAAACCAATCCCACCATTGTATCACAGTATCATCAAAGCCCATGGGTATTTCTAAGAGACAAAATTTTTTACCAATGTGGATCACTTGATGCTTGTAGTCCACATAGAAATTATTACAATAATGGCCTTAAAAGTCTTTTTTTATAATTTTCTTTAAATCTATAGGCCACTTAAAAAGCTATTTCAATAGTGCCAAAAGGAGGTGATATTGCTTGGGTGAATATCGAAGGAGGCATTCCTATCATAAGATTTAATTCTCATGAGCATCTATTCATATTTTGGACTATTCTTTTGGGTATAACTCTAGAGATGGTAGCCATACAATCTTGCCTATTACACGATAGTGGCATGGATACACCCAAAAGCTGGGTAAAGTGGTTGACACTAAGCGTACTATTCTCTTTGTCCATGTTGCACTCCATACCACTAAAATCTATTATGTGTAGAATTTATTCCTTTTCTTGTTTATTCTTAAGGGTTCTGCACATTTCTTTCATTGGTTTGTTCCATTTTCCCACCCACCAATCTTTCAAGTTGGAGCCTACGTCTTTGAATTGTTCCTTTGAATTCTTTCAAGATTTTTCCTTTGAATTTTGTCTTCGTAACTTAGCATGCTTCTAAGATTTTGAAGCCCAAAACAGAGGCGAGAATGTCCTTTTTTTTTTTTACTTTTGTCTCTAGATGTTGGAGCCTTTGCTAAGAATCTCTCTTCTATCATGATAAAACTTCCTTCATTTAAGATCATGTGTTTTTTAGGGATATTTGGTAGACCAAGTACACTTTGATCCCTATTGATTTTCTTGAGAGCTCTTTCACCTATGTGAGATAATATCTTGTGCCAAATTTCCAACTCTGATAGAGTTTGGGTACCATAATTAAATAATGCAATATTCTTAGCATCTCGGAATTCATTTGTAAACAATCGACCTAGATTTTCTCCTCTTTCTATTCTTGAATCCCTCATGTGGATCCTTAACCAATGCTCCATTCTTTGTGAATCCGACTTGCAATCCTTTTTCAAAAATTTGACCTATACTTATGAGATTCTTGGTGATAGCTAGGACATAAAATAACTTGCTCAATAGGTTCATATTACCATCTGAAGCCTTGAGATTTCCTATCTTTTCAACTATATGTCTTATTTCATCTTGTGTTAGGACTTCGTGTCTATTCCTTGGATCGTGCAAGTCTAAGAGTAGAGCTACATTGCCTCCTACATGATTTGAGCAATCTAAGTCTATACAGAACACATGTTCATTTGCTTTACCTTCTTCATGGTCATGTTCATTAACATAAGTGAATCGTCTTGAATTTTCTCATGTGCATAATTTTTGTAGTCTCTCCTTCTTTATATCCTCCTTGGTAGTTTTTGTTGTATGATTTGTTATTTTATCCATTATTGTTGTTGAGTGTACCTCTTGAGCTTCCATAGCCTCCTTTGTTGTAACCTCTACCTCTTTGTTTCTTGGGATTCCTAAAATAATTCTTGGTTATATGAATAGTTAGGCGACATATGTCACATAGATATGAGCTTTGAGTTCTCCCCTTCCCTTTTCTTCCTCCTCTACATCTTCCTCTTGAGCCTCGACCTCTACCTACAAAGTTTTCTTGAGAGGTGTTGTCCTCATTATTAGGCTTCTTACCTTTGCCTTTGCTATCTTTTTTCTTATTTTCATCTATATAAAGATTAGGCAATTGATTAGTTTCTGCGTTTTATCCATTCTTCATAATATTTTCCTCATGTGTGAATAGTTTGTCCCATGAGGCTGTTGAAATCAAGAACTTTAATGTCCATGTAGAGGTCAATGGCTATGGTGAAATCTTCCCATTTGCCATATACCTTTATTCCATTGATCACTTGCCTTACCATTTGCTTTTCATCAATAATTTCTCAAATGCTTCCAAATTGGTTTGCTATCTCCTTTATTTTGGTTACAAAACTAGTCACACTTTGCTTGGGCATCTTTTTGAGTGTGGTGAATTCCATCCGTAGTTGATTTTTCCTTGCCTTGTTTCTTGATGACAAGAATGCTTCATGAGCACTCCAAGTCTTGTGAGGTCTCCTAATTCGTGATGTGTGGAAGTAAAAAATTAGAAATTGCGTTTAGAATATGTGACCTTGCTAGATCATCCTTTGAGAACCATGTCTTTAACCTCTCTTGTTCTTCTTGTTTTGGTTGGTCCTTGCTTCTAAGGATTCACATCATCTCATCTCCTAATATGTAGCCATAGAGGTTTCTCCCTTGAACATAAGCTTCTATTCTCAATGACCAAGCTATGTAGTTACCTTGATCCTATTTCTCTATGGATCAAGAAAATCCATCTTCCATGTTGACTAGTTGCTTTAATACCATTGTGAGGAGATGGTTGGATGATTCCAGAGATGAGGTGTTGTTGCACAAATCCCTCTCTAGACCTGCTAAGCTAACTTGAAGGATGCTTAATATAAGTCATTAGCTTCTAATGATGGATATATAACCACCAAGTCCTTTTTAGCATCATTCCCAAATGTTTGGATCAAAACACATAACTTGTATATGCAAGAATTGAGAAGAACCTTCTATTTTGGGAATAGAAGGTTTCAATATTATGTTGAGAGCTCACAACCTGGTATGAATTGACAAGAGAGCTTTTACACACATCTACTTGACATGTGTAAATAAATAAAGCAAGTTATTTCATGAATATAGCTGCACCATACAATGAGAAATGAATCTAGCAAGTCAACGGGGTCATTTTGACTTTTAAGGATCTAAGAGATGTGTAGATGCACTCATCTTCTTTGCTTCATATCGCACGATCTACTAAACCAAACTTGATGAAAATTGATATACAAACACTAGACATTCTACTCAAACTATGTCCAATTAGATTATAGAAAATGGATGAGTAAAAGGAGACAAATAGAATGGTATGTTTACTATATTGATGAAGATGCTAGAGAAGTTAGTAGATAGAGGTGTACCTAATGAAATGTATCAAAATGTAGATGCTAGAAAACATATTACTTAAAGAAAGTGTAATAAAGTAGAAATAGATGAACAGAGCTCAATATATGCTCATTCAAGTAGCTCAAATCCTCTCAGAGTTTCTATCCTATCCCGCAACTAAGACCATGTGTATTTATATACCTCTTTTGAATTTCAATTTTGAATCTTCTCACCTAAAAGTGATCATACAATTTAGGTATGTAACTGATTTCATTCCCATAGCAAATGAGTCGTAGGTTTGGCCTCCTAGTGTCACGGGATTCTTCCTTCCTTTTACGTTTATAGTTTATCCAAGATAAAGCATTGAAACTAACAAGAATTGGTTCGTATGTTGATCTCTATGGGAAGAGGTGAATAGATGTGTAATCCTAAACCCTTTGCAATGCACTTAGGCTTTCTAATTGCACCAAAAATAAGAAGAGTTGTTAGAACATGTGACATTATTTGTTGTGCGAGAAGGCTCAATTGAACTAAAGAGGTTGTGCTATGATGTAATATGTGTGGTTGCCCCACTATCAAAGTATCAAACATTCGAGTCCACTACAGACATACATTCATCAAGAAAAGATCGGTCATAGCTACATACAATAGTAAACACCCATTCTTCATTTTGCACAAGATTAGCAGACTCTATTTTAGGTGTAGGGGCCTCTATAACAACCATTCTAGACTCTTTCTTCTTTGCACTTGTGCAGCAAGTTTTGGACAAATCTTTATGACATGATCATTTCCTTTAAAATATTTGCAAAACTCTTTTTGCTATTTTTTTCTTCTCATATTTGTCTTCTTGCTTTGATTGTGAAGGTTTGATAGGTTTTTGTTTAGTGGTAGATGAGCTCCATTTATCTTTTCCCTTTTCACTAGCTAATAAAACTTTGATCTATAACATGCATAATAGACTTGTTCTATCTCAACTAATCTTCCAAGAACAAAATAGAGAGTAACTCCTTAAATGTTAAGGCATTTGGATTTCCTTTCATTATCAATCAAAGAATAGAAGGAAAACTTGATATGAGTCTCAAAGATCATGAAGAACAATCTACACAGGTGAATTGCCTATTAAAACTTCATCAACTGAAATGAACTGCTCCTTCAAATCTTTGATCTTTGTCAAAAAAATGTCATAGAATATCCTTCCTTCATGTGCTCACTCTCCAACGTCTCTGGGAGGTAAGCAACATGAGCCTAATTTCTTGTCTCGTATAAAGTGCAAAGTGTATCCCAAGCATCCTTTTTTGTTTTGCAAGAGTCAATGTGAGGAATAATGGCATGTTTGATAGATGAATCTATCAATGCATCTGCCTCAACATCTCTACCATCCCAACAAAGTTTCTCTATAGTAGGGGTAGTATGAACTCCAACACGAATAAAAATTTGAAGATCATCATCTTCAATGCCATGTTCATCGCCTTCAATAACAATATTTCTACGTTCAATAGGGTGTTTTTCAATACTCTACACAATATTGGTTATCCCTATTACTAACAATACATGAAACATCATATATGCCCATAATAAGCGATTTTTCCATCCAACTTTTCTCAATAGTTAACATACAGAATACATCATTTCTTTTAGCCATGGCCGTTGACTAATTACTTTGATTAAAAAAAAATGATAGTATCTAAAAAATCTCACTAGAACTACGTTGTGGAGCTGTACTTAACTTGTAGAAAACTTTAAGGTGCTTATACTAGTAAACCAAAACCTCTATATATGTTTGGTATAAAAGGAAAAAATTTCCTACATAGGAACTATGGTAGTGTGTTTTGAGGATCAAACGAGCTAAGATCAGAATTTAGATGCCAAAGAGCAAAGCAATTTTAAACTCCGAATTACATTGACTATGCTCACCAATTTTCCTGTGATTCCGAGACTATGATCCAAGGGGTGTTGACGAAACCCTAGATGAAATGTGGACCTACTTTGATACCAATTGTTGGAGTTTGAGGTCTGGGAAAGCACGCGAACAACACAAGGAAGAAGAAGAAGGAGCTTGGAGCACAACACACAATACAAAATGTATTACCAAGTGAATTTACAAAGAAAAGTAACCCATAAGGGTTATAGGCATATATATAAGTGGGGGAAAAAATCTCTTAAAGAGGGAAAAAAGTGCCCTAGTGGTCAGAGTTTTCACGCACATCGCTACTTGACTATATCAACAACAAAGAGTGGTTCTTTGACATGTGGAAGCAAAGGCCTCAGGAAAATGGATGCCTCTACCTTGAGCATTACCTTTGGCAACAAGCCTAGCCTTATACATATGAAGTGTTTCATTAGATTTTGTTTGTGTATACCCATTAATTGTCAATGACCGTCTTGCCTAGAGGAAAATCACATAAAGGCCAAGTACCATTCTTCATAATAGCCTCCTATTTTGATTGCACAAGAGGCATCTAGTTTTTTAAATTTTGTGCTTCATCAAACTAATAGGTTCATTCTCATTAAATGGATACATAGTTGGATTCCCTTTTGCAAGAAAACAAAGTGTATTGGAGAATCTTTGAAAAAGTAATCCTTGCAACAATGTAGAGATGAGTGATGCATCCAAAATAATCTCGTCTATGTTTTTCAATTGCTCTTTCAAGTCCTTGATGCATGTCATATACATATCCATATAATCATTTTCAACAATACATACACCCTCAAGTTGCTTCCTCAGGTATGAAACATGTGGTTCATTATGCACGGCATACAAAGAAGCAAGAGTGTCCCATGCATGTTTTGAGGTAGAACATGATTGAATGAGTGGAACTATATGATGCTTCACAGAAAGTGCAATCAATGCATGAGTTGGAGCATCTTTTCCATCCCATCTAGTTTTTTATTGTGTAGGTGAAGGAAAAACCATTATACTAGAAGAAGAATCTCAATCTATGACAACATGCTCTAATACCTCTCTTAGGTGTGTGTAGAAGTGTCAGAGACACATGAGAAGCACACACAAGGATCACAAAGTACAACCACATATGAGTGAATCATCTATGTGGTAACATGCGAAAAATAACTCTAGCCAACACTAAAGTAAAAAGTTCCCATGTATGGGGAAAAGGTTTAGATCGAAGCTACTCAAGGAGCACATAAGTGTAACAATCATCAAATACGGACTTGATTTTCTTAGTGAAGAAGATTTGATACTTTCCAACATGATGAGGTCTATGCATTATAAATGTTTTACTTTATGAAAATTACAAAATTCACACTAAACCTTTAAAATTGCTCTATAACCCTTTCTACTAGCTCCAATATCATCACAAACCTCCTCAATTGGAGATCGGTCTAACAAAAAATTTCTTTATTCATGATTTGTTGAAAACTTAACAATTTTAAGCATGCACTCTCATCCAATTTTAACAGTTCAAAACATCATGTTAATTCATAATTTCATTACAAAATGTTTGTGCACAGAAGTTAAAATGTTTAAACTTGGCACATTTGTTACATGATCTCTTGCAATTTTCATTTTGTTTTTCTTTTTATTGGATTTTTCAATCAAATCTAAAAACGGCTATGCTAGTTTTGAATTCATTCTCAATCCTACAGGAGTTTCTTTCATTATTTTTAAAACCTCCTATCTTAGGGGTCAAATGAAACACATCTTTTTTTTCTTTTATGTATAAAATATTTTTTTGATAGTTTATGTATTGCATGTAGTTGTTTGACAACTCATAGAACCTTGAACATTTTCCACTTAAACACTCATCACCATCTCCTAGAAATATAATTAGACAAAGTAGATTATGAAAAGGTGGGTACCTTCTAGTTCGAGGATCAATTGGATAAATAGCTCAATTTGTCAATATTTCAATATGCATTTTGCTTTTTTGCATAGTGCTTTAGAATCATAGAGTTTTAGAACTCTTTTGAATACCTTTCTTGTTGTTGCATAATCATGAATTAGTGCAATATTGGTATGGAACTTATCACAGGGAGTTCTGCTAGTGAAAGTTTTTAGATTGAGGTTTGCTATGGCGAATGCATCTAGAATTATGAAAAAGAGAGAAGTGGGTCTCCTTGGGAGAGTATGGGAAAAAGTGGAACACATCCTAAAAACACATTGTAGAGGTCGAAGGACAAGAGGGAAATGTTCAAGTTAACCAAAACTCCAACATACACAAACTTTGAGGCATATAACTTATTATACTCACTCAAACTTTCTCTCTCTTCCAAAACCAATATATTCATGTAAGATATGTTTTGAATGAAACTACATAATATTTCTAAAGATTATTTGACAAGAATGATCTAGATTGAGCACAACTAATTGAATTCCTTACATGGCCCATTTTTTTTTGTTCTTCACGCTAATGAAAATCCATATTTTTAGTGAGGGATAGGAGCCTTGACTTATCAATGGGCATTGGGAAACATAGTCTATCTTTACATAGATCCAAATGAGACTACAACTTTGACCCAGAAAAGTGTTTGGATTACTTAATCTCACAAAATCATGATGAAGTTTCAACTAATGGCAATAACCTTTCTCAACCCCACCTAGCCTCTGTACGCCCTACTATCAACAAGATCTTCCACCATGTTCAAATCACCAAACAAGATGATCTTTGAGGGCAAGGAGTCCATCGAGTCCTAATGATGGATTATCTATACATGTTGATTTGGCACATACATGGAAGCAATGGTAAAGGGTGATGCTAAACACACATAAAGACTTTCACATTGATATGCCTTTTCATATGAACATACATAATATTATGTATATATATATATATATATATATATATATATATATATATATATATATATATATATATATATATATATATATATATATATATATATATATATGTGTGTGTGTGTGTGTGTGTGTGTGTGTGTGTATGTGTATAGGTATGCATGTATAAATGTATGTATTCAAATGTATATGCATGTAAAATTATTTATAGCTATATATGTATTTATGAATACATTTACATAAATACATACATATATACACACATGGGCACACATGGACACACACACACACACACACACACACACACACACACACATATATATATATATATATATATATATATATATATATATATATATATATATATATATATATATATATATATATATATATATATATATATATATATATAGATAGATACATAGATAGATACATAGATAGATAGATAGAGAGAGATACATACAATAGACACATATACACACACACATACACACACACACACACACACACATATATATATATATATATATATATATATATATATATATATATATATATATATATATATATATATATATATATATATATATATATATATATATATATATATATATATGTGTGTGTGTGTGTGTGTGTGATTCATTTTTGTATTTATTCATTTATTCATTTATTTATTTATTTATGATACAAGGAGTTTCTTAGCTATTGAAATAAAGAATCACCATACATACATTTTTATGTAACCTCACACTTGCATGTTATTGTAACATATACTATTATACATTGTTTGCTATAAACACATAAACAATAAAAGAAAAAAGATAAAGATTGTTATATATATATATATATATATATATATATATATATATATATATATATATATGTGTGTGTGTGTGTGTGTATGTATTGAGAGAGAGAGAAAGTGCTTGCATGTAGTGTCAACCATAACGAATTTGCATTTCAATTAAGAGATCATTCACATGGCTAATCCACTAGCATGATATTCTATATGTATGAAAATGTTTGAGAAAGCTTTTTATAAAAAATAGCACATCTTCAGCAATGGAATATCACACGTAAGAATAAAAATTTGCAGACAAGGAATCGATGGAAAATATTTCTCCTATTTGACTTTATTTGGAGATAGAAATTCTAAAATGAAAGTACGTAATATCTATGATAATGAACATATGATGATAGTCAAGTTTTCAATGTTATTGCAATTTTTTTATAAAGATAATGAACATTTTAGGATGCACAAATAGTTTTATTTTGATGTAGGAACAACAAGGTATGCCACAATTTGTAATGATGGTACTCTCTATGCAAGAAGATTTTAGTGATCCCATTTGATGTAATGATTGATAATTTTGAAACATATTGCACTATAGTATACATACTCTTGATGAACACACTCAGAAAGTTGTTAAACATATTTTGCACTATCTTCTAGTTATGATGCATTTGTTGGGTTCTGTATTCTTCATAATTATGTACATGTCCTATCTTAAAATGAAGCATGATGAAACAACTCACTAAAATGGCTTTTGTTTAACAGATGACATTTAAGATTCTTCTACTCTCTCTCTTTTTCTCTTTGTCTCTCTCTTTGTATATATATATATATATATATATATATATATATATATATATATATATATATATATATATATATATATATATATATATATATATATATATATATGTGTGTGTGTGTGTGTGTGTGTGTGTGTACGTGTGTGATATTCCTGCACTTCATACATAATTTTTGATAAGTACTATTATATGTACTATCTTTTAGATACCTGATAAATATTCATTTTAGTATGAATGATAAATTTTGATACATGTATATTTGGCATATTTGCGCTATAATTAACAAGTAAAGCACTTAATACTGTTTATTCTACATATACGGATGCAATGATGAATTATTTTTATATACTTTACTTGTAGTTGTGATATAGGTTTGCAAAACCTGGTACACGGACATTCATTTTAGAGATAAGGATATGATTTTCTTTAGTACATGGTCAATAATGACACAAACACACACGAATAGATGATGCGATAAATAGCGACACACCATATTGTTTGATAATATTACTTTATCAAGTACATTTTGAACAATTATTACCTTTGATAAAAGTCACGTATAAGTTTTGATCCATTTAGATATTCTTCACCATTTCAATAAAAGAATTTTTCAAATCAAAAACATAATTTCTGTGTACACATTTTCCTCCAAAGTGCAGTTCTCTATAGTTTCATTTAAAGTATTGAGATTAGTAACATGCTGTTTTTCTACTATAACCGGTTGTAATGTTATCATGATCGATGTGTTTAGACTTAGATTTATAACCATAACACGCTTACAAATGGATCACATTTACAACTAAATATTTATCAGAAAAAAGTAATCATCACTTTTATATACGAATGGATTGATGATGTTCATATTAAACATGATAATTTATGGTTAGCTAATCATGCAACATATTGTTTCCTTTGTCAATATTTTTATGAAGGATTTCTCTTGATACTATACAATCTAAACAAAATTGCTATTTGAGTATTTTACATCCTATATCTTGTTTCTAATGGCATGCACACACACACACACACACACACACACATATATATATATATATATATATATATATATATATATATATATATATATATATATATATATATATATATATATATATATATATATATATATATATATATATATATATATATATATATATATATTGCACCTTGATGCATGGAACTTACATTATCTCCAAGTATGTGATGTTGGGAACTTATAAGTCCCAAATCTGAATACAACTCCTTGAGCCATATTGCTTCTTGAATTTCAATATTTAGACCTCTATATTCTTCTTCAGTTGAAGATAAAAGAATTTTTTTTTTGCTCCTTGTAAAGCCATGATATCAATTTTGAACCTGCAATGTTAAGTATCTAGAGGTAGTTCTTCTATCATCCTTTGCTTGTGCCCAATCCGCATCTTAATAGATTTTGATATCGAATCTCAAGAGTAAGGATAATAGATACCTTAATTAAGTGTACCTTTGAGATACTTGAGTACCCTCTTTAAAGCATCCATGTGTGATATGTCTTGTCTTGTGGGAGTAGCATATATCAAGCTACCAACTAAACTTTGATACTCTTTAGAATCAAGAATCTGCTCACCTTCATAAACACTTAGTTTCTTGTTCAATTCCAAAGGTGTACTGCAAAGCCTTGTGTTTTTCATTCTGAACTTGAGAAGTAGGTCTTGAATGTATGTTCTCTAAGTTAGATATATCCTTCATCTGTATAAATCACTTGCATACCAGGGAAATATTTAAGCTCACCTAAGTCAAAGATTTTGAAGTCCTCTTCCATGTCTCCCTTGACCTTTGAATGCCATTCAGATCATCATCTGTCACAATAATATCATCTACATATACACACATATATATATAATCTCATTGTGATCCCTTTTTATAAATAGAGAAATATCTAAGTTGCTAGGTTTGAACAGTTGATCTTGAAGGTATGTAACCAATCTCCAAGCTCTAGGAGCTTCTTTCAATCCATAAAATGCTTTATAAAATCTGCAAACATAAACTATATTATTAGCGTTTTCAACACCTGGTGGTTGTGACATGTATACCTCTTCACTTTTCCAACCATTTAGGAATGCATTTTTCACATCAAGTTGGAATATTCCCCATTTTTTTGTAGCAGCTACACCTATCAATGTTCTCCTTGGAGTAATTTGTGCCACTAGTGAGAATGTTTCATCATAGTCTATACCATGCATTTATGACCAACCTTTGGCAACTAATCTTTCCTTGTACTTGCAAACTAGTGCATGTGAGTTTCTTTTAACTCTATATACCTGTATGCAATGAGTTACCTTTTGAGTGGATAAAATTGGAGCCAAATTCCAAGTGCCCATCTCCTTCAATGCATCTATTTCTTCTTTCATGGCCTTTTTTTATTAGGGTTGCTCTTTGTCCCTTCATAGATTGAGGGTTCCTCTAAGATTGAGTCCATTGCAAAGTAGAATGAATGATTTATAACAAATGTGGAATCATATCCATACCTTTCTGGTTGTCTTTTCTCCCTTGCTGATCTTCTAGGTACTTGCTTGGAGCATTCTCCAAACTCTTGCATGTTTTCTTTGCCTCTTGAATTCCATAGCTTGTAGTCCTTTTCCTTTTCATCTTGGTCATCTTGGTCAGTATTTACCATATGGTAGAGTTACCTTTCCTTTGACTTCATCATACCAAGACATGTATTCTTCAAACACAACATCTCTACCATATGTACATCTCTACCATTTATTTCATGTATATGTACAGGTAAATGAATATAATTATGTATATGTATATGTAGATGTACACATATATGTATACATATATGTATATGTATATTTATATGTATATGTATATGTATATGTATATGTATATGTATATGTATATGTATATGTATATGTATATGTATATGTATATGTATATGTATATGTATATGTATACGTATATGTATATGTACATGTAAATGAATATGTATATGTATATGTATGTATATGTATATGTATATGTATATGTATATGTATACGTATATGTATATGTATATGTATATGTATATTTATATGTATATGTATATGTATATGTATATATATATATATGTATATGTATATGTATATGTATATGTATATGAATATGTATATGTATATGTATATGTATAGGTATATGTATATGTATATGCATATGTATATGTATATGTATATGTATATGTATATGTAAATGTATATGTATATGTATATGTATATGTATATGTATATGTATATGTATATGTATATGTATATGTATATGTATATGTATATGTATATGTATATGTATATGTATATGTATATCTATATGTATATGTATGAACTCAAGGTTGGAAAACCCGCAACACCCTCTGTCAATTCTTAGTTTAGGCTAAGTGCGGGCAGTGTTAGAAGTAATTCCAGGCAACGATAGGCATGAGATAAATCAAATACTATCTAAGAAATCAAGTGCAAGTCAAGAGATGACCTGTGTGTGTGAACGACAACCTTAAAGGAAAAGAACCTAACGTGAAATGACCAAACTAAAGTGCGAAATTAAACTCAAGTATTCCTAACAACGTGATATCAGACAAGAGTATAAACACGATAATCAACATAAAAAGGGAATTAAGTAATTGATACAAAGGACTCAGAAACGTAGTTGTACCTGGGACAAATTAGGTTAATCAGTTAGGCATATGAACCTTAGATCAGGACGACATCTAGTAAGAGATAGACAAAGCCTTAGGTCTTCAGAGGCTAGTGTCAATCATACTGCGAGGTCTTGGGCCCAGCAGTTGAGTCACCACTCGCATTACCCTAGTTCTGATACCAATGAATCAGAGATGTCTCAAGGTATGGAGAGACCTACAGGAAGTTCAGGAGTGCCATATTTGCACAGGGTAGAAGGCCCTTACAAAACGCAGTTGGAATACCTTAGGACCAACCGATTAGGTGCCAGCATCTATGAGGACGGCCTAGGAAGATCTGTGGTACAGATTAAGAATCCTGATCAATCCATTGGACTAGAGCACCCAGCTGTCAAGTTTGAAAACGGAGCATACTTGGACAAAGAAGGAACCATATACGTAGTCACCAGTCACCCAGATAGGACGGACGAATTTGGAAATGTGATTTTAGCGGACTTAGGGGACCTAGAGCAAGGAAACATGGGTACAGAACCTAGAACCCCTCGAGGCAAATCGGTTCTCACTAGGATTATAACACCAGAGTGGATTCCCCAGGATAATAAGAGCATAGATTTGCTCCTCAATCGAGAAACTGAGGAAGCCATTTGGAGGTATAAATCTGATCAGCCAACTGATATAGGAACAATCATGATCTATGAGTTTAAGGATCCTGATAGCCCAGACAGAGTGACCTACTTAGATGTCGCTTCAGAGAGGATCTTTGTGGTGACAGAAAATGATAGGCATGCTTACACTTGGAAGGGTGAATTCGTTTTCCCCCAACCAAGATCGAACGTGTCCTTTGGCCACCCAGGAGCTCGAACCTCCCACGCTCACGGAACTCAAAGAGACAGACATAGAGAAAGGCCGGAGGTGAGCCTTGCCAACCTAGTGGGCAGAGAAAGAACGAGGACGAAAACAAATAGAGTAGAACCGGAGATACTTAGAGCTCACAGGAATCAAAGAAATGCGGATGAGTTCCCTCTACCACGACCTAGAGAGCACACAAGGACTTTGAGACCAACTCAACTAGTTAAGTCCATGAAGAACTACTTCGATGGCATGGGAGATCCATAGGATCTTGTGGCTGAGTTTAGGCAAGTCTTGAGAGCTGAACAAGTGGAGGATCTATTCACGCAGTACAATGCCTTTGGTCTAACCCTTAGGAACACTGCCCTGACATGGTTTCAACCACTAAACGAGAGACAGTTTAGGAGCATAGACCAACTCCTAGAGGCTTTCATTATCGAATTCTCTAAAAGTGGCATAAGACATAACACCTCCTCACTGATTCACAGCTTCAAGCAAACCCCTCAAGAGACCATGAGACTTGCAGGAAGGAGATTTAGGCAATATCTTGAAAGATGCCCTATGCCTGAGCTACCCACACCAGCTAAGCAAGTGGCATTATTCTTGGATGGATTGCTAAGTACCAAATTAAGATCATATGTGTACTTGAAGGACCCTAGGACCATAGAAGAGTGTGTACGCATGTGCATTGACATCGAGGATAACCTAGGGGAGGAGTTAGAGCTTTCCAAGATATACAAAGATTCGGATAGTGCCTCTAACCTCTCTTCCACGCAATCCACATCAATCGAGGAACTTGCAGAGAAAGTAGCTCAGAAATTAGGTGTAACTAGCAAACAAATCCCAAGGTTTGCCCCTGTGAAAAGGTGCTATACTTGTGGTGGCGACCACATGGCGAACGTATGTCCCATTATGGCTCAGCCCCAAGTAAATCCTAGTAGCCAGTACTGCACCATAGAACGGAGGTACACCAATCACACCGCACAAGATTGCCCCTACAATAAGCAAACAGTTAGGCAAACTTACCCTCAACCCTATCCACCGTAGGGAAGATACCAGAACCAGTACCCTCCACAGCCATATGGCAGGCCACAGCAACCTTATCAGCAACCATACCAAAACCAACAAAGACCTCAGCCTGTGTTAGCACAACAACCCCCTGCCCCAGCTAATGCGATCCCAGTAAAATATGCAGCGGCAGAAGAAAACCTGAATAGAGCTATAGTCCCTGTAACCCCACTACTTTCCGAAAGTGACCCCAGTGACCATAGCTTTGATTCTACACATGTCGATAGTCCCCATGCTTACTACATGCAATCTCCTGAACATGGTGAGTCCTACTACAGTGAGGAACCGAGTGAACCTAGTTGGGAGTCAGATTACACAAACGTCATGTATACGAACCCCAATCCTAAGCCTCAACCTAGGCAGGTAAGACCCCCATTCCCTAGAGGACCATGCTACAGATGTCATGGAGATCACCTCATTCGTGATTGTCCCTTACCTCCACTCACACAACCCCAGTCAGTAACAATTCAGGGCTTTTGCCAAGAATGTGGAAAGGAGCATCTTTTACGAGATTGCCCTAAGAATCCTAATAATATGCCAAAAATCACTCCTATTAACATTATTGGGTTGGTGGTAGACTCCACAGGAAGTGTGACATCCACCGCACCAGTACAGGTAGTGACTAGAGCTCAGGCATTGCAACAGAACCAAGGAGTAAACCAGGATAAGAACCTAGAGGCTAGTGAAACCGAGAGCATGACAAAGAAAAGGACTAGAGCATGGAAAGATATTCGGGAAAGAATGAAAAGACAATGGGCTAAAAAGATGAGTGAACTTGAGGAAAGCATAAGAGAAACCAAAGCCAGGATAACTGAACTCACATCTCAAACTCCCTCTCACACTACCCCACCACCACCATTCCCATCGCCATCCGACCTGCCACCTTCCAACCCACCTCATATGATTCCACCACCCCCTAGAGTAGGATCAGTATTAGTTGATCCCACTCCTGAAGACATAGACATGATGCTTAAAGCATATCAGGCCAGAATCCAAGAAGGGCCAAATGTCACAGATCATGACAAGTGCTACCCTAGAGCTGACCTAGAGATAGAAAGAACCAAGCTTTGCGCGAAAATGGTCGCATTGGCTCAGACTATGTTTGAAGCCAGTCGCCTCTTCAATTACTCGGGCTCAGCCAAGACGCAATTACACTTGGATGGACTTCTAGAGAAGTTAGAGGGCATAATTGCAAGATCTGCCAAGGAAGAAGAAAATCAAGAAAGAGATAACGCAAGCAAAAACATGACCCATCCCCCACCGAAAGCTTATGTGCCCAATTCCACTAAACCAGACAACCCCCCCTCCCTAGAAAGAATAGAGAATCTAATGGCACAATCACAAAAGGAACTCGCCCCTCAACACCATGACAAGGCTAGTGAAAGAGCAGGTCTTCCTACCCAGAAAGCCTATGTGCGTGAAGCCTACGTGCCTAACTCTACGAAGCCAGACACATCATCTTCTATGAATCAATTCACACCAAAATTCCTACGCGAGATTCAAGAAGACAAATGGGCTAAAGAAAGTGAAGTCCCTCCTCCCATTGAACTTGTGGATGATGCACATGACCGATTCCCACAAGACATCCCATCCATTTATGGAGAGCAAGTGGGTACCCAATCTCAAGAAAGATTAGACTTCGAGTCTAATTCTTTACAAGAACTACCCCATTTCACAGGCCCATGGGAAGCAAAGTCCACCTGTATGAGAGCACCTACAGTCATGGTAAGAAACAAAGATTCAGTCATACCTAGGAACACAAAGGTAGTGAAGAACACCAAAGTGCAGTGCAATCTCACTTTGGAAGAGCTGCTTAAGGTTAGACCAAAAGTGTGGAAACATGTAGCCAATCAGGTGCCCGAGATAGCAAAACCTCGTTCCCAGGTAGGATCACATAGGACAGTACCAGAGATACCTTTGGATAAGATAGGAGATATGTGTGAAGGTGAAGAAGGGAACACCTATCTTCCCATTACCTACCAAGAGTATGCCACCAAGGCAATTTTGGACTCAGGTGCAGGAGTTGCAATTGCCACCACTTCCCTATGGAAGCGTTGGGGCAAGCCAGCACTCAGGCCAATGAGAATGAAATTGCAGATGGCCGATGGTCATATTGAGAGACCCTTAGGATTGCTAGAAGGAATAACTCTCACCACCTGTGGTGTCGAGTTTGAGCACACATTTGCCATATGTGACTTCAGAAAAAATCATGCCTATGAGATGATCTTGGGATGACCTTTTATGCGACAGTTGCACGTGGTACAGGACTGGGGAACCAATTCTTTGTACCTGCAGCACTTAGGTGTTACGACCAAAGTCAATCTTAAAGATTACTCTCATAGAGATGTACCACCTATCCAATGGAATCCCATCCATAGAGCCAAAGATGAGACTGAGTCTGTGCATTCCATAGGGTCAGGATCCTCTTGGATGCATGTAGACACCCACTTATGGATGTGCAAAGTAGCAGTAGACGAAGAGAAGAGAGAAAAGGCCAGAGAAATAGGTGCAAACAAAACACATAGACCCATTCAAGACCCAGCCTATGCACCTCTAGTCTTTCCTGATGAGGAATTTGAACCCCATGGCTGGGCAGAAATCCTAGCAACAATGGATGTAGCCATCAATGAAGAACAATGGACACCCCACTCTGATGAGGATGGCTATGACATTTCAGTCTTCTCCATAGAGCCAATCATGGGAGAGGCAGTTCTAGAAGAATGCGAACCTAGCCCTGATGCATTTGAGGATGCAAGTGACTCCGATCTAGAGTCAATCATTATGGACCCACCTTTTGCATCAGATGAAGAATACTTCCATGAAGTAGAAATTCAACCCCAGAGGCATGGAGAGCTTACAAACGATGTAAGATTAGCCACACATGTGACCCCGAAGGAAGAAGGAAAGAAACGAAAGAAGAGAGAAGTCTCACCAGAAGAGGAAGAATCTTTGTTTGAGGTCCCGGAAAATTTTAAGAAGTATGAGATAGATGACAGGAGGGTCATGATAAGAATGCCTAAACGAGAGGCACAATCAGGAGAGGCCTATGATAACAAAGAAACCACCAAGAAAATAGTAGTGTCCCTAGAAGAAGGAGAGGAGAGATGCACGTACATAGGCCATGACCTAACAGAGGAAGAAGAGCATGCGTTAATAGCCTTGCTAAGAGAATACAGAGATGTATTCGCTTGGAGTTACAAGGATTTGAAAGGTGTTGACCCTGATATATGCTCACACACTATCCCCATGACCTCAGATGCTAAACCCTCTAAGCAAAAGCCCTATACATATAACGATAATTACGCTGCCAAGATTAAAGAGGAGATAGATAGACTGGTTGAAGCTAGATTTATCTATGAAATTGAGCACACTGAGTGGGTATCCCCCATCGTAGTGGTGCCCAAGAAAAATGGAAAGCTGTGCGTATGCATTAACTTGAAGAAGGTCAATGCAGCCACAATTCGAGATAACTATCCGCTTCCCATCACAGAACATCTCTTAGAAAGAGTAGTAGGCAAGTGTACAGCTTCCTCGATGGATTTTCGGGCTACAATCAAGTAGCCATAGCTCCAGAAGATCAGCATAAGACAGCTTTTGCCACAGAGTGGGGTATATTTGCCTTTCGTGTAATGCCATTTGGGCTTACCAATGCACCAGCTAGCTTTCAGAGACTAATGTGCCATGTATTTAAGGAGTTCCTGAGGAAGAACTTAGAAGTCTATGTTGATGATCTTTGTGCTCATTCCAACATTAGGCAAACCCATATTCCTGAACTCAAACAAATCTTTGACAAATGTAGAGAATATCAAGTCTGCCTAAACCCAGAAAAATGTGTTTTTATGGTAAGGCAATGCAAAATTCTAGGGCACATAGTGTCAAAGAATGGCATATCTACTGACGAAGAGAAAGTGAGAGCCATAGCAGAGCTACCTAGGCCAAGGAATGTCAAGGAAGTACAAGCTTTCATGGGACATTGTGGTTACTACCGTCGGTTCATTCACATGTATGCGGTCATTGCAAAGCCCATGTACGGACTTCTGACAAACTTTGAGTGGACTGAGGAATGTGAGAATTCCTTCAATGAGCTTAAACGGCGATTATGTTCAGCACCAATCTTGACCACGCCAGATTGGAATAAGCCATTCCATGTTCATGTGGATGCATCCAATTATGCTATTGGGTGTGTGCTTGCTCAACCTACTGGTGAAGGTAATATGGATCTTCCAATTGCCTATGCCAGTAGACAATTGAATGCAGCTGAACGAAATTACACCACTACTGAGAGAGAAGGCTTAGGCATGGTATATGCAGTTAAGAAATTTAGACACTATTTGCTTGCAAATAAGTTTAATTTTTTTACTGAACACCAAGCATTGTTATACCTCGTGAACAAGCCATGCAATACAGGTAGATTAGTAAGATGGTTTCTATTACTAATGGAATATGACTTTGAGGTAGTGGTGAGAAAAGGGAGGACTCATTTGAGAGCAGATCATCTCTCTAGGCTCACATCTGGAGAAGCCCCACAAGGAGTATCAGATGACCTTCCTGATGCTTACTTGTTTAATTTGGAAGTGGTGCCGCAGTGGGCTAAGCCATTGGTGCCAGTATTGACATACAGGCCTAACCATCCAGTAGTAAACACACAGAATAGGGAGGTTGTGAAAGCCCAAAAGTACCACATCATGGCAGGAAGCATGTACAAGAACACAGATCAAGGAATCTTGGCTTGTTGTGTGGAAGAGGACGAGTACAATAAATGGTTGCATCTAGCACATGTAGGTGCATTAGAGCAACACTACTCAAAACAACGAACCTTAGAGACACTAAGGAGACTCGGAGTATATCGGCCAACTATGGAAGCTGATGTCCAAAGGTTGTGCAAGGAATGTCCAATCTGTTGCACTAAACCACCTGTGGAACACGCCACTCTTTATCAAGTGTCCATAGTGCCAGATTGGAGTGAACCACTAGTATCCTTCCTGAGGACGAAAACATTCCCTCCAGACATGACTCTGGCTAGGAAAAGGAGTTTAGAACAAGAAGCCCAGGATTACTCACTCATTGGTGATAATCTATACAAGCGTGGTAAAGATGGTTACCTAAGGCTATGTGTCCATGAAAGTGAATATCTTAAGATCTTGGAAACTGCTCACCAAGGTGTAGCAGGAGGACACTTTGGACCAGATCGGGTGATCAAGGCAATACTATTTGCGGGCTTCTCGCGGCCGACCCTTCACATGGATGCACATACCTACGTGAAACGATGTGATGTCTGTCAGAGAACTCAGTATCCTATACGTAAAGATGAGATGCCACTGAAACCTCTGATGGGTGGACGTGCATTCTCTAAGTGGGGAATAGACTTCGTAGGTCCTATTAATTCCCCAGCTAAGGGTTCCCATGCAGAATATATCATTGTTGCAACAGACTATCTAACTAAGTGGGTAGAGGTAAAAGCCACAACGAAGAACGATGCTCAAACAACTGCTAAATTCTTGTTTGAAAATGTATTCACAAGATATGGGCTACCTATAGAGCTAGTTAGTGATAGAGGCACTCACTTCTTGAATGAAGTTATTGAAAAGCTGCTCCAAGAATTCTTGGTAGTTCATAAGAAATCTGCCCCCTATCACCCTCAAGCAAATGGCCAGGCTGAGAGCACCAACAAGATCTTATGCAATGTACTGACGAAATTAGTGAACAATAAACGCTCTGATTGGGATAAACAGCTACACCATGCTGTTTGGGCATACCAAGTTGCCTACAAAACGGTACTCCAAGCCCCTCCCTTTCAAATGGTGTTTGGTCAAAATGTTGTGCTACCTTTAGAATTTTCGATACCTACATTGAAAGTGGCACAAGAGCATGAATGGATGGGTCATGAACTCTCCTCTAGACTTTTTGACCTTGAACGATTAGGAGAAACAAGACTGAGAGAAGCTGCAGGGATATATGCAGCTAAGAAACGACAGAAGGCCTACTTTGATGCCCACGTTAAGGATACAGGTTTAAAGGCAGGCGACTTAGTTTTAGTCTACACATTGAAGCAACATGCGAGGAAACTGGAGAAGAGAGGCTACGGACCCATGATCATTAACAGATCTAAACAAGTGGAGCAGTGCAACTAGCCACATTAGAAGGCGATGTTCTCCCAAGTTATATCAGCGGATGCAGAGTCAAGTTGTATCAGGAACCTCTCACAGAGAAAATGCTAAGTCGACTCAATACTGCTAAGAAACGCAAAGAGGAAGAAAAGCGAATTCGAGAAGAAGCTCAAGCAGAAGCCCTAGAGCGCATACGGAGAATGAAATTAAGAAGACAAGGTAGAGAGCACCCTAGGCAAGATGCATATGCAGATCGAGGATATGACGTGGCTATGTGTGAAGTTTCAGGTATTAGCTCACATAGGATAACTGACCGACGTCCTTTCATAACCTTAGATATAGGACAAGGAAAGAGTGCAAGAACTGTAAGAGCCTTGATTGACTCAGGTGCAGCCACTAGTGCTGCTAAATTGTCTTACTGTCAAGAGTTGCAATTAACTGTCAATCCTATGGAAGCATATCTCATAGGACTGGGAGGCGTGGAAACCCCTTGCATGGGCGAGGTGGAACTTCCCCTCTATATTCATGATGAGGCAATGACAGTTAAAGTACTAGTATGTCAAGATGAGGACCTCACTGAACCCCTTGTCTTGGGTCAAGACTGGATCTATGACCACGCAGTCAACTTAAACCTAAGAAGTGGACTTCTTCAGGTATGGGTGAATCAGACTAGAATTACAATTGAGTTAAATAATGGAGCACTCAAGGAACTAGAAAAGACACGGACTCCTGGTCCCTCCAGGGGTACACATGAAGTTGACCATGCTGTTCTAGTCCAAGGCTATGTGATGCAGAAAAATGAAGATCTCAAAAAAGGAGTCAGAACCACAATGGAACTCCCTTCTTTTCCAAAGGCCAGAAGGAGGCAGCAACTAAGGGCAGATCAATCACTGAAGACTCTCCAAGCGAGAGACCAAAAGAACGTGTGAAGCAGAACAACTCAACCGATGAAACAAATGTGGGTGCGGAAAGACGAGCTGCCGGCCGTAACTAAGCTGCAACAACGGTCTCAACTTCCTATTAGTAATCAACGACTTGACGCTAATACGAGGACTCCTAAAACCTCTGTGGAGAAAATAAAATCTATTTGGGTACCCAAGAAGTCGATGAAGGCTGACCCACAATCAAGACAAATTTGGGTGCCTAAGGCTTGCTTGCGGGCTCAACTAGCCCCACACAATTCACATCATACACGATAGGGTTCACTCGGTCAAGCAGTCGCTACCCACTCTTGTCTCATACACTCGAACACACTGCCACCTAGAAGCACGCACAGACTCACTTGTAGATGGGTCCCAATGACACAACAACTCCCAGCAGAATTACTCATGCAACCCTCCCGAATCTCCACAAAACCAAGACCAAAAGCCATTCATGGTGTTTGGCAACTTAAGACTTGTAAAAAAAAAACCCCCGACCCCAATCTGTGAATTCATCTCCACTTACTAACTGCATTAGTCAGACAGCGCACCTTTCCATCTAGCTCCTAGGACTAACCAGGCATTAACTACACACACTGTCATCGTGCACTTACTAACCACTGACTCATCATCTACCTCATGTTAATGTTGTAACGGGGACAACAACGGGTTTATTCTGTCCATTACAATGTTAACACATGGTTCTATATTCTCACAGAACCAACAAGCAAGCAGTGCCATGGCAGAAGCCGGAGGTTCCAGTTCTCACGCCAGATCCAGCGCACAGATTGTGGATATAGAAACACTCCTCCTCGAACCACATCTCACCGAAAGACCGCAAGAACTTCAAGCTGTGCATGTGCTCCCAATTCAAGATCCTCCTCAGGGACACACCTCTCAGGTGGGCAAACATGCTCATTGGTTCAGTGATGTTGCAGGACCATTGGGTGATGGAACCTATTTTTGGGAAGCTGAATTGGAGTTTAATGGTAAATGGGGACGCTACCATTTTTTCACGCGCGAATTTGAGAGCTATCAGAATGCCGAAGTCATGCGTTCAGTATGGACCAAAGCTGGCCTGGACAGTTATTTCAGGGCACACTTACCGAAGCCGGATTTCTTACGTTGTTCTTATCTTATCAGTACCATCACTCCGAGCAGGGCCAAGGGAGGCGACAACACTTTTGTGTTACCCTCACTATTGTCGGGCCACGAACTTAAAAGATTCAAACTGACCCTCAATCTGGTACGAGAAGCATTGGGCATGTATGGTATGCACATCCCTACTGAAAAGGAAACAATGGTTCCAGGCAGAATGAAACATAAAGATCTCAATAAGCCGAAGGATATGGTAGCAATGACACCGACCATCGCTCTTCACCTACGGACCGTCATGCAGCATTTTGCTTTCCCCGCCCAGGAAAGATTCACCATGCCCCCAAAGAAAATATGGTTTAGCTTGTATTTGGCAGAGACAGAAAGCCTCCCTATCAACGTACCACACTGGATCATAGATCAGATTCACCTAGCCTATCAACGATGGAACAAGAAGCAGAAAAATGTGCTCCATGGGTGTTGTGCTCTGACCAAGATAATCTATCGATGTCTAGCCTATGACGTGCCTATCCAGCGGGCACTTGTATGGCCCCGGGCCCAGGAGTTCCAAAGAAGGTTATCAGCTGCAGGTCCTCCATCAAAGAAGATGAGAGGGGGAGTCCAATTACCCTGCGCTCAACCAAGGGGAGCCACCACTACACCGGAAATTACCCCTCCCCAGACACGACGCATTAGACCATTCACCATTCGGCTACCAAGACCAAGTACAGAGGGACCCAATCTTGTGTTTCCACCCGTCCCATGGAACTTGGAATTTCCACAGGGCTTTACTCTTAATGATCTCACTGATGAAGAAGTGGCTAGACTAATCTACGACTCTAATCTCGAAACGGAGACAGAGCGAGCTCAGGAACCACAACCCCATACAACAACGTCAGCCCCCACCCGACCACAAGTGGTAGAAGTCGACGTAGATGAACAAGAGACCGAACAAGAGGAAGAAGCCTACGAAGAACAAGAGTATGATGAACTTTCAGAGTTAGCAAGTGCCCCTGCATATTCGGCACAAATAAAAAGACTATATCGAACCATGCAGCTAGTTCAAGAACAGCATAAAATGTCACTTGAAGCAGGCAAGAAACTCATGAACCAATTGCTGGCGGAGGAAGGCGTGGATGACATGTTCATCGAGTCCATAAACCTACACGCCGATGCAGTAGGATTGGATGAGGCCATTCATGAGGCAATGGCCTACATTCACGGATTTGAGAAAAGAGTTCCCGCCCGTCCCATGAGGTCCGGGAAACAAATTCATATCAACGTATCAGCACCCGGAGATACAACGCAAGCAGATGAACATTAGGAAGCACCACTGTCACCACCCTCCCCACCTCTCACTACACAACTCACTCCACCACATGACACTATCACCACCACGTCCACTACCACCATAATCGTCATGGGAATTCCACTCTCTCCGGGAATCCAATTCGGGGGAGTCACCATGCCCACTTTCACCACTCTCTTCACTAACGTCACATCCACCCCACCCACGATCCCCATATACACGGTCACTCAAACATTTGACACTATGGAAACATCTCCTGCCACTGCACCGCTCCCTCCCCCCATGCCACCTCCATCTCCCATACCCCCTCCACCCACATCTCCACTTGCATCCACATCATTCACAACTCCCTTTCCCGCCCCCATTCCCCCTGCATCTTCACCCCTCCCTGCATTATTTAATGTAAATAGTATATTTCTAGCATTAAATCAATGTGTATATCAGCTTCAGAATGAGTACAGAGCTCTTGACGACCGGTATCAACAACTGACAACAAATCACCAGAACTTACAAAGGCAACTTACAATTCTTGAAGAGGAAAATGCAGATGTGAATCAACGTTATACAACGCTTGAGCAGGCTCACCAAACACTACTAGAGGCACCCCAACCATCGAAAGAATCAGGCGTCAAACAACTAGAAGCCTTGCTCGAAGTATACCAGGCCGATAACCTACGAGTCAGACGTAACTTGGCGCTACTCAGGAAACATATGGCCACGACACTTGAAGAGAACAAGAGACTGCAGAAACAAAATGAAGAGAATCTGGAAGCGGCAATGGAAGGCTCTCCCCACGAGATAGATCCAGAGCAGTTCAAAGCAGTTCCCTCGGAGACGATGAAAACCATTTTGGAAAGCTATGCAGATCTTCTGGAAGCCCATGATGACTTGGAAAGAGAACGTGACACACTACGGAGCAGACTTAAGGAACAGGAAGAACAACCGAAGAGTGTCCCATCAACCTCTACCTCAGACGAGGTAAAGGCCTTAACTGAGCAGGTGGCAGAATTACAAAAGAGATTACTGACATACGAGAGGCAGCCCTCTCCAGTAGTAGAACCAGAGCCAGAAGAGTTGGTCCCTATTGAGGTAGATGACTCGTACGAAGAACCGTATGTTCCTATGCCGATGCCAGGAGGGCAATGAACCTCAGAGGGACTACACACCTTGGAAGTGGAAGCACCCGAGTGGCTTCAGACACTGGAAAAGACGGCGAACACCCACGAAGAACGGGTGGCCATTCAGATCCAATCACTGGTGAACCTAGAAGAAACTGTCATAAAGTCAGAATATTTCAGAAGCATGTCTCATCATAGATGGATCGGCA
>CM035431.1:145670669-145715669 GCA_020310875.1 Ceratopteris richardii
ACACATACACATACACATACACATACACATACACATACACATACACATACACATACACATACACATACACATACACATATACATACACATTCACATACACATACACATACACATACACATACACATATGCATACACATACACATACACATACACATACACATACACATACACATACACATACACATAAACATACACATATACACACACATACACATACACATACACATACACATACACATCCACATACACATACACATACACATACACATACACATACACATACACATACACATACACATACACATACACATTTTATTCTCAAGTACGAAAGGAAGAATCAACTTTGAATGGAGTTCACAACACTCAAGCAGATACCCAAGCAAAGTTTGAGTGATTTTGTAACCAAGATGAAGGACATAGTAGATTAACTTGGAAGCATTGGAGAAACCATTGATGAAGAGCAGATAGTAAGGCAAGTGATCAATGTAATAAAGTCAGATGACAAATGGAAACCTTTCACCACAGCCATGGATCTCTACATGGATATGCAGGTTCCTAATTTCAAAATTCTAATGGGAGAACTATTTCACACATGAGGCAAAGCTCATGAATAATGGAGAGAACTCAGAAGGTAATGAATCCTCTACGCTATATATAGATAAGAACAATAATAACAATGGCAAAGGCAAGGGTAAAAAGTCTGATGATGAGGGGAGCACCTCTCAAGCAAACTTTGTAGCTAGAGGTAGAGGCTCAAGAGGAAGATGCAGAGTGTGGTTGTTCTACCAAATATCGCCTACCAACACATGATCTACAAATGCAGTGCTTGTCAATTTGGCAAGTCTCACAGGCAACCATTCATAAAGAAGGGATACATTCACGGAGACCTATTAGAGCTAGTCCATAGACATGTATGGGGGTCAAGCAAGGAACCATCAATCTTTTGATCCCAATGTTATGTGTCATTTATTGTTGATTCTAGTAGATGGACAATACTATGCTTTATGACGCATAAAGATGAATTGTTCTCTTGTTTCAAGAAATATCTAGCACTTGTTGAAAATCAAACATGAAAGATTTTGAAGTGGCTAAGGTCAAATGGAGGGGGATAATATTTCTCCCATGAATTTGATTCATATCTCCAAAAGAGAGACTACAACCAGGTATACTCTAGAACAAAATGGAGTGGTAAAAAGGAGGAATAGAACCATAGTGGAGGATGCAAGTTCAATGCTAAATGAGAAGAGGATGCCCAATGACCTATGGGTGGAGGCTATGTCCACACCCACCTATCTTTTCAATAGACTCTCATCTAAACAATTGGATGGGATGACACCATATGAAGCATGGAATGGAAGAAGACCTAGCCTTGATCATTGCAAGATCTTTGGGTGCATAGCATATGCACACATACCTTCACAAATGAGAGGAAAATTGGATCCAAAGGCAGATGAAATGTGTACTCATTGGATATGAGCTTAATAAAAAAGGTTATAGATTAAAATAAGTAATAAATGTTTCATTCTTAGTAGAGATGTTGTTTTTTATGAAAACAAATGTTAGTTTGAAGATGATTGCAATAAAATAAAACTTCCATATGACCTAGAGGAAGACTCTCCAACATTGTCAAGGATGAAAGAGCATACACATGAAGAATCACGTGATTGATGGAATAAAGAGGATCAAAGCTCAGATGAATGAACAGTTCAAGATAACTGAACATGGCTTTCTCACTTACTTCCTAGGTTTGGAAGTGGTATAGAAAAAAAAAGGTATGTTCCTAACTCAGACAAAGTACATTAGGGATATGCTTACCAAATTCAAGATGGAAAATACAAAGGTTGTAGGTACTCCCATGGAGGTAAACCTAAAGCTAGGTGCTCATGAAGGTGAGTTAATTGAAGATGTGATTAGTTACCAAAGTCTTGTTGGAAGCTTGAATTATTCTATTCTAACTAGAGTAGATATATGCTATGGAGTGAGTGTGTTGAGTTAGTTTATGCACACCCCAAGGAAGCCTCAGATAGAAGTAGGCAAAAGAATCCTTAAATATTTGAAGGTTACAATTGATGAAGGGTTATCCTACCCTTATACATCTGATATAGATGCAAAATTATTTTTTCGATGTAGACTCGGAAGGTTCAAAAGATGATAGGAGAAGCAAATCATACTATCTTATATTTGTAGGTGCCAAATTGATCACATGGTCCTCGAGGAAGCTACCTATAGTTGCTCTCTCATCAAGTGAAGTTTAATACAGAGGCCTTGCACATGCTACTCAAGAAGCTTTGTGGATAAAAACCTTATATTCAGATTTAGGGTTGAGTACTCCTACTTCACACATATTTGGAGTCAACATTATCTCATTGCATCTTGCTTCTAACCCTATCTATCATGTCAAGACCAAACACATTGAATTTCACTACCATTATGTCAAGAAAAGATAATAAGTAAGTAGATACAACTATCATATGTCTGGAGTCTCTATTCACTTAGCGGATTGTGCTTACCTTGAAGCTAGTCAATAATCTCAAGAAAAGAGCTTGGCTTCATGGAAATTTCAAATCAGAAGCATGTTGCGATAGGAAGAATGAATTCAAAGAAAGAATCTACAGGTATACTTTAATGATTCATGGGCCTGAATAGGAGACAAACCTACTAAAGAGATGTGTGGTCTTCTTAAGAAGAAGCAATCTAAGGAAGGGATCCCTTTCATGATGGACAACAATATGGTTGATTGCATGAAGAATGAGGAAAATAGTACATTGATTGTTAATAACTTTACCTAGCTTTTGGGGGTTCCCATGCCACTTTCTCTTAGGCGTGATTGTTAATGGGCATCTCTAGAGTCAAAAACAAAAGAATTCCGTAAAATATGAAGCCTCTCTTGAAGCTCCCATTTTGGATAGATGGATTTTGACAAAGCAAATAATACACTCGAGTGGACTTCATTCTCCAATCTTTGAAAGACCTAGTGTGCAAACATAGATTTCATTAAGATGATGTCAAGGTTGCTAAGAAATGTGCTAGTGTAGATAATTATAAATGGCTACCTTTCTCAAGCTATTGGATTAAAAGGTTTTTCCAGACAATGATGCCCCTTGGACCCTCTTCTATTTGCAATTTCTTTGGATGGTCTCACTTTCCTTGCTAAAAATCACCAATGTTTAGATCTTATTGGAGGCCTATTTTTCCCATTAATCAGGACCACACGATCATGAAACTCTTTGCTAATGACACCAATGCTTTTGTACATAATGTTCATGCCAACATTGAAACCTTTTGGTGTTTCCTAAATATATTTTGAGAGGCATTCGATTCCAAAATAAACCATTCCGAAAGTGCTTTGAGGGGCTTTTTTGTCCTGAGGAAGAAGATGAGGAAGAGAAGTCAATCACACACTCTCACACTTTGAAAGGATCACACACATAGATTGAGGCAAGGAAGAATGATCTTCTTCTTCTTTTATTACATAAAAGAAATGCACAAGAAAGACCTTAAACAACAATACAAGTGCAATATATAAAGAGCAATACATAAGGAAAGTCCTAATCTCTACGAATGAGTGAGCTGACAAGAAACAAATGTGCTATCAATCTTGATAGGTAAATATAGTAAAGCTCAATGAAGTATCCCTGATATATATACCAGTGTGACCACTATACGTGTTAGAGAAATTAAAAGTGATACATGTCATCTTGGATCGTCACATGTTGAGCTTCATATCTTAACATTAACCCTCATTGACATCATATCATGGAATCCAAGCATCTTCTGAACTTCTTCAACTTCTTAGCTCCAAGTGCTTTAGTGAAAATATAAAAAAACTACTCATTCTTCCTCACATAAACAAGGTCAATATCACATGCTCATACCTTTTCCTTGATGAAATGATAATTCACTTTCATATGCTTTGTTCTAGCATGAAAAATAGGGTTTTGTGCTAATTGTATGCTACTAAGATTATCACAATAGATGTTCATAGGCTTTCACACTTCCACACCTAAATCTTAAAGTAGCATCTCTAACTAGGATGCTTCACATGATTCCATTGTAGCAACTTTATACTCAGCCTCTATACTTAACAAAGCAATAGGGGGTTGCTTCTTTCTGCTCCATATAATAGATGCACTTCCAAGTGAGAATAAAAAGCCACTATTAGATCTTCTATCTGTAATACTACCAGCCCAATCTACGTTAGTGTATCCATGAACTTGCAAATTTATACCAACTTCATAAAACAATGCATAATTCAAAGTAGCACTCACATAATGTAGAGTGATTCTCAAAGAATCTAAATGCGACTTCTTGGGAACTGTTGGAAGCAGTCAGAGGCACAGTCAGAGGCACAGACGACATGGAAGCATGTAAAGACGGAGCAGGGAGCCAGTGGGATCATATTTTCAAACAATTATGTTTTTATTACCTCTTCAAACATCCAACAGTGATTTTCATCACTCTTGTAACATATGTAATATAGACAAAACCCCATTTTGTAATTCATAGCTCCATTTTGTGCAAGCCGAGGAGTCCTCGAGCTTGAGGAGCTTAGGTAGAATGCTCGTACCAATTTTCGTTATTTTTAGACATCGTTTACCCTTCCAAATAGCCTCTAGGACCTATTTTTTAACTAGGCCAGTCACTAGATGTGAAACCGGTCAAAACTAGTCTAGAAACTATAAAAAGAGCTAGAGAGCTCATTTTTGAGGTTGGTTCATTTTGGTTAGTGTGAGCTTAGAGCTAGTTTGAGCTTGTAATAGTGATCTTGAGGAACAGAACTAATTTCCCACCTTCCATTGTGTCTTGCTTGTCTCTTCATTGTGTGTGTGTATGTGTGTGTGCATCTTTGTGCTTCTCACCTTCACTCTCACATCATCTCACGTTCACGATCTTCATATCACTCCTACCTCTCCCACGGATTGACATTAAGGAGGTGAAGCTTCCTACGTGGTTCTCACCATTGTGCTAGAGCAACACCAAATTTGGCGTCGTTGTCGGGGATCGAGTCTAGGACGAATGTGTGATGGTAAGAGTATAGCAAGAAGTGGCGTTGGAAGGTAAAAATTTCAGTTTTTGTTGTTGTTTTTACTTAGTTTTTAGTGTTTTTCACCTTCCCCATACTCCATCTTCATCATCGCATCATCATCTCCATCTCCAAAAAAATCAGAAAATTCACCATATCCACTCATTCACCTCATTTCCCCTCATTTGTGCATGCGAGAGAGCGAGAGAGAACTTTTGTGCTTGTGTGTGCTTGCGTTTTCTTGAGTTTTCTTGCAGGTACAGAGCTCCAGTGCATCAGGAAAGCTTGGAAAAGGTAAAATTTTACTCTCTGTCAAAGATCTGCCGAGTGTGGCGGACCATCGCGATGGTCTGCAACTTTCGGAATTCTTGGTAGGCGACCACACCACGAGGTAGGCGACCCTTGCGCATCTACGAATCCACAGGCGCATCTCAAAAATTCACACTTTGGTGGACCATCGCGATTGGCTCGGACCATCGCGATTGTGTCGCACCATCGCGATAGGCTCACGCCATCGCGACGGCTCGGCCGAACCATCACGACGGTCTCGGACCATCGCGACGGTTCACTTGAGCCATCGTGACGGTCTACTTGGACCATTGAGATTGTTCAGCTGACCCCGGACCATCGCGATTGGCCCATGCCATCGCCACGATAGTGCTACGTGTCACGATAGACCATCGCGACGGTTCGTTTTTCGGACCATCGCGACAGCCCAAAATCGGACCATCGCGATTGGCTCACGCCATCGCACTTGTGACCATCGCGACGGTTCACTTCGGACCATCGCGATTGTTCACCTTTGACCGTTGACCCGCGTCATCGCGATTGTCCGCCTGATCACGCCATCGCGACGGCTCATTTTTCGGGCCATCGCGACGGTTCGACCTCACGCCATCGCGATCGTTCACTTCGGGCCATCGTGACGGTTCATCTTTTCGCGCCATCGCGATTGTCCACATTCCACGCCATCGCGACGGTTCGCTCGGACCATCGCCACGGTCCCAGACCATCGCGATTGTGCACCCCCATCGCAAATTTTGGGCTCCAATTTTTGACCAATTTTGAGGGTATTTTTGAGAAATTTTTGGACCATTAGACTCATAGGAGACCCCTTAGCTCATATTTGAGGGAAAACTGGATTGTCAGTTTTTACCCCCTAGGGCCTGAACGCTCATAACTTTTTCATCCGAAGTCCGTTTTTTCAGCTTAATAGCTCGTTAGAAAGCTCGTGACGAGTACTACGTGACCTCAACTGTTTTTTTCATAAAGAATACATCTATTTTTGGATAAGCTATTTTGAGGTTCACCTAGTTTGGGACTAGGAAGCCAGGGGGCACACATTGAAAATTTGGGCAAAAAGGGAAGGGACTTAAAAGGTGTGTATGCTCAAGTGCTTGATCATCCAACTGTGAATTGGTCTAATATTGGATTTCTCCAGGTCTAGCAAGGGCAATCAAAGGCAAGCAAGCAAGGCAGTGAAGACAATAAAGCTTCGGAAGCGCGGCTTCTTGGGCATCAGAGCAACCAGAAAAGCCGACTCGAGGTTGGAAGATTACTTAACCCCCTCAGTCAATTCTTAGCTTAGGCTAAACGGTAGTGTTGTGGATTAACGACGATAGGAACGCCTCAAGTTCAAGATACTTAATTCTTTCAAGTTCAAGACTACAAGTAAAGGTGTGTGTGACGAAAACCTAAAGAAAAGAACCTAAGTCTGACGGAACGAGAACTCAAAATCATAACGGAAAGTCGAATTCCTGACGCATATATTAAGACAAGAATCCAAAGAAAATAAAAAAGGATCAAGAAAGTAATAACAAAGAACCATTGACGATCTAAGTGTGTAATTGAGTGTGCAAGGAAGAAAATTAATGAACCTTAGATCAGGGAGACACATAGGTAAGTCGGACTGATGAAGCCTTAGATCATCAGAGGCTAGTGTAAGAACTACTACTCGATCGTGGGCTCAACAATTGAATAGTAATTACCCCTACGAGAGCTCATATACTAGCGAATCAGAAATGGCATTTAGCACAGACAGACCAGAAGGAGGGTCTAATGTAGCATACTTAGAAAAACCTGAAGGACCCTATAGAACGCAATTAGAGTTTCTCCGAACCAACCGATTAGGTGCTCGCATCTATGAGGATGGTTTGCAAAGGCAAGTGGTGCAACTGCACAACCCTGATCAACCCATTGGATTGGAAAGACCAGTGGTGAAATTTGAGAGAGACGCTTACATAGACAAAGAAGGAACCATGTACGTTCTAAGTACGCAGCCAAACGATACTAATGAGTTTGGCACAATTCAATTAGAGACGAAAGCGAAATTTCAAGGAAAAGAACCGTTAGAAGAACCTAGAACACCGAGAGGGAAATCCGTATTAACAAGAGTACTCATCCCAGAATGGATCCCTCAAGATAACAGGAGCACCGAGTTGTTTGTAAATAAAGAGACAGATGAAGCCTTTTGGAGGTACAGAAAGGGACACCCTGGTGAGGTAGGCATCATTACAATTTATGAATTCGAGGACCCAGATACACCTGGAAAGGTTGTATACCTGGATGAGACTTCAGAAAGAGTCTTTGTGGTGCCTGAACGCGCTAAAAACACATACACATGGAGAGGTGAATTGATATTCCCTCCATCTAGAACGAACATGAATACAAGTCAACAAGGGGCAGGAACCTCCTCAGCCCATGGACATCAAAGAGAAGGAAATAAAGAGAGACCGGAAGTAAGCTTTAATCACCCCATAGGGAGAGATAGAACAACCACAGACACTAATAGAGCGGATAGACAAAGAGATCATGGAATACTAGGTGGTAGAGATGATTTTCCTCTACCTAGACCACGTGAACACGCAAGAGTATTGAGACCCACTCAATTAGTAAAATCAATGAAGAATTACTTTGATGGGACAGGAGATCTCTATGACCATGTTGCAGAATTCAAGCAAGTACTAAGAGCAGAACAAGTCCAGGACATGTTCACACAATACAATGCATTTGGACTAACGTTAAAGAATACCGCTTTAACTTGGTTCCAACCTTTGCAACAAAGGCAATTCAGAGACATCCATCACTTTTTAGAGTCATTCATCACTGAATTCTCTAAAAGTGGGATTAGACATGACACGTCTTCGTTGATTCATAGCTTTAAACAGACCCCTCAGGAAACAGTTAGACTGGCAGGACGTAGGTTCAGACAATATGTCGAACGATGTCCAATGCAAGAGCTACCCTCACAAGCCAAACAAGTATCACTGTTCCTAGATGGCTTGTTGAGCGCTAAACTACGCTCTTATGTGTACCTAAAGGAACCCAGAACGCTAGAGGAGTGTGTAAGAATATGTATAGACATCGAGGACAACCTAGGAGATGAATTAGAACTCTCAAAGGTCTATAAGGACTCAGATTGTTCTTCTCTAGCATCCACAAAATTGTCTAATTCGATAGAGGACCTAGCAGAAAAAGTGGCCCAGAAACTAGGAGTTTCTAGTAAACAGGTGCCCAAGCTGCCAACTAATGTACGTTGTTACACTTGTGGTGGAAATCATTTGGCAAATGTGTGCCCCAATGCACCACAACCACAAGCCAACCCTAGTGGCCAATATTGCACAATTGAGAGAAGATACACGAATCATACGGCTCAGGACTGCCCATACAACAAACAAACCGTGAGACAGAACTACCCGCAAACATACCAGCAGCCAGGTAGGTATCAAGGCCAATACAATGCTCAGCCTTATTACTATAGGCCTCCTCAGAACTACCCATACCAGGCTCAACAGAGACCTCAACCAGTCTTAGCTCAGCAGCCACCCCCACCAGCGAATGTCATCTCAGTCAAATACGCTGCTGCGGAAGAGAACCTAAGTAGGGCCTTAGTGCCTTCTTCACCCTTGATCACAGAAAGTGACCCGAACTCAAACTGTTTTGACTCTACTCATGTAACTAGTCCACCCGCTTATTACACGGAGTCACCAGAACATGTGGAGACATATCATTATGATAGTCCACCAATGGAACCTAGTTGGGAGCCAGACTATACCAACGTGATGTACACAAACCCAAACCCACGGCCCCAATTGAGACAACAGAGACCACAGGGTCCTAGAGGACCATGCTTTAGGTGCCAAGGAGATCACTTCATAAAGGATTGTCCACATCCCCCAATAGCAAGGCAATCACAGTACTATAGCATCCAAGGCTTTTGTGCCGACTGTGGCAAAGAGCACATAATCAAAGATTGTCCTAAGAACCCAGTTAGCACTTCGAATGTGACACCGATCAACGTGATAGGTATTGTAAACACCGTAGATGGATCTAACCCTACATACGTGCCTATCCAAGCTATAACCAGAGCCCAGGCGCTCTTACAAAACCAATAGTTTAATCAAGAGAAAGTAGCCGGAACTAGTGAAGTTGCAGAATCTAGCAGTAAAAAGACAAAATCTTGGAAGGATTCTAGGGAAAGAATCAAGAGAAAGTGGAGTAAAAAGATAAGTGAGTTGGAAGGAAGTTTGAAGGAATCTAGAGCCAAAATCCAAGAATTGACTTCACAAGAATTAAACCAAGAAATCCCAGCTCAGAAATCAGGATCAGTTTTGGCGGAACCCATACCAGAAGATCTAGACATGATGTTTCGTGCATATCAGGCTAGAATAAATGAGGGACCTCAAGTAACGGAAATGAGTAAAAACTACCCTCGAGCTGATCTAGAAATTGAGAGAACTAAACTTTGCATGAAAATGGTAGAATTAGCACAAGCCTTGTTTGAAGCCTCTAGATATCTTAATTGGAATAACATGGCAAAACCGGAACTACACTTTCAAGGACTAATGGAGAGGCTAGAACACTTGATAGAAAGCAAAGAGAAAAAGGATCAGCATAGGAACCCTATTGTCACAGAGACACAGGAAAGGAATGCACCATCCCTGTCTCAAGTACCCAATACAGAAAGTCAAGACAACTTGTCTTCCATACATAGGTACTCACACGAATTTTTGAGAGAAATACAGGAAGAGAAATGGAGAAAAGAACAAGGAACTCATCCTCCTATTCAAGAAATAGACGACTTGCAGGAACAATTTCCCCAAGACATCCCCTCTATATATGATGATGTAGAGGTGGAGCAACTGAGTGAACCCACAGGATTTGAATCTAATTCTCTACAAGAATTACCTCAGTTCACAGGACCTTGGGAAGCAAAGTCTATTAGTATGAGAGCACCCACGATAATAGTGAGGAATGAAGAATCAGTGATCCCTAGGAACACGGAAGTGATCAAGAATACGAAAGTACAGTGTAATCTCACTCTGGAGGAATTGTTAAAGGTAAAACCAGAATTGTGGAAGCACGTAGCAAATCAATTCCCTGAGCTAGCTACCACACCCTCTCAGATAGGATCACATAAGAAGGTACCAGAGATACCCGTGGAAGAGATTGGAGACGTAAGCGAAGGAGAGGAAGGTAACACATATCTTCCAATAACCCATCAAGGCTACACCACGAAAGCCATCTTAGATTCAGGAGCCGGAGTAGCCATCGCTACCACCGCTTTATGGAAACGTTGGGGTAAGCCAGCACTCAGACCCACCAGGATGAAACTACAAATGGCTGATGGACACATAGAAAAACCATTAGGCTTACTAGAAGGCATATCTCTCACCACTTGTGGTGTGGAATTTGAGCATACCTTTGCCATTTGTGACTTTGCGAAAAATCGTGCTTATGAGATGATATTGGGACGACCATTCATGCGTCAGTTGCAAATTGTACAGGATTGGGGAACTAATTCTTTGTACTTGCAACATTTAGGAGTGACTACCAAAGTCGATCTTAAAGACTATTCACATAGAGACGTACCCCCAATACAATGGAACACCATCCATAAGACATCAGTAGAGACGGAATCCGTGCACTCATTAGAATCAGATCCTTCTTGGTTGCATGAGGATACCCATTTATGGATGTGTAAAGCAGCTAAACAAGAGGAAGAACAATTAGAAGCAAGGACCTTAGGTGCAGAACAACATCCACGAACCCTTCAAGATCCAGCCTACGCCCCTGTAGTATTCCCAGATGAAGAGTTTGAACCCCATGGTTGGGCAGAAATTCTAGCAACCATGGATGTAGCCATCAATGAAGAACAATGGACACCCCACTGTGACGAGGATGGCTATGACATTTCAGTTTTCATGATAGAGCCAATCATGTGCGATGCCATTTTAGAAGAGTGTGAACCTAGCACTGATGCATTTGAGGACGCAAGCGATTTTGATTTAGAATCAATTATCATGGACCCACCCTTTGCATCAGAGGAAGAATATTTCTACGAAGTAGAGACTCACACTCAGAGACACGAGGAAATTACGAACGAGGTGAGGTTAGCCACGGAAGTTACTACTAAGAATGAAGGCAAGAAAAGAAAGAAGAAAGAAACCATGACAGAAAAAGAAGAATCTTTGTTTGAAGTACCCGAGAATTTCAAGAAATATGAAATTGAAGATAGAAGAATCATGGTACGAATGCCTAATAGAAAGGTAAATGATGGACAAGTATATGATAACCGAGAGAAAACCAAGAAAGTAATAGTTGCCATAGAAGGAGAAGAAGAAAAATGCACATATATAGGGCATGATTTGACGACAGAAGAAGAAGAAGAGTTAGTTGCCCTATTCCGCGAATATAGAGATGTTTTTGCTTGGAGTTACAAAGATTTGAAAGGAGTAGATCCAGATATATGTTCTCATAGAATCCCTATGACTCCAGATGCAAAACCGACAAAACAGAAACCGTACACGTATAATGATAACTACGCTGCGAAGATTAAAGAGGAGATAGATCGATTGATAGAAGCAGGATTCATTTACGAAATTGAGCACACCGAATGGGTATCCCCCATTGTGGTTGTGCCCAAGAAGAATGGAAAATTGCGTGTGTGTATTAACCTTAAAAAAGTTAATGCCGCCACGATTAGAGATAGTTATCCTCTTCCTATCACAGAACACCTATTGGAAAGAGTTGCGGGCAAGGAAGTTTACAGCTTTCTTGATGGATTCTCAGGCTATAACCAAGTAGCCATTGCCCCAGAAGATCAACACAAGACGGCTTTTGCCACAGAATGGGGCATATTTGCATTTCGTGTAATGCCATTTGGCTTAACAAATGCACCCGCCACTTTCCAGCGACTCATGTGTCATGTTTTTAAGGAATTCTTACGCAAGAGCTTGGAAGTTTATGTCGATGACTTATGTGCTCATTCAAATGTAAGACAGACACATATCCCAGAGTTAAGACAAATATTTGACAAATGTCGAGAATATCAGGTTTGTTTGAACCCAGAAAAATGCATTTTCATGGTCAGACAAGGCAAAATTCTAGGACACATTGTGTCAAAAAATGGAATCTCTACGGACGAGGAAAAGGTGAAGGTAATTGTAGAATTACCTAGACCAACTAATGTGAAAGAGGTACAGGCATTTATGGGCCATTGCAGTTATTATAGGAGATTCATACACATGTATGCAATCATAGCCAAGCCTTTGTACTCTCTTTTAACCAATTTTGAGTGGACAGATGAATGTGAAAATTCATTCAATGAACCTAAACGACGTTTGTGCTCAGCACCTATATTGACTACCCCAGATTGGAGTAAGCCATTTCATGTACATGTGGATGCATCCAATTATGCCATAGGATGTGTGTTAGCACAACCCACGAATGAAGGTAACATAGATCTCCCCATAGCTTACGCGAGCAGACAATTGAACGCAGCAGAAAGAAATTACACCACAACGGAACGAGAAGGATTTGGGATGATCTACGCGGTAAAGAAATTCAGACATTACTTGTTGGCCAACAAATTCAAGTTCTTTACAGATCATCAAGCCCTATTGTACTTAGTCAACAAGCCATGTAACACAGGACGATTGATACGTTGGTTTCTATTGCTCATGGAGTACGATTTTGAAGTAGTAGTCAGGAAAGGAAAGACACATCTTAGAGCCGACCACCTTTCAAGATTAACCTCAGGAGAAGCTCCTCAAGGAGTAGCAGATGAATTACCAGATGCATACTTGTTTAACCTTGAGATAGCACCAGAATGGGCTAAGCCTATAGTCCCCATTCTCACATATGGACCCAAGAACCCTAGGATTAAGATCAAAGAAGGAGAGATTACCAAGTCTCAGAGGTACCAAATCATGGCAGGAAGCATATATAAACAGGATAATCAAAAGATTCTTGCTTGTTGTGTAGATGAATCAGAACATGCGAATTGGTTGCAATTAGCACACATAGGTGCACTAAAGCAACATCATTCAAAACATCGAACATTACAGACTCTGCATAGATTAGGAGTATATTGGCCTTCTATGGAAGCAGATGTCTACAAGTTGTGTAAAGAATGTCAGGTGTGTTGTGAAAGACCGCCAGTAGAGCATGCTACATTATATCATGTGTCTCTCACACCAGACTGGAGTGAACCTTTAGTGACATACTTGAGGACGAACACATTCCCTCAAGGCATGACCTTAGCTCGACAACGCAGTCTAGAGCAGGAAGCTCAAGACTATTCACTTATTGGCGATAATCTATACAAAAGAGGACGAGATGGATATTTAAGACAGTGCATTCATGAAAGCGAATATCTTAGCATACTAGAGACTGCACACCAAGGTGTTGCAGGAGGTCATTTTGGACCCGATAGGATAATCAAAGCCATCCTCTTTTCAGGATTATGGTGGCCCACTCTTCACATGGATGCACATACCTATGTAAAGAGATGTGATGTGTGCCAAAGAACTCAGTTCCCTACTCGCAGAGATGAAATGCCATTGAAACCCATGATGGGTGGACATGCATTTTCTAAGTGGGGTATAGACTTTGTAGGACCCATCAACCCCCCTGCCAAAGGTACACATGTGGAATACATTATTGTTGCCACAGATTATCTAACCAAATGGGTAGAGGCAAAAGCCACAAAAAAGAATGATGCTCACACGACTGCAAAATTCTTATTTGAAAATGTCTTTACAAGATATGGACTGCCTATAGAGTTAGTGAGCGATCGAGGCACTCACTTTCTAAACCAAGTCATTGAATATTTGTTACAGGATTTTATGGTGATTCACAAGAAATCTGCACCATATCATCCTCAGGCCAATGGTCAGGCTGAGAGCATTAACAAGATACTTTGTAACGTACTGACGAAACTCGTGAACAACAAACGTTCAGATTGGGACAAACAGTTACACCACGCTGTTTGGGCATATCGAGTGGCCTACAAGACCGTACTCAATGCAACTCCCTTTCAGATGGTTTTTGGTCAGAATGTTGTGCTTCCTTTGGACTTCTTGATACCGACCCTTAAGGTTGCACAAGAACATCAATGGACCGGCCATGAATTATTAGCGAGAATAATGGACTTGGAACGATTAGGAGAAACCAGGCTGAAAGCAGCAGCAGGAATATACGCAGCAAAGAAGCGACAAAAAGCATATTTTGATAAAGGCCTAAAAGAAGGAGATTTAGTTAAAGGCCTAAAAGAAGGAGATTTAGATAAAGGCCTAAAAGAAGGAGATTTAGTTCTAGTATATACGCTGAAACAGCACGCACGGAAGTTAGAAAAGCGAGGTTATGGACCTATGATCATTAACAGACTTTCGACAAGTGGAGCAGTACAGTTAGCCACCTTAGAAGGAGATATAATGCCTAATTACATTAGTGGCTGTAGAGTCAAGCTATATCAAGAACCTCTTACTGAGGATATGCTTAGACGACTCACATTGGCAAAGAAGCGTAAGGAGGAAGAAAACAGAATACGAGCTGAAGCTCAGGCAGAAGCCATAGAACGCATTAAGCGCATGAAGCTAAGAAGACAGGGACTAGGGAGAGAACATTATAACCATCTGGAAACATCACCCAGATATCCCATGGCCATGTGTCAAGTAAAGTCAACCACTCATCCTAGCATAGTGGACAGGAGACCATTCATTACCGTTAGGCTAGAGCACGGCAACCCTTGCCAAGAACTCAGGGCTTTAATTGACTCAGGTGCTGCGACTAGTGCGATTAGATGGTCCCACTATAAGGATTCAGGAATAGAAATGCGGCCAATTGAGGCATACCTCATAGGCCTAGGAGGCATGGAAACCCCTTGCATGGGTGAGGTGGACCTTCCTATCCTCATTAAGGATATGACCATGACAGCGAAGCTACTAGTGTGCCATGATGACGACCTGATAGAACCCCTAATCCTTGGCCAAGACTGGCTATACGATCACTCAGTGGACCTAAATCTTAGACAAGGCTCCTTACAGGTTGGAACCTTAGAGCAGAAGCGAGTGATACCGCTTGACTTCCCTAACGGCATTCCGACTGAGGTTTGTAACCCTAGACCCTATGAAACACATGCGACGGGAGACCGGAGGATCTTTGATCAGCTCAATCACGCTACGTCTACACCAACCCACTCTGGCTTGGCTATAGACAGTTGTCAATCAGAAGGACGACAGGAGATCTTCCCTGGGTCTTCCTGCAAACTAGAAGAGGCAGTTACCCAACCGCAAGGGCAGATGGACACAATCAGCGGTCAGGTGGGTTGCATCAGCGGCCAAATGAGCACGACACCCTGCGGTGCTCATCCTTCCAAACTTGTTGTGGACTGGCCTAGATTAAAGTTAAAGAACGAACCACTTCCTAATGGGCAGGTCACGCAAGTGTTGGATCTCCCTTCTTTTCCAAAGCAGAGCGTCCATCCGACCTCTCAACCTCAACCACGACAGAGTCAACCACGACGAAGGAACCCAGACCGACGGCAATATCAGAAGACACAACAAGAGAAGCAGTCTAGGCCACCCAAAGGAAGCAGCACCAGACAAATATGGGTGCCAAAAGGACAAAAAGCACCGAAGAACTCCAACCAAGCAGAGATCGATAAGAAAAAGACAGAACAGAAACAGAATCGGTATCCACCATCCCCTCGACCTTCTTCTACAGGTTCGAGCATTCGACAAATTTGGATCGCCAAGAAATACCTTATCCATAGACCCACACCCACGCAGATTTGGGTACCCAAACCATGTATCGTAGCTCAACCCTTAAGCCATGTAATATATACCCCTCACAAATCTTTCCATCCCTCAATACCACCACACCCGATACTACCTTTTGCCCCTCAACAGAAACCCACCACCCACTCAAAGACTCTTAGGAAATGGATACTGAAGCGTGTCCAATCGTCTTCCCCTAACCCCATGTCTGACAAAACTACCCCCCCGACTAACATACAACCTTGTAATAAATCACTAACCTTTAAACCTTGTATAAATTCACCCACCATCATCACACGTCACTCATAATCTCATCTCATCAAGGAACGTATGCATCATCTGAAACGTGTAGGTGTCTAGAGACCTGCACTAGTGCTGCAAGAAGCATTGCATCCATCACATCACAGCACTTGGCTACACGGGTTACGCATCAGTTATGGAAAGGGATTGCGATCTCACTTTAATGGGATCATAATTAATTTCCATGCTAATGTGTTAATCTTTTGTAGCAGATCTTTCTCATTAACGCATCAGTCATCATGCAAACCGACGAAGGACCATCAGGAGCAGGCCCCAGTGTAGCTGCAGTGCCCCTCAACGTGTTACGAGCAGAATCCCACCCGACTGCTCCACCGCCAGAATTCCAAGGATTTCCAGGGCCCATGCCTATCGACAACCCACCTATGGGCTACACAGAAAAGATACACCGTAACTCTCACTCGTTTCAGGGACTTGCAAGACCCTTAGCGGACGCGGATTTCATATTTGAATCTAATTTGACATTTGATGACCGCACTTGGGGAAAATACCAATTTTTCTCCAGAGAGTTCGAAGGCCTACAGAACACCCAGGATTTAACTCACGTTTGGGCCAGAGCAGGCTTCACGGAGTATTTCAGTGATCCTCTGCCCAAACCTGACTTTTACAGGTGTTATTATTTAATCACTACTTTGCTGGCCTCAGAGAATAAGGATATCCCCGGAACTTTTATTTTGCCTTCTTTAGTGGATGATCCACCCTACAAAAGGTTTTACCTCTCAAAGGATTTAATCAGAGCGGCCATCAAAATTCATGGCACCCACACGCCCACAGATCGAGAAAGATTAATTCCAGACCCTATGAAACGTGGGGATGTCACTAAGTGGGAGGAGATCTCAGCAATTACACCTGAGCTGTCAAAGCCGCTACGGATATGCATGCAACATTTTGCATTCCCCGCTCAGGACAGATTTACCATGCCACATAAGAGAATATGGTTTGGTTTGTACTTGGCATGTACGGGACCTCAGACGGTTGATCTGGCAAGCTGGATCATTGATCAAATGTATTTGGCACAACACAGATGGGAACGCAAGAAAGTGCTTAATGGATGTTGTGCGCTGACAAGAATTGTTTATATGTGCTTGGCTTATGACTTGCCAATTGAATGTGCATTAACAGGAGAAGAGCTGAAAGCATTCAAAGGAACGACGAAGAAAGCCAGGAAGCCTAGTAGAACACGGGCAGGTAAGCGCATGAGAGGCACCATTCCTTGCCTTCAAGTGCCAGAGTCACCATCACCACAACCCTCTCCAGAGCGATCACCAACAGAAGCCGCTCCCACAGTGCAACCTATTCGCATAAGGTTGTCTAGACGAGTGGTCACGGAGGGCACTACTAGTATCGCTGCACCTCAGGCAGCTGCAACCACAGAACCCACCACCACGACAGTAGAAGCTCCCACCACTATTGGTGCGGAAGCCTTTTCTTTCCCAATACCACACATGGAGGCAGAACCAATAAACACAACATTCGATTTTGAAATGCCTGATGCATTCTCAAATGAATTCCAGTTTTCAGAGGCACAGATGTTCTCCCAAGAATATGAACGCCCCAGTTACCCTACCACACCGCGGGATCTGCCACAGGGACAAGTTGTGTCTAGCTCTGATGATGAACGAACAGCCACAGATGACGAAGAAGGTGACGATGAAGCCAGCCAGGGCACGCATGATTCCCAAGAACAAGGACAGATAGACGGCCAAGGCCAACAAACCGATGCACACGGTGACACCAGCACACACGAAGAGGAGACTTTCGAAGCAGCAGCTTACACGCTGGCAATCAAGAAATTATATCGTACGATGGAGAAAGTCTGGGCACGGAAGAAATTGACTGAAGAAGAGAGCCGGGCCCTAATCGAACAAGAACTAGTCTCCGGAGGATTTGAAGAAGTTTACATCAGAGGGTTTAGAGAACTGGTCCAATCCATCGGCCCGGTCGATGCACTGAGATATTTACAAAGGAAGCCACTCCCCCAATATGACCCTCGCAGAGTTCGCCTGCTATCGAAGCCAGGTGAATATATTCGAGTTCCGGTAGGTGCTCAATCATCCCACCAGGCGCAAGATGCACGCCTACGGCCGGAACGATCCTTCACCGAGGAAGCCATCCTAGTCGACTCCCCACCACATACTACCGTTGTACATACTACCACTATCCTTGAAATAACATCCACACCTTCTACTCCTCTCTCACCTCATGTTTCACCAACCCATCCTGTATCCCCCGCACACCCACCTGCTCCTCCCACATCCACACCAGTCCATGGCAACATAGCCACAGCCTTTACCCCGCCCATTCATGCCACCATGCCCGCACCCACCCTCCGCGTCTACATGTTAACCCCTTCACCCCTTCATCCTTCCCATCCTTTCCCCCACCTTTAAGACCCCCTTTCACCTTTCTAACCCCACTAACCTTCTCACCAGTTTCACCTCCCCAACCCACCATAACCCCTATTTCCCCTTTTCACCAAGCTGCTCCAGCCATCCCCCCTGTAAATTACTCTACATTTGTAAATCCCGTCTTCACACCTACACAACCACCCACATACACACCGCTTTTCACAGTCACCGCACTTGACACGTCCAATGACATGGACATCTCACCACCCACCGCACCAGCACCCACTCCACTCACAGCATCATTATATTTAGGTACGTCACAATTTTCCACGATCACCACTGCATCCACCTTCTCAACCCCATTCCCCATTCCCGTTGCATCTACTTCTACTGCATCCTCACTTAACACTTCATTACTATTATCGCCCACCATAGACACTGCACTTCAACAAATGTTCACATGCATGACACAAGTACGAGATGAGTTTGCATCTCTTGGCAACAACTATCAACAGCTGCAGAGGACGACAAATGAATTACAGTCGCAGCTTAATTCATTATCGATCGAGAATGCCTCGTTAAATACGCGACACCAAGAACTAAGAGAGGCATATCATAAGCTAGAGCTAGAAAGTGAAGAGAAGACAAAAGAAGCCACTGCTGATCTGGACAACCTGCTTCGAGCCCAAACAATTAGGAACGCGACGCTGACAAAGAATATGGGTCTACTCAGGAGGCACCTAGCCGCAGCCCAGGAGGAGAACGTGAGACTCCAAGCGCAGAATAGAGAAAATTTGGAAGCAGCATTGGACCATCCTGAACAACCCTTAAGTCCTAGCAGATTCAAGGCAATCCCATCCGAATCGATGCGGATGTTGCTAGATGACCATGTTCGACTGCTAGAGGACTATGATCGAATGAACGAAGAGCATCAGAAGCTAAAAGAAGATCACAAGTTACTACAGCTCAGAGAACCGACACCACAACAAGTACCAGTGGCAGCAGAAGTACCAGAACCTATGGACCCCTCTCCTGAACTCATAGAGGAACTAAACGCATTACGGGCCCAGGTAGCCACTCTCCAATCACGAATAGATGTATACGAAGCACCACCACGGCCTGATTCCCCACCGGAGATCCCAGCTGACGACGAGAACATAACCATTCCGGTGGAGGAAACGTTTGAAGAAGCATACGAGCCCATACCCATCCCAGGCGGACAAGTCACGGCCGAAGGCCAGATGACCTATGAACTTCCTACCCCCGCGTGGATGAAAACGATCGAAGAACTTGGAACGACACATTCGGCCAGAGTAGAGGCACAGTTACATGCCATGGCCATGATTGAAGAGAGAATCTTACAATCCCCCTTCTTTGCTCATTTGGCCCCCCGACGCTATATATCTGGGCATGAGCTGCAGTATAAGCCATACTTCATGTTAATGGCTGAATATCAGCTAGCTATAGAGAAAGAAACCGGCATGAAACCCACGCATGCTACACAATTCGAGCCGGCGGACTTGCCACCAAATGCGCAAAGAGGAGAGATCCATCAACCTGATTGGCGCAAAGACCTCCTCTAGAAGTACCTAGAAATGATGAGCACATGGGTGAAAGCGCCCTTACATTTAAAGTATAATCCTTGCTGGGGACCAGTACCACGACGCCGCTCCTGGACTGCATTCGCTATCAAAGTACAAAACAATAGGCAGTGTCAGGATTGGCTGAATTACCCCTACTTCAAGCCATCTACCGAGTTGCCCACTGTTGGCTATATGATGGCCACAATCCGTCACTGGCTCCCTCGCCTGAAGCATATGGATGATATCGCAGTGCATATGACTGTCAAAATTTTTGACATGATGCAAATGATATTTAAAGTCTTCCGACGCATCAAGGCACCGCATGTAAACACCTCGGGCTTTGAGCATGGCAACTTTGATCTAGTATATGACATGAGCACAACGCCATCGCTCCGGGTGTGTTATGCCTGGCACTGTACGATAAAATACCTCCCGGCATGCTACAAACAAACCTTTGAAGAGATGTTCACCACCGGGTTTTGGGAATACCATTCCGAGGTATTCATCAGCAGGCCCACACATTTATTGCAACTTTTTGCCTGTGAGCGAATGGTTTATTCCACGCATTATCAACTCCCGCCACCCGACGAACCACAACCGATCGACTGGGAGAAGCTCGAGGCTGATCTGGCCCGAGGCATTCGAGTATCTGAGCACACCCTCGCTCACGACCTCCTACAAAACTACATCCGGCAGACCGCACAACAAGGTTCTGTCGAGGACGACAGAAGCGAGAGAGAGGGGGATGTTGGAAGCAGTCAGAGGCACAGTCAGAGGCACAGACGACATGGAAGCATGTAAAGACGGAGCAGGGAGCCAGTGGGATCATATTTTCAAACAATTATGTTTTTATTACCTCTTCAAACATCCAACAGTGATTTTCATCACTCTTGTAACATATGTAATATAGACAAAACCCCATTTTGTAATTCATAGCTCCATTTTGTGCAAGCCGAGGAGTCCTCGAGCTTGAGGAGCTTAGGTAGAATGCTCGTACCAATTTTCGTTATTTTTAGACATCGTTTACCCTTCCAAATAGCCTCTAGGACCTATTTTTTAACTAGGCCGGTCACTAGATGTGAAACCGGTCAAAACTAGTCTAGAAACTATAAAAAGAGCTAGAGAGCTCATTTTTGAGGTTGGTTCATTTTGGTTAGTGTGAGCTTAGAGCTAGTTTGAGCTTGTAATAGTGATCTTGAGGAATAGAACTAATTTCCCACCTTCCATTGTGTCTTGCTTGTCTCTTCATTGTGTGTGTGTATGTGTGTGTGCATCTTTGTGCTTCTCACCTTCACTCTCACATCATCTCACGTTCACGATCTTCATATCACTCCTACCTCTCCCACGGATTGACATTAAGGAGGTGAAGCTTCCTACGTGGTTCTCACCATTGTGCTAGAGCAACACCAGGAACCTACATAAATTGACTTTCAAGTCCAACAATGTAGCTTAGATTAGGCCTTGTAATTTTCGGGTATATCAAACTTCCCACAATTTTCATGTACATAGTAGCATTTTACAATGCTTCACCTCATGTAGTATCCAACTTCAAATTCTGATCCAATGGCATATAAATTGGCTTAGAGTCAACCATACCATAATTTTGTATCATACTCATGGCATATTGCCTTTATGACATCCATATATCTTATTGTGTATGTATAAACTCAATGCCCAAGAAATTGGAAAACACACCAAAATTTTTCATGTCAAATCCTTGCATAAGGAGTTGCTTTACCTCTTTAATGCGTTCTTCATTATCACCACCTATAATCAAGTCATCAACATAAATAGCCACAATCATGATGTCATCATCACCCTTCGTTGCATATAATGAATGATCTGCATCACACATAGAAAATCCAATGTTGGTTAAGTAGTCAACGATCCTTGCATGCCAAGCACGTGGGCCTTGTTTAAGTCCATACAAAGGCTTTTGCAACTTGCAAACATGTTCTGGGTGCTTTGAGTCTTCATATCCTTGTGGCTCTTCTCTTTATACTTCTACCTATAACTCACCATGTAGGAAAGCATTCTTCACATCCATCTGATGCGAAGTCCACCCTTTTGTTCTAGCTAATGCAACAAGTGTTATGACAATAGACATTTTAGCTATAGGGATGAATGTTTTCTCATAATCAATGCCATACTTTTGTGCATATCCTACTTCTATCAATTGTGCTTTGTATCTGGTTATGCTAGCATCAACATTGTGCTTTACCATGTAAAACCACTTGCAGCTTATCGATTTCTTACCTTGCAAGAATGGAACCAACTTCCATGTATCAATTTGATAAACTTCAGCCATCTCCTCATCCATATCTTTTTTTCCAATCTACATTTCCAATTGCATCTTCAAAACAAGAAGGTTCACCATCTTGTATTACCTTTGGTCATGAAGGCATAATGAAAAGCCATGTAACTGTCATATTGCACTAAATTTTACATCCTCTCAGATCTTCTTGGTCTTGGATCACTTCTCTGTTGGAGAAACAATCACTAATTGGACATATATTTGAAGGTCAAAGGAAGAAAACCACATGCCTATGTGAAGGGACAAATTCACAAGTGTATTATATTCGTAAATTTAGTTCACTTTAGTTGTAGAAGGTTTTTAAAAATCACGAGAATAAGAAAATCTATATAAGTTAGTTAGTATCAACTGATGCGATGTAGAAGACAATGAGAGAGTGAGTTAGAACTCATTTTGTATGACTGAGAATAGTCGGGCTTCTCTACGTGACAAAGCACCTATGCATTTCTGAGGTTTCATAGTTATGGAAAGAGTTTATTAAACTTCTGTGTATAAGTGTTCTTCTTCCATCTCCAGATTTTGTCTTCTGTGAAATGATTTCAGAAGTTAAAGTTTTCCAAGCAAGTCGATGCCTGGCATCGAGTTTGTGTTGATAAGTCCTTATTTTATTTTCTGAGTGTTATGTAGTGCTATAACTTCTTGAAAAGATGATGTTTGTGGAGCAAGTCGATGCCTGGCATCGAGTTTCAGCATAAAGTCGATGCCTGGCATCGACTTCCCACATAAAAGTGGTCTTGCTCATGTCTTGTGCTCATAGGCTGATTCTGGTGCTGAAAAAGTGGTTGAAGACGCTCAAAGTCGATGCCCGACATCCACTTTTGGTTGCAAGTCGATGCTAGGCATCGAATTTTCATTTTTAGACACTCAGAATTACTAAAGAAGGCAAAATTTCCAGTTTTGGCAAGTCATACAAGGTCATCTTGTGAAGGCCATAACTTGAGTTCTAGAGATCCATTCCTTGCATATCATAGCCTCTTGGAAAGCTCCACTCTTCTAGTTTCGTCCACTAAAAGATCATGGAGAAAAAATATTTGAACTAAGAGAAATCAGAAAAATACGGAAGGTATGTCATTTAAGTGACTAGAAAAATATGAAGAAGTGAAGTTCTTGGTTTTGGCTATCATTTCTCAAAGTTTTGAGTGGCAATGAATTACTGGTGACCATAGAGGTGTTCTAGTGTCACACCAATTCATTTCTTGTGGTGTTTTACACATTGAAAAGTGGTATCAAAGTAGAAAGGTCCTAAAGAGCAGAAGGCGGCAAAGGTACGAGAAGTTTTGTAAAGTTGTCCATTAAAGTTTGAAAGGTGAAGCATTTGAAGACACAAGGCATCAAAAGATTACTTCAAAAGTATCCTAATACACAAAGAACTCCAAAAGGTATTATTATTTATCCTTTAATCTCACAGGTTATAGCAGAAGGAAAGGAGTATGGCAGATCATATCTCCATTGACAAATTGGACAGAGATAATTACCGCGCATGGGTAATGAGAATGGAAGCCTTACTTATGAGTAAGGATCTCATGATATATGTAACAAGTGAAGAAGAGAAGCCAGTATTTGAAGATGAAAGCCGACCAAAGAAAGAAGAACTAGATGCTTTAAAGCATTGGCAGAAGAAGGATGCAAGTGCAAAAGCCTACATCTACAACACAATCTCTGATCATTTGCTACCACACATAAGAGGATTGGAATCATATGAAGATATTTTGAATGCATTGGAGTATCATTTCCAAAGCACTACTAAAGCACGAAAAGCAAGTCTATGGTCAGAGTTTACAACATTCAAGAAGAAGCCAAGTCAAAGTATTAGTGATTATGTCACTAAGATGAAGGATCTAGCAGATAGTCTTGGATCCATAGATGAAGATATTGAGGATCACAAGTTGATTGCTCAATTACTTACAGGTTTGAGAGGGGATGAAAGGTGGAAACCTTTTGTCTTATCAACAGAACTCTCATTAAATCATTATGTTCCAGATTTGAACCAGTTGCTTGGTTTGATGCTCACATTTGAGCAAGACTTGAAGGGAGATGGAGATAAAGGACAAGGTTCTGCAATGTACATGAAGAATAAGAAGAAAGGAGATAAAGGTAAAGCAAAGGATGAAGAGGAGTCGAGTTCTCAAGTTTATTATGCAAGAGGTAAAGGCACTGATAGTGGAAGAGCAAGAGGTTTTGGAAGAGGAAGAGGTACTCAAAATAACAATAAGAAGGCTTGCTCGATCTGTGGATTGAGTAATCATTTGGCTCATGACTCTTGGCACAACCAACAAGGATCAAACCAGAATCAAAACAACAATAGCAGAGGCAAAGGTGGAAGATATCAAAGTAATTTTCAAAGAGGTAGACAAAATCAAAGAGGAGGCTATGGTAGAGGTGGAGAAAGAAGTTGGGGACAAAATCAATCCTACAACACCACCTACTACAACTATGCAAATGACACACAGAATGAAAGTCATACATCATTGATGATGAATTCAATCAGCACATCAGATAAAGAAGATCTAAAGGTATTTTACATTGACTCTGGATGTTCTAATCATTTTTCAAGAAACATAGAATTGATGTCAGAAATGGAAAAAGGCATTTCTAGTCATAGTGTTCAAATAGGTGATAATACAAGACATAGTGTACATTCAATTGGAAAAGTGAAATGCAAGAGTGGAGCAGATTTGCTAACCAATGTTTTGTATGTTCCCACAATACCTAAAAACTTGATTAGAGTGGGACAGATAGTTGAAAAAGGTTTTCAAGTCAGGTTTACAAATGAAGGAGTATTTGTTGAAGATCCACAGAATGGATATAATCAGATTGTCTCTGGTAAGAAAGAAGGTAGACTCTTTACTTCAAGAGTGCAAGGGAACATTGGTCAAGCTTTGCTCACACATGGTGAAGGAGTGATTACAGAACTTGATCTCTGGCATAAGAGATTAGGTCATTGCAATGAAAGAGGAATTAAAGCTATGGTTGAGAATCATTCTGTACTAGGATTACCAAATGTGCAGAGTCAACATATGGTTTATAAATGTAAAGCATGTCAGATGGGAAAAGCGCACAGGTTACCATTTCAAAAGAAAGGATTCAAACATGATGGATTGCTAGAGCTCATTCATACAGATGTATGGGGACCAACAAAAGAAGGATCTATCAGTGGCTCAAGGTATTATGTTCTTTTCATTGATGATGCTACAAGATGGATAACATTATATGTTTTGAAGGAAAGATCAGAAGTGTTCGGAGCCTTCAAGCATTTTCATGCATATGGAGAGAGAGTCACAGATCAAAAGCTTAAAAGACTGAGGTTTGATGGAGGGGGAGAATACTTCTCCCAAGAGTTCAATGATTATCTTTGGAATGCAGGTATTAAGAGAGAATTAACTTGTAGGTATACACCACAATAAAATGGTGTAGCATAAAGAAGTAACAGGACTTTGGTTGAGTTTGCTAGAGCTATGCTGAAGGAGAAGAATTGTCCAAATTATCTTTGGGCAGAGGCTGTAAATACAGCTACATATCTTGTGAATAGATTACCATGTGAAGCTCTCAATGGAATGACTACATATGAAGCTTGGTGGGGTAAGAAACCAACACTAGATCATTGTAAGGTATTTGGATCAATTGCATATGCTTATGTGCCATCATAGCTTAGGCATAAACTTGAACCAAAGGTAGAAAAATATGTGTTCATTGGTTATGATGAAAAGTAGATGGGTTACAGGTTGTGGAATCCTCTAACCAAACAATTTCTTGTTTCTTGAGATGTTACATTTGATGAACAGAAAAGTTGGTATGCAGATCAAAGTCATACAGCTAAAGAATTTGAAGAAGAGGTAAGAAGATGTGAGAAAGGAAAATCAATTGTGCAGGTGAATAGAGATGAAGACTATATGCAAGCAAGTACATCCAAAAGTGGATTAACAAGAAGGAATGAAGAAGCTCCTATATTTGATGAAGAGGTGTATCCAGACACATATGAAGAATGTAAACCAAGAAGTTCAAGCAGGACTAGAAGACAACCAGAAAGGTATTCTTATGATACTTCTTACATAGCTTAGAAGAACTATGCATATATGGTCAAAGATGATGAAGAACCTCAGAACTATGATGAAGCTAAAGGTAAGAAGCAATGGGAAGAAGCCATGAAGGAAGAGTTCAATGCAATGGAGGAGAACAAGACATGGGAACTTGTTCCTAAACCAAATGGTAAGAAAGTAATTGGAAATAAATGGGTTTATAAACTGAAGAAGCTTGCAGATGGAAGTATAGCCAGATACAAAGCTAGACTCGTGGTGAAAGGCTATGCCCAAACCTATGGCATAGATTATGATGAGACATTCAGCCTTGTAGCTAAGATGTCAACTATAAGAACAATTATTGCTATTGCGGCTTCAAAACGATGGACTCTAAGTCAATTGGATATAAAGAATGCATTCTTGAATGGATACATATCAAATGAGGTATACATGGAACAACCTCAAGGGTTTATAGATTCTAGGTATCCAAATTTTGTTTGCAGGTTGAGAAGAGCATTGTATGGATTGAAGCAAGCTCCAAGAGCATGGAACTATAGACTGGTGAAGTATCTGAATGACCTTGGATATCAAAGTTCAAAAGCAGATCCAAGTCTACTCATCAAAAGAATAGAGGAAGGTACAATCTACATTTGTATTTATGTAGATGACATTATAATCACACGTATTTTAGATGAAGGAATGAAGGAGGTAAAGAGATTACTTGAAAAAGAATTCAAGATCAGTGATCTAGGAAAGTTATCATACTTTCTTGGAATGGAAGTCACTTATACATATCATGGCATATATGTATCACAAGAAAGGTATCTTTTGAATCTATTGAAGAAGTTTGATATGGAAAATTGTAGAGAAGCTTCAACTCCACTTGAAGTTAATCACAAGCTTAGTAAATATGATGGTGCAGAATACAAAGATATGAGGAAGTATCAATCTCTTGTGGGTAGTTTGATTTATGCAACACTAACAAGACCTGATCTTAGTTATGGAGTGGGAGTGTTGTCACAATTCATGCATTGTCCAAAGGACCCACATTGGATTGCAGGTCAAAGAGTTCTCAGATATATCAAAGGAACTATAAAGGAAGGATTGTATTATCCTTTTACATCAGATTTGAAGTTGAGAGCCTATAGTGATTCAGATTAGGCAGGTAATCCAGATGACAGGAGATCAACTCATGGTTACATGATATACATTGGTGATAAGCTTGTAAGTTGGTGTTCAAAGAAACAACATACATATTATCATCAAATGAAGCTGAGTAGAAAGGACTTGTGAAAGTAGCTAAGGAGGTCATATGGATGCAAACACTGTTCAAAAGCTTGCGCATTGATCAAGGTATACCTACAATACATGGAGATAATATGTGTTCACTTTATCTTGCAACAAATCTAGTATTTCATGCAAGAACAAAACATATAGAGATACAGTATCATTTTCTGAGAGAAAAGGTAATGGAGAAGGAGATTGAAGTACAGTACATTTCTACTAAAGATTAGATAGCAGACATAATGACAAAGAGCCTTGATGATGTGAAGACCAACAGATTCAAAAGCATGGCAAGAGTAAAAGAAAAGAAGATGATATGAAGAAACACAGAATGTCAAATAGTGATTGAGGGGGAGCTGTTGGAGAAGACCACATGCCTATGTGAAGGGACAAATTCACAAGTGTATTATATTTGTAAAGTTAGTTCACTTTAGTTCTAGAAGTTTTTTTTTAAATCACGAGAATAAGAAAATCTATATAAGTTAGTTAGTATAAATTCACGCGATGTGGAAGACAATGAGAGAGTGAGTTAGAACTCATTTTGTATGACTGAGAATAGTCGGGCTTCTCTGCGTGAGAAAGCATCTATGCATTTCTGAGGTTTCATAGTTATGGAAAGAGTTTATTAAGCTTCTGTGTATAAGTCTTCTTCTTCCATCTCCAGATTTTCTCTTGTGTGAAATGATTTCAAAACTTGAAGTTTTCCAAGCAAGTCGATGCCTGGCATCGAGTTTGTGTTGATAAGTCCTTGTTTAATTTTCTGAGTGTTATGTACTACTAGAACTTCTTGAAAAGATGATGTTGTGGAGCAACTCGATGCCTAGCATCGAGTTTCAGCATAAAGTCCATGCTGGGCATCGACTTCCCACAGAAAAGTGGTCTTGCTCATGTCTTGTGTTCATAGGCTAATTCTGGTGCTGAAAAAGTGGCTGAAAAAGCTCAAAGTCAATGCTCGGCATCAACTTTTGGTTGCAATTCGATGCTAGGCATCGAATTTTCATTTTTAGACACTCAGAATTACTAAAGAAGGCAAAATTTCTAGTTTTGGCAAGTCATACAAGGTCATCTTGTGCAGGCCATAACTTGCGTTCTAGAGATCAATTTCTTGCATATGATAGCTTCTTGGAAAGCTCTACTCTTCTAGTTTCATCCACCAAAAGATCTTGAAGAAATACTATTTTAGCTAAGAGAAATCAGCAAAATACGAAAGGTATGTCATTTCAATGATTGGAAAAATATGAAGAAGTGAAGTTCTTGGTTTTGGCTATCATTTCTCAAAGTTTTGAGTGGCAATGAGTTAATGGTGACCATAGAGGTGTTCTAGTGTCACATTAATTCATTTCTTGTGGTGTTTTACACATCAACATTCTCCTTATATTATCTGCATGTGCCTTTCATACTCTTGGATTCTTATAGAGGGCAGTCCAAGTTCCTCATCAAGGCTCTTTTTTAAACCTCTTGAATCTCCATTAGTTTCTTTAAAACCTATTGATATTTTACTACAAGCAAAAAGCTTTTCTTTATCTTTCTTTGATGTAGTTGATGAATTTGCTGCACTAAAATTTCCATGCAATCCTCCACTCCATGGATTTGGGTTTGAACTATTGCTTGGTGATGCATCAAGCCCACCCAAAACTTGAGATTTTGCACTTTATTTTTTAGCATTTCCTTTTTCATTTGAGTCAAGATTAAGTGCTTCTTTGGAATCTGCATAGAAGCTTGATATTTCATCAAACACCACATATGTGCTTACCTTCACTTGTCGTGTAAGTAGGTTATAACATTTATATCCTTTTCGCTTAAGGGAGTACCCAATGAAGATACATCTTTTTGCCTTTGGATCAAGATTTTTCCTCAACTCATCTTAAACATGTACATATGCAATGTAGCCAAATACTTTCATATGTGGTAAGTTTAGCTTTTCACTAGTAAACTTCTCTTTAGGTGAAAATTGGTGTACAACAATAGTCAGAGTTCTGTTCATGATGTATACTATAGTATGCACTACTTCTACTCAATAACAATGAGGAATATTCTTCTTAGCCATCAAGGCTCTTTCTATGTTTGCAATATGTGTATTTTTGCATTTAACAATGCCATTCTATTATGGTGTCTACATGCATGAAAACTAACGTCAAATTCCATGAATTTTAAGAAAGTTAATGAACTCATTTGACATCTATTGACCTCCTCCATGAGAGCTTAATGTGTGAATCTACTTTTCTATCTTCTTTTCCACCATAGCCTTAAAATTCTAGAAGTGAGTGGACACCTCAATCTTATCTTTCATGAAATATACCCATACTCTTTTTGTATGGTCATCAATGAAAGTAGCATAAAACCTGCAACCACCCATAGATGTGGTCTTTGTAGGAACCCAACATCTATATGTACATGCTTGTCACTAACATGCTTGTCATGTGGAAATGATGCTCTTGACTATTTACCAAATTGAAAAGCTTCACATACCTTTTGCATCTATACAACCTTGAAATTTGATAGTCCATTGACAATCTCCTTTGACTGCATCAATTTTAGCCTCTACAAATTTGCATGTTAAACAAAAACTCCTACATCTTTTGTAAGCATGGCTCCATTCATTTCGAGAAATTTTACATCTAAGCTTAACATCCTACCCACTTTGTTGCCTTTGGTAATCAATCTTCCCTCTTGTTTTAAGTCTTCTACATATAACACATCAGCTTTGAACCTGACCTGTAGTCCCTAGTCAACCATTTGTCCAAAAGACACTAGATGTTTTTTCTATTCGGAACATGCACCACATCAACACAATTTTTTACCTTCTCGTCCTCCATAGAAAGTGCTATGTTTCTTGTATGCTCAATAGGGTGTTATATGTCATCACCTGTTTCAACCTATCAAGGAATTGTCAATTCTGCAAGCTACTAAATAGTTCTTCATGACTGGTCATGTGCTTTGAAGCACCTCAATCAATATACCATACATTATTCTTCGATTTTGAAACATTAAAAGACATTGTATTCATCACATGATGTTGGACCATAAACAACTTCTCAAAATCATCTACACTTATGGATGCTTTGTTTTTGTGTTTCATTCTATTATTTTTATTCTTTAACCTTCAATAACATTCACAATTTATAGGTTTACCACAATTCCAACATCTTCAATTGTCATTACGTGAATCATTTCTTTAGAAATTTCTACGGTCTCTTTGACTCCCCCTACCTCAAAACTATCTTCTACCTCCTCTAGGATTCTTATGTTCACCTTGTTCTTGCTTAATGTTTCTTCTTCCACTTCCAAAATTTCTAGCTCTGCTCTTCCTCTGTAGGAGTAGAATACCTGCTTAGAAGTAGGTCTTTCTTGAGAGTTTGCGTCCTCACAAACATTATTTTCTTCAATAATGAGCATGTACACTAGATCAACAGAATTTGAAATATTTCTCCTCATCTAAGTAGATGTTCTAAATTGCTTATATGCAGCTCCTAAACCATGAAGGCACACTTCCACCTTATCATCATCATCTACATTCACTCCAATAGATGCAAGTGACTCACATATGTTTTTGATTTTCAAGTTTTACTCACTTACTGACATGCCCTTTTTCTCTAGTGTATGGAGCTCGTTCTTGAGTTGTAGTTTCCATGCCTATGTACTGGTTTCATACAATGTGACCAAACTATTCCGACTCTTTTGGAGTCTTGGCATCTTGTATGTGCCCAATCATGCTATCTTGTATGCTTGCGGATAGCCAATACATTACCTTTCATGCTCTTGATTCCATTCCTCATATGCTCTTAACTAGTCAAGACTTCGATTCCTCTCTAGTAAGTGCAAAGCATTTTCATTCTCTCCTTTGATGTACTTCCAGTAGTCTTTTTCGATTAGGAAATTTTTACAATGAATTTACAACCACTACTTACTGTGCAACATCATTACCAAAATTTTGAACCAAAAAGAAATGCAAGGAATGTTAGAAAACCTTTTATTTTTGTTATGCAAGTCCTCAATATTTTTCTCAGAGATCAAAACCTCATATGATATGAACAAAGAGCTTTTGCACACATCTATATCAATTTGTAAAGCTAACTAATGCAAGTTATTTTATGAATTTAGATGTAGTATCCACTATGAATTGCGTTTAGCAACTCAAGGGGTCATCTCGACATTTTAGGAGCATGATGATATCCACCTCAATTCATATCTAAAGATTTGGTAAACCAAAAATAATGAGATTTTATATCTAGGTAGCATACATGTCACTCAAAGCATATCAAGTTAAATTGCAATCGAATGGTTGAGTACACATAGAAAAATAACTTTTACAAGATGACTGAAATGATGAAGATTCAATAGAGAATAGAAGACGGAAATGAACTTGAAGAAAATTATCAAATTATGTATGCTTATGAAGATATGATATAAGAAAAATTTAGTGGACTAATCATACATTATTTGAGCTCAATGTATGCTCAATGATGTAGCTCAAAGGTTCTCAAAAGTGGCACGCATGCCCCATGACTAAATTACCTCTATTTATACTTACTTATTGAGTTTGAATTTTGACTTTACCTCAGCTAAAAGTGTTCCTACACTCTAGAGGTGATTGAATTGATTTTTCCTACCACATAAGTCGTTCGTTCAACTTCCTAAATTCATAATATCCTCTCTCTCTTCAATTTACATTTTATCCATGGTGAATACAATTAAATGTATAAGTAGGGGTTCATATGTGATCCTCTATGTGAGGTACATAACGCAAATGCTTGAATCTTCCATTTTTCATAATTTCTTGTAAAGCAATCATTGATCTCAACCTATTCAATTTGCTATCATCTAATGCTTTTTTCATCATATCTACACAGTGTTGGTTTCTAGATGAAAGAACTTGGAGAAACTTGTAGGAGGTAGAAAAGTAAGTTTCGAAGCGACAAAGTTTGGTCCAACCAACTTGCTCAAGACCAGCCCTTGAGCTTATGGAGACTCAAATAGACCTTATGGGCATATGATACGTGTACTAAAATGTAGTATGTACTTTGGTGCATGAAGGAGAAAGAGTGGATACAAAACAGATAAGTTCGCACATCGACTAGCTCAAAAAACTTGCTATCTATGGAAAAAATAATGAAATTCATATGCTTATAGTGATGAGCATGATTACAATTAGAAAAAATACTTTTATGGGAGTGATACACATATGACTAAGTGTATATAATGCACAAATGTATAAGGAATAAGCAAAATATGCTATAGGAATGATTCAAACACTCAACGGTGGTATGTCCTATTTTTCAGGAATATGTAGAGATTGACCCTGAGAGAGACAAACTAGGATTTCTCCCAATCTACTAAATTCAATTCTATGAAAAATTAGAGACACAATCTAGATGCTATTACCTTTCCAATGAGCCATGTCACATTCAATTTGGAGCTATGCAGAGAGAGCAGTAGCCTTTGCAAGAGTACAATCCACGAAGAAGATGATGCAAAGAAATGAAGGAGCAAGACAATGATGGTCACAAGTGTATGTATATTGCTTCCATGTATTGTACAAGTGACTTGAAGTCTTTATATAGAATCTAGAAGTGATCCATGACTTCTACAAGTGGATTTTGAATTCAAATGAAGGCCGTAAGAGTTGTTGGAGGGAATCAATTCACTCTCCTACAATCTAGGAAAAGTGAAGATCTAGTTTGATCTACTTTTAGGTGATTGATTGATTGATTGAATGCAACTCAACCACCACAAATTCATCGAATTTGGGCTCTCTCTCTTTCTACTTGCAAAGTTTTGAGTGCCAATGAATTAATGGTGACCACAGAGGTGTTCTAGTGTCACACCAATTCATTTCTTGTGTTTTACACATCGAAAAGTGGTATCAGAGCAGAAAGGTCCTAAAGAGCAGAAGGCGGCAAAGGTATGAGAAGTTTTGTAAAGTTTTCCATTAAAGTTTGAAAGGTGAAGCATTTGAAGACACAAGGTATCAAAAGGTTACTTCAAAAGTATCCTAATACACAAAGAACTCCAAAAGGTATTATTATTTATCTTTTAAGCTCAGAGGTTATAGCAGAAGGAAAGGAGTATGGCAGATCATATCTCCATTGACAAATTAGACAGAGATAATTAAGCCGCATGGGTAATGAGAATGGAAGCCTTACTTATGAGTAAGGATCTCATGATATATGTAACAAGTGAAGAAGAGAAGCCAGTATTTGAAGATGAAAGCCGACCAAAGAAAGAAGAACTAGATGCTTTAAAGCATTGGCAGAAGAAGGATGCAAGTGAAAAAGCCTACATCTACAACACAATCTCTGATCATTTGCTACCACACATAAGAGGATTGGAATCATCTGAAGATATTTGGAGTGCATTGGAGTATCATTTCCAAAGCACTACTAAAGCACGGAAAGCAAGTCTATGGTCAGAGTTTACAACATTCAAGAAGAAGCCAAGTCAAAGTATTAGTGATTATGTCACTAAGATGAAGGATCTAGCAGATAGTCTTGGATCCATAGATGAAGATATTGAGGATCACAAGTTGATTGCTCAATTACTTACAAGTTTGAGAGGGGATGAAAGGTGGAAACCTTTTGTCTTATCAACAGAACTTTCATTAAATAAGTATGTTTCAGATTTGAACCAGTTGCTTGGTTTGATGCTCACATTTGAGCAAGACTTGAAGGGAGATGGAGGTAAAGGACAAAGTTCTGCAATGTACATGAAGAATAAGAAGAAAGGAGATAAAGGTAAAGCAAAGGATGAAGAGGAGTCGAGTTCTCAAGTTTATTATGCAAGAGGTAAAGGCACTGGCAGTGGAAGAGCAAGAGGTTTTGGAAGAGCAAGAGGTACTCAAAATAACAATAAGAAGGCTTGCGAGATCTGTGGATTGAGTAATCATTTGGCTCATGACTGTTGGCACAACCAACAAGGATCAAACCAGAATCAAAACAACAATAGAAGAGGCAGAGGTGGAAGATATCAAAGTAATTTTCAAAGAGGTAGACATAATAAAAGAGGAGGCTATGGTAGAGGTGGAGGAAGAAGTTGGGGACAAAATCAATCCTACAACACCACCTACTACAACTATGCAAATGACACACAGAATGAAAGTCATACATCATTGATGATGAATTCAATCAGCACATCAGATAAAGAAGATCTAAAGGTATTTTACATTGACTCTGGATGTTCTAATCATTTGTCAAGAAACATAGAATTGATGTTAGAATTGGAAAAATGCATTTCTAGTCATAGTGTTCAAACAGGTGATAATACAAGACATAGTGTACATTCAATTGGAAAAGTGAAATGCAAGAGTGGAGCAGATTTGCTAACCAATGTTCTGTATGTTCCCACAATACCTAAAAACTTGATTAGTGTGGGACAGATAGTTGAAAAAGGTTTTCAAGTCAGGTTTACAAATGAATGAGTATTTGTTGAAGATCCAGAGAATGGATATAATCAAATTGTCTCTGGTAAGAAAGAAGGTAGACTCTTTACTTTAAGAGTGCAAGGGAACATTGGTCAAGCTTTGCTCACACATGGTGAAGGAGTGATTACAGAACTTGATCTCTGGCATAAGAGATTATGTCATTTCAATGAAAGAGGAATTAAAGCTATGGTTGAAAATCATTCTGTACTAGGGTTACCAAATGTGCAGAGTCAACATATGGTTTATAAATGTGAAGCATGTCAAATGGGAAAAGCACACAGGTTACCATTTCAAAAGACAGGATTCAAACATGATGGATTACTAGAGCTCATTCATATAGATGTATGGGGACCAACAAAAGAAGGATCTATCAATGGCTCAAGGTATTATGTTCTTTTCATTGATGATGCTACAAGATGGATAACATTATATGTTTTGAAGGAAAGATTAGAAGTGTTCGGAGCCTTCAAGCATTTTCATGCATATGTAGAGAGAGTCAGAGATCAAAAGCTTAAAAGACTGAGGTCTAATGGAGGGGGAGAATACTTATCCCAAGAGTTCAATGATTATCTTTGGAATGCAGGTATTAAGAGAGAAATAACTTGTAGGTATACACCACAATAAAATGGTGTAGCAGAAAGAAGTAACAGGACTTTGGTTGAGTTTGCTAGAGCTATGCTGAAGGAGAAGAATTCTCCAAATTATCTTTGGGCAGAGGCTGTAAATACAGCTACATATCTTGTGAATAGATTACCATGTGCAGCTCTCAATGGAATGACTCCATATGAAGCTTGGTGGGGTAAGAAACCAACACTAGATCATTGTAAAGTACTTGGATCAATTGCATATGCTTATGTACCATCACAGCTTAGGCATAAACTTGAACCTAAGGCAGAAAAATATGTGTTCATTGGTTATGATGAAAAGCAAATGGGTTATAGGTTGTGGAATCCTCTAACCAAACAATTTCTTGTTTCTAGAGATGTTACATTTGATGAACAGAAAAGTTGGTAGAATAGAGATGAAGACTATATGGAAGCAAGTACATTCAAAAGTGGATTAACAAGAAGGAATGAAGAAGCTCCTATATTTGATGAAGAGGTGTATCCAAACACATATGAAGAATGTAAACCAAGAAGGTCAAGCAGGACTAGAAGACAACCAGAAAGGTATTCTTATGATACTTCTTACATAACTCAGAAGAACTATGCATATATGGTCAAAGATGATGAAGAACCTCAGAACTATGATGAAGCTAAAGGTAAGAAGCAATGGGAAGAAGCCATGAAAGAAGAGTTCACTGCACTGGAGGAGAACAAGACATGGGAACTTGTTCCTAAACCAAATGGTAAGAAAGTAATCGGAAATAAATGGGTTTATAAAGTGAAGAAGCTTGCATATGGAAGTATAGCCAGATACAAAGCTAGACTGGTGTTGAAAGGCTATGCCCAAACCTATGGCATAGATTATGACGAGACATTCAGCCTTGTAGCTAAGATATCAACTATAAGAACAATCATTGCTATTGCGGCTTCAAAAGGATGGACTCTAAGTCAATTGGATATAAAGAATGCATTCTTGAATGGATACATATCAAATGAGGTATACATGGAACAACCTCAAGGGTTTATAGATTCTAGGTATCCAAATTTTGTTTGCAGTTGAGAAGAGCATTGTATGGATTGAAGCAAGCTCCAAGAGCATGGAACTATAGACTGGTGAAGTATCTGAATGACCTTGGATATCAAAGTTCAAAAGAAAATCCAAGTCTACTCATCAAAAGAATAGAGGAAGGTACAATCTACATTTGTATTTATGTAGATGACATTATAATCACACATACTTCAGATGAAGGAATCAAGGAGGTAAAGAGATTACTTGAAAAAGAATTCAAGATCAGTGATCTAGGAAAGTTATCATACTTTCTTGGAATGGAAGTCACTTTTACATATCATGGCATATATGTATCACAAGAAAGGTATCTTTTGAATCTATTGAAGAAGTTTGATATGGAAAATTGCAGAGAAGCTTCAACTCAACTTGAAGTTAATCACAAGCTCAGTAAATATGATGGTGCAGAATACAAAGATATGAGGAAGTGTCAATCTCTTGTGGGTAGTTTGATTTATGCAACACTAACAAGACCTGATCTTAGTTATGGAGTGGGAGTGTTGTCACAATTCATGCATTGTCCAAAGGACCCACATTGGATTGCAAGTCAAAGAGTTCTCAGATATATCAAAGGAACTATAAAGGAAGGATTGCATTATCCTTTTACATCAGATTTGAAGTTGAGAGCCTATAGTGATTCAGATTGGGCAGGTAATCAAGATGACAGGAGATAAACTCATGGTTACATGATATACATTGGTGATAAGCTTGTAAGTTGGTGTTCAAAGAAACAACATACAGTCGCATTATCATCAACTGAAGCTGAGTAGAAAGGACTTGTGAAAGTAGCTAAGAAGGTCATATGGATGCAAACACTGTTCAAAAGCTTGGGCATTGATCAAGGTATACATACAATACATGGAGATAACATGCGTTCACTTTATCTTGCAACAAATCCCGTATTTCATGCAAGAACAAAACATATAGAGATACAGTATCATTTTCTGAAAGAAAAGGTAATGGAGAAGGAGATTGAAGTAGAGTACATTTCTACTAAAGATCAGATAGTAGACATAATGACAAAGAGCCTTGATGGTGTGAAGAGCAACAGATTCAAAAGCATGGCAGGAGTAAAAGAAAAGAAGATTATATGAAGAAACAGAGAATGTCAAATAGTGATTGAGGGGGAGCTGTTGGAGAAACAATCACTAATTGGACATATATTTGAAGGTCAAATCTTAGGAAGAAAACCACATGCCTATGTGAAGGGACAAACTCACAAGTGTATTAAATTTGTTAAGTTAGTTCACTTTAGTTCTAGAAGTTTTTTAAAAATCACGAGAAAATGAAAATCTATATAAGTTAGTTAGTATCAACTGACGCGATGTGGAAGACAATGAGAGAGTGAGTTAGAACTCATTTTGTATGATTGAGAATAGTCGTGCTTCTCTGCGTGAGAAAGCACCTGTGCATTTCTGAGGTTTCATAGTTATGGAAATAGTTTATTAATCTTCTGTGTATAAGTGTTCTTCTTCCATCTCCAGATTTTCTCTTGTGTGAAATGATTTCAAAAGTTGAAGTTTTCCAAGCAAGTCGATGCCTGGCATCGAGTTTGTGTTGATAAGTCCTTGTTTTATTTTTTGAGTGTTATGTACTACTAGAACTTCTTGAAAAGATGATGTTTGTGGAGCAACTCGATGCCTAGCATCGAGTTTCAACATAAAGTCCATGCCGGGCATCGACTTCCCACATAAAAGTGGTCTTGCTCATGTCTTGTGTTCATAGGCTAATTCTGGTGCTGAAAAAGTGGCTGAAAAAGCTCAAAGTTGATGCCCGACATCGACTTTTGGTTGCAATTCGATGCTAGGCATCGAATTTTCATTTTTAGACACTCAGAATTACTAAAGAAGGCAAAATTTTCAGTTTTGGCAAGTCATACAGGGTCATCTTGTGAAGGCCATAACTTGCGTTCTAGAGATCAGTTTCTTGCATATGATAGCTCCTTGGAAAGCACTACTCTTCTAGTTTCATCCACCAAAATACCTTGAAGAAATAATATTTGAGCTAAGAGAAATAAGCAAAATATGGAAGGTATGTCATTTCAGTGACTGGAAAAATATGAAGAAGTGAAGTTCTTGGTTTTGGCTATCATTTCTCAAAGTTTTGAGTGGCAATGAGTTAATGGTGACCATAGAGGTGTTCTAGTGTCACATTAATTCATTTCTTGTGGTGTTTTACACATCAACATTCTCCTTATATTATCTGCATGTGCCTTTCATACTCTTGGATTCTTAAAGAGGGAAGTCCAAGTTGCTCATCAAGGCTCTTTTTTAAACCTCTTGAATCTCCATTAATTTCTTCAAAACCTATTGATATTTTCCTACAAGCAAAAAGCTTTTCTTTATCTTTCTTTGATGTAGTTGATGAATTTGCTGCACTAAAATTTCCATGCAATCCTCCACTCCATAGATTTGAGTTTGAACTATTGCTCGGTGCTGCATCAAGTCCACCCAAAACTTGAGATTTTGCACTTTATTTTTTAGCATTTCCTTTTTCATTTGAGTCAAGATTAAGTACTTCTTTGGAATCTGCATAGAAGCTTGATATTTCATCAAACACCACATATGTGCTTACCTTCGCTTGTCGTGTGAGTAGGTTATAACATTTATGTCCTTTTTGCTTAAGGGAGTACCCAATGAAGATACATCTTTTTGCCTCTGGATCAAGATTTTTCCTCAACTCATCTTAAACATGTACATATGCAATGTAGCCAAATACTATCATATGTGGTAAGTTTAGCTTTTCACCTGTAAACTTCTCTTTAGGTGAAAATTGGTGTACAACAATAGTTAGAGTTCTGTTCATGATGTATACTGTATTATGCACTACTTCTACTCAATAACAATGAGGAATATTCTTCTTAGCCATCAAGGCTCTTGCTATGTTTGCAATATGTGTATTTTTGCATTTAACAATGCCATTCTATTATGGTGTCTACGTGCATGAAAACTAACGTCAAATTCCATGAATTTTAAGAAAGTTATTTAACTCATTTGACATCTATTAGCCTCCTCCATGAGAGCTTAATGTGTGAATAAGGAATTGTCAATTTCTGCAAGCTACTAAATAGTTCTTCATGACTGGTCATGTGCTTTGAAGCACCTCAATCTATATACCATACATTATTCTTCGATTTTTAATTATCAAAAGACATTGTATTCATCATATGATGTTGGACCATAAACAACTTCTCAAAATCATCTACATTTATGGATGCTTAGTTTTTGTGTTTCATTCTATTATTTTTATTCTTCAACCTTCAATAACATTCACAATTTATAGGTTTACCACAATTCCAACATCTTCAATTGTCAATACGTGAATCATTTCTTTAGAAATTTCTACGGCCTCTTTGACTCCCCCTACCTCAAAACTATCTTCTACCTCCTCTAGGATTCTTATGTTCACCTTGTTCTTGCTTAATGTTTCTTCTTCCACTTCCAAAATTTCTACCTCTGCTCTTCCTCTGTAGGAGTAGAAAAGAATACCTGCTTAGAACTAGGTCTTTCTTGAGAGTTTGAGTCCTCACAAGCATTCTTTTCTTCAATAATGAGCATGGACACCAGATCAACAAAATTTGAAATATTTCTCCTCATCTAAGTAGATGTTCTAAATTGGTTATATGCAGCTCCTAAACCATGAAGGGACACTTCAACCTTATCATCATCATCTACATTCACTCCAATAGATGCAAGTGACTCACATATGTTTTTGATTTTCAAGTTTTACTCACTTACCGACATGCCCTTTTTCTCTAGTGTATGGAGCTCGTTCTTGAGTTGTAATTTTGCATGCCTATGTACTGGTTTCATACAATGTGACCAAACTATTCCGACTCTTTTGGAGTCTTGGCATCTTGTATGTGCCCAATCATGCTATCTTCTATGCTTGCAGATAGCCAATACATTACCTTTCATGCTCTTGATTCCATTCCTCATATGCTCTTAACTAGTCTAGACTTCGATTCCTCTCTAGTAAGTGCAAAGCATTTTCATTCTCTCCTTTGATGTACTTCCAGTAGCCTTTTTCGATTAGGAAATTTTACAATGAATTTACGACCACTATTTACTTTGCAACATCATTACCAAAATTTTGAACCAAAACAAATAACTTATATATGCAAGGAATGTAAGAAAACCTTTTATTTTTGCTATGCAAGTCCTCAATATTTTTCTCAGAGATCAAAACCTCGTATGATATGAACAAAGAGCTTTTGCACAGTCCTATATCAATTTGTAAAGCTAACTAATGCAAGTTATTTTATGAATTTAGATGTAGTATCCACTATGAGTTGCGCTTAGCAACTCAAGGGGTCATCTCGACATTTTAGGAGCATGATGATATCCACGTCAATTCATATTTGAAGATTTGATAAACCAAAAATAATGAGACTTTATATCTAGGTAGCATACATGTCACTCGAACTATATCAAGTTAAATTGCATCAAATGGTTGAGTACACATAGAAAAATCATTTTTACAAGATGACTGAAAGGATGAAGATTCAATAGAGAATAGAAGACGGAAATGAACTTGAAGAAATTTATCAAATTATGTATGCTTATGAATATATGATATAAGAAAAATTTAGTGGACTAATCATACATTATTTGAGCTCAATGTATGCTCAATGATGTAGCTCAAAGGTTCTCAAAAGTGGCACACATGCCCCATGACTAAATTACCTCTATTTATACTTACTTCTTGAGTTTGAATTTTGACTTTATCTCAGCTAAAAGTGTTCCTACACTCTAGAGGTGATTGAATTGATTTTTCCTACCACATAAGTCGTTCGTTCAACTTCCTAAATTCATAATATTATTCCCTCTCTTCAATTTACATTTTATCCATGGTGAATACAATTAAATGTATAAGTAGGGGTTCATATGTGATCCTCTATGTGAGGTACATAACTCAAGTTGTAGTCTTGAGATCATATCCAAGCACTTAATCTTTAATTGCACCAACAACTCCCCCTCAAGCCAAAGATGCTTGAATCTTGCATTTTTCATAATTTCTTGTAAAGCAATCATTGATCTCAACCTATTCAATTTGCTTCCATCTAAAGCTTTTTTCATCATATCTACACATTGTTGGTTTCTAGATGAAAGAACTTGGAGAAGCTTGTTGAATGGTTGTCTACACTTTTATCCCTACATATATCCTTCAAGGTTCTTTCATTCACATGAGCAAGTCCCTTGTGCCTCACTTCAAGTTCACTTAAGGTTTGAGACCCAAAAGTGAATAGGGCTATGTTGTTGGTTTCTCCTACTTCAAAAGTAAAGAGCCTACCATGCTTCTCACGTCTGTCTAGCTTGTTGAAGCCTTGACATGGATCTTCCACAAAAGCTCCATGCTAGCTAAACCTAACTTGCAAGCCTTTTTTGACTATTTGGCCTACACTTGTTAGGTTTTTAGTGATGTTGGGTACATAGAGAACCTTAATCAGAATGTTTGTCCTACCATTGGAAGCTTTGACGTTACCAATCTTCTCCACATTGTGCTTTGTGTCATCCCCTATTTGTACTTCATGTATATGCTTTGGACTTTCTAAATCCGATAAAAGAGCAATGTTGCCTACAAAATGAATTGAACATCCTGAATCTATGTAGAAAAAATGATCATAGAACCTTCTTTGTGGCTTAGATTCATAAGAAGCAATGAGTATTCATGTGGTTTATCTTTTGAATAATTTTTGAAGTCGCTTCTATTAAAGCCTCTAATGTTATTGTTGAATTTGTGTTCACCTCTGCCTCTATTGGTGCCTGATCCACCTCTTCTACTTCCTTTCTGGGTCTTCGCATTGAACCAGCAATTCTAAGTGGTGTGGTTGGTCTTATTGCATATGGCACAAGGTTGAACATTGTGACCTTTGGCCTTTTCATGCTTTGATCCTTTCTTCTTCCCTTTCCACTTGCTCTTGCTTGCAAAGTTGGCTTTGCAAGTCTCCTCTTCATCTTCTTCCTTCTTCTTCCCTTTCTAATTGTTATCATTCTTATCTCCATATAGAGAACTAGTTGAATTACCATGATAGGAGTTACCTTCCTTTATGCTATTGTTGGGGTCTTGATTGAAGAGTTGTTCAAGGAAGATGTTGAAGTCTAGAGTTTGCACATCCATGATGAGATCATAAGCCGTCGTGAAGGATTTCCATTGCTTATCACTTCGAATCCCATTGAAAATCTTCCTCATGATAGCCTCTTCTGCAATCACCTCTCCAATGGATGCTAACTGATCCGCAACATCCTTGAACTTGGTAACAAACTCTGTGATGTTTTGTTTAGGTGTCTTCTTCATTTCATTGAGATCGTTGTCGGGTCGTGAGGGATGCTCGGATGGTGGATCAGTCCATCCGCCAAAATCGTTCAGCACACGCAGGGTGTCTGTAGCGGACTCAGGCTTATGGAATTAAGGGCTCTAATGACACAATCAATTTAAATTACCTATTTCTATGACTGAAACTAAGGTCTTTAAATAGTTTAAATAGCTATGGACCGTAAGGACGGCCAGCCTTGTATCTTTCTATAGCTTCTATTTAATAAGGTGAAACTAAGTTCTCACCGGTAATTTGATCTTTAATCAAGTCATTTTCTTTAGTTTCATTTTGATCTGAGCTCGGTTTTCGAACTAATCTAGGTGGGAATAAGTCTTCGTTGTCCTCCGGTTCTGGCAAAACTATAGTAAATAACGGTAACAATCGAGAAACAAGACGATCGTATTCTAACGTGCGTAAAGACTCGTTAACTATTTTATCTTTAATAATTTCAGGTTCTATAATTTCGTTATTATATGAATTCTCAATTGGAGATGGTAGCAATGTTCCTATAATTAAGTGATCTAATTTGTGCTTAATATCAGAATCATTTTTAGAACTACTGGTAGTTCCTATTCCTTTCGACATACGAATGAAAAATTAAGATCTGAAAAAAGTTGCAGAAAAACAATATGAAGAATGTCAATATCAAACTATTTCAGTCTATACAAAGGCATATATTCAGTGCTACTATAATCTTCTAATCCTATACAACTTAGTAAGTTTGAAATCGTGAAATCTTGTATGCTTGTTTCTTTATCAGCACTCCTTGACACTTCGCAATGGTTTTAATTGGAAAATAAGATTTAAATGAATCTTCAATCTTACTGCTTCTCTTCACTTTACTTCATTAGCTTGAACTCATCAATGTTTCTGAAAAAAAACATTAGGTTCACTGCACTTCATTTGCTCTTCAATTGCTCATTAATCTTCAATGCTTCTCGACAAAACAATATAAATTACCTAATTCTATGACTGAAACTAAAGTTTTCTTACCAAAAGTAAATAGTTTTAACTAGTTATGGACCGTAAGGACGGGCAGCCTCGTACATAGCAACAACTTCCTGATATGAGATTGAAACTTCCATAATGGGTTCTTCTACTAAACTTTCAGGTAAGCTAGAGGGTTCTGGTCTGTCTAGAGTTGGCGAAACATTTCCAATATTTTCAATATTTTCAATAGTACTGTGCTCAGACTCATGAACTAACTTAGAAGACATCAAGGAAAGTAATGGAAAACTAATGAAACAATATGATGCTAAACTGTTTGAATGAATTAATTGATATGCTAATGGTTCGAATCAATAAATCTAATACAACTGGAAGGCCTAAACAATTGGATAAATGTCTAGTCAATTGGATAGTTGACTAAATGAGAAATAAGATTTAAATGGATCTTTAGGCTGCCGCTTCACTTCAATTGTCTTCACTTCACTTTAATTGATTGTAATCTTCAATGTTTCTGCAAAAAACATTAGGTTCACTGCACTTCATTTGCTCTTCAATTGCTCATTAATCTTCAATGCTTCTCGACACTGCAAAAAACATTAGCATATTAGTAATAATACAAGAATCATTAAGAAACTTAAAAACATTAGTCACATACATTAAAGCATACACATGCTCATGCATGCAAACATACATTCACGCAC
>CM035431.1:145718169-145723169 GCA_020310875.1 Ceratopteris richardii
CAACCACTCTTTCAATCACTTTAGTTACACATCTTCTATAAACCATTCTTTTTCCTAGTACTCCTATAGACCACTAGTTATTTATCCATTTAATTTACCATTTTTAATTTAATTAGCCTATATTTCTTATTTTAAATAAATCATTTAATTCAATCTTAGTTAAAGGGTTTAATTAATTAGAACCTTAGTATTTAAAAGTATACACACTATTAAATAAACAAATTAAACCATAAATTAAATTTGTAGGTTAACCAATGTTAAATTATAGATTAATTTCATTAAATATTATTTGTTTCAACCCTTCAAACTAAGGCTAATCTTCATTCTTGCACACTAAACCCTTAAAACCCTTTTGGAATCCTACCATTAGCTCATTAACATTTAAATAAGCCCTATCATTAACCCTTTGGAACATAAAAAAACTCTAACATGAACCTATTAGAACCTTTTGAGACCCTTCAAATGAACCCTATTGTCACATATCATATGAACTAGAGTTATATACCCATGTTTCTAGCATGTATAAATATAAATACTCGTTAATTAAGTACTTAGGGTAAACCCTGATATGAACATATGTCCTGCTTCATCCTTCATACGTGATAACATTTGCAAATTAGTTAATCGAATTAGCACAACTGATCAACAGTGATATAAAAGAGGTTTAAAATTCACCAATAAATATTTTAATTTTTTGGGTCATCAATTGGAAGATGCAAATCTTCCCGACATCCACCGCCACCAAACCTGCACATCGTCCCGATGGGCCAACTTGCAGATTAAGGGAAGCAACATTTTCAATGATTATCCTGAAATTAAATCATAGAACAGCATCAATTCTTTTTTAAATATATTTAATCTTATCAAATTTTAAATCTTTTCAACATGCACATGAAGTTTATTTCAATTACATCTGGCAATGAAAACATATTAAAGTATAAAGGTAAACTATTAACCTTTTCAATCAACAAACATTAGTTTACATTTTTTTCCATTTATAAACTATGTAAAGATTAGTATAAAACAGAATTCATTTTCATTCATTCAAATGCAGGTTTCGTCATATATATGCATTCACATATGGGCAATCAAGCATGCCAAAGAAATCTACTAAATCTACTTGGACAGACAGCCGCCTTGTATGCCCAATTTTAATCACTAGATGTGTTTTTTCACAACTAGTTTCTTCATATAAATATGATATAAACTTCATGTCGATAATAAATGTAAATACCTTTTTGGGGTGGAAGAAGGTATAACTTCCATGTCAATATATATATATATATATATATATATATATATATATATATATATATATATATATATATATATATATATATATATATATATATATATATATATATATATATATATATATATATATATATATTGTTACTTTTTTGTTTTAAAGGGGAAAGGCTTAACCCCTTAATCCGAGCTAAGGATCTAGGTGCATGGACAAGAAAGATCTAGGTTTTCAGAGACATGAATCATGCAACAATATGCTCCTACACATATACAACTACTTTCGTTATCTAAATGAACTACAAATCCTTCTATTTTTAACAAATCTCACTTAATCTATAAATGTCAAAATATAAATTATGTCTATTTTCCTAATATGGTTAAATAGAGTCCTTTATAAATTAATATTCTTCATTCTAGATTTTATCAATTAGTTTTATATGAATGCAAATAAAATACGTAAAACAAAATTTTAAGACAAAGAAAAATACGACCTAAAATCAATTTTATCTTTAATCTGCTTCATCTTCAATCTGCTCTCTTTAAATTTATCAGAACTTTTGGCATAACATCTTCAATTGCTTTGATCAATGCATCTTCAGAACCTGTAATCACTTATAAGATAGAAGCTACAAAACAAGTAATCTTCATTATCATTTATCTTGCAAATATAAATTCATATATTCTATCAGATTCATCTTCATCATGTCACAAATTTCATCATAAGAAATTCATAGTGGTTATAATTATAATAAATAATGCATTCTTAAAATAGGTTTTTCAACCTATGAAACAAAGTTCATAAATTTTAGGAAAAAATCAAAAATGTTCAAAGTTTTTAACTTGTATCTTTATAAATGAGCATCATTTTTTTTATATCAATGAAAAATTCATATCTCAATTATAGAAGTTCCTCTTACTCATCATATGGTATATCAATAAAATCATCCTCATATTGTAACATTTTTTTTCATGTTCTTCATATTTATCATGATCATATTTATCATGATCATATTTATATCATATATATTTCTTTCTTTTAAAAGTATATCGTCATAATTGTTGTAAACAAAGATCATTTTGTGCAAAATATTCATCATAATAATATTCTTCATAATTGTTCTTCATAATAGATTTCTTCTTATTTGTGAAAAAAAAAAATCATAAATTTATCATAAGTTTAGGAAATGACAAGCATATTGATCAAAATCATTTGCAAGCATAATTACAAACATGTTTTTGTTTAATTTGAAACAAACTTTGTGTTTTCATATTTTAGAACTCTTTTGATTAAACAAATCGTAATGTAAACTTAATCATAAGTTTGTAATTAGCTTTTCAAACATTAAAACTTCATAAAACTAAACAATTTAGGTATATGTTTCTCAATTTTTAGGAAAACAGCATATATGCAGCAAGCAAAATCAAAAATTTGAAATGTTTTATCTTCAATAAACAATTCCATCACAATAAAACTATTCACTTAAATTCTTCTCCTTTTTCTTACCTTTAGATGAGTTTTTGATATTATTTTCAATCTTCCATATGGCTTCTTGTACCCATTTTCCCATATTCTTGTCATGTTTTGATTGAAGTTGAAGATTTTTGTCTTCAGATGTTTGTACTATTCTTTCATCATTTTTATTTTGATCACATTTATTGTCAATTTCTATGACTTTAGGTTCTGTTTTAACCGCCTGTATGTCTATATTTCCATCAATTGATTGTTCATTTTCATCATCTTTTATCTTTACATCTTCTTCTTTCTTAAACTTTTTCAATGTATCTTGATCCTTAGATTTAATTTGAAGATCAATGTTATTCATAGATTTAGATTTAATAAGGTTTTGATCATTGTCCAAACATTCACATTTAGGCACAATCTTGGTGTTCATAGAATGTAATTGACATACATTGCTTTTCTCCTTATGACTCTTAGGTTTCCATTGTTTTTGAAGTTTGGTTTTAGGACTAAATTTTCCTTGGTCAAAATAGTCTATCATTCCTCCTCTACCGAAGTTTAATCTTAATGGTAGATGCGTTTGATAATCACATATTTTTTGTTCACTTTCTAATACCAATTGTTGGCTACATGCTTTCTCATAGGCCATACAATTCCCATAAGTATGACCTAGTTGGTCACACCAGAAGCATCTTACAGTTCTCTTCGGTCTTTGATATAAAGCCTTAGGATCAACTTTTCTATGATCGGGTAAAGGATTTTGGTCAATAGAATACATAGATCTACTTTGAACTCGTACTTGATATCTATCTTTGCATTCACATGTAGCACTTTCGTGTATTTGATTGTTTAATCTTTCAATGTTCTCCTTTAAACTTGCAATTTCATGACCAATCATTTTGAATGATGAAATTTCTTTTACATGATTTGCTATTGTTTCCATATTTTCATTCAAATTTGAGAGTTCATAATGAAGAACTCCTTCTAAATTCCTAAACTCGTGATCAAATTGAGTATCTATTGACTTAAGATTTGCATTAAAATCAGATACTACTGTAGTTAAGATTGAAAGAAACGAGTTTAAGGACTCAAACTTGGAGTTAAGCTTTAAATCTATAGATGAAATTAATCGTGCTTCTATATCATGCAGAAGATTCTCTACATTAGATATCATTTTCATTTAATTATGTGCAAGCAAAAAGAATCCAAATATAAATACCTGGAATCTGAATCGAAGAAGAGGCTTAAAGAGTGACTTGTGTATAAGTTTATACAATTTTTAATAGAATCAAAATCTAATACATCAGTTGCTAATGGATGATTGTGCAAACGTTCTTATTGATGAAAAGGGGTGGCGAGATGAGGATAGCTACTTGCCACTCTTCGTGGAGGCGCTCAGTTCCCTAGGGAACAGCCCTCAACACCTAGAAGAGTGCAAGGAGTCAAAGACAAAGCCACTGCTCCCACGGATGAAGAAGCTTCTGTAATCCAACCTGTCGATATCATGTATGCACATGCACGAAAAATTTAAATTTTATACCTGAGCTGCAAGGCCATTTGTTCACGTCAGGTTCACCAATGTCGGGTCGTGAGGGATGCTCGGATGGTGGATCAGTCCATCCACCAAAATCGTTCGGCACACGCAGGGTGTCTGTAGCGGACTCAGGCTTATGGAATTAAGGGCTCTAATGACACAATCAATGTAAATTACCTATTTCTATGACTGAAACTAAGGTCTTTAAATAGTTTAAATAGCTATGGACCGTAAGGACGGCCAGCCCTGTATCTTTCTATAGCTTCTATTTAATAAGGTGAAACTAAGTTCTCATCGGTAATTTGATCTTTAATCATGTCATTTTCTTCAGTTTCAATTTGATCTGAGCTCGGTTTTCGAACTAATTTAGGTGGGAATAAGTCTTCGTTGTCCTCCGGTTCTGGCAAAACTATAGTAAATAACGATAACAGTCGAGAAACAAGACGATCGTATTCTAACGTGCGTAAAGACTCGTTAACTATTTTATCTTTAATAATTTTAGGTTCTGTAATTTCGTTATTATATGAATTCTCAATTGGAGATGGTAGCAATGTTCCTATAATTAAGTGATCTAATTTGTGCTTAATATCAGAATCATTTTTAGAACTACTGGTAGTTCCTATTCCTTTCGACATACGAATGAAAAATTAAGATCTCAATAAAGTTGCAGAAAAACAATATGAAGAATGTCAATATCAAACTATTTCAGTATATACAAAGGCATATATTCAGTGCTACTATAATCTTCTAATCCTATAC
>CM035431.1:145728169-145888169 GCA_020310875.1 Ceratopteris richardii
ATCTTTTGAAATTAATTTACAAGAGCATAATTCCAAGAGTATTGTTATTGATGAAGCATATGTGAATGCATTGATGGAGCAACACTTCAGAAAATGGAAAGATAAATTCATAGAAATGGAAAACAAGGCAAATGAAGCTCTAGACAAGAAATTTAGAATGATTTTAACTTTAAATGATACGCTTAAAGCTATGCCAGAGACTTTACAAGTATTAAAAACTAGTCTTAGAACTTGGAAAGAGGAAATGAATGCTGAGTTTCAAGAAATGAACCAGAAGTATGAAATATTAGCTAAACGAATACAAGATTTAGAGCTAGCTAAATGTGAGCATGAAAAGGAGGGAATGAGCCAAAGTTTGTTTATAGATCCTTCACCTATAACACATACTCATGATTTTAGAGAATCTGGCCGTAGACATTCATTAAGAACATCAAATAGGATTCGAATGAGACCTTTACAGTGTTTTTGGTGCGATCAATATGGCCATGCATTTTGGAATTGTAGGTCATATAAAGATGCACGAATACGAAAATTAGTGGTTGAAAATGAGAGGAAAATTTGTAATGCTCAGGATCTATCACCTTTAAAATTAAATCTAGGAAGGGGTGGAATGAAAGAACTATTTAAGGAGATTCAAACTAAACCTAATCCATGTGCAAGTATAGAAGTATGGAAACCTATCATACATACGAACAATCAAACAAAAGAAGAAATGAGGGAGAAGACATTAAATGGAGAACAAGAGCTAATAGATGAAATCAAAAGTATCAAACCAAATGACGAAGATCAAAAACTGATTATAGAAGAGCAATTGGAAATTGATCTAGGTGATTTTGAGCATGAAATACAAGTAGGAGCTAGGAAACTTAAGAATTTACCGATTTCACTTGATCCACTGCTCCTTTCTAATGAGAATTTGTTTGATCAAGTCAAGCTTAAACAACTTCAAACTCAAGTTAAAAAAACATGAATATAATCAATTTAAAGAAGAAGGAATTAAACAAGAAGAGACCAAACAAAGTATTATGAATCAACATAAACAAACAAATGAAATAGAGAAGCAACTTCTTGATCATATAATTAAACAAATCGAAAACAAAATGAATATAAATTCAACACAATCAAAACCTTTAAAAAATAACAAGAAAACTAAGAATTTATCATTAAACAAAATAGAAGAAATGATTAAACTAAGAAATGATTAAGAAAAGATGAATCAAATTGTTTTGTTTATGAGCAGGGAATTTGATGAAAAGGTTTTATAAAACAGTTACTATATAAGGATGACACGCGCAAATCAAGAAATATTCCAAATTAGTTTTGATAATTATGACGAGTTCAAATTTATGAATTTTTATGAATGTTTTCTATCCATGAAGAATATTTATATGGGAGTTTCAACCTACTTCCTCATCAAAAAGGTATTTATGTGGGAGTTTCAACCTAATTCCTCATCAAAAAGGTATTTATATGGGAGTTACAACCTACTTCCTCATCAAAAAGGTATGTATATGGGTTTTGTTTTACTTTCTTTCTTTATAAAAGAACAATTATGAATTTCATTAATGAATCAAATATGGCTTTTCTAATCAATGTTTTGAGTGATTTAATGCAGATCAAGCAAGAAAAGACGATTTTATGGAAGCTACAAAAATTGACTTAATGTTACTTTGATTTTACAGATGGATTTTCTAGAAGTCTTATTTTGAATTGAAATATTTGGTTTAAATGTGCTAATACTTATGTTTTTCACGAGTTTGTTTCAAGATATTTTCAGGTTCCAGATGAAGAAAAGGAGTTTGTTGATAACCAAGATTTTCTTCAAGAGTAGAATATGAAAACCCTTTTACTTCCAGTTTTGCACCATTTTTATCTAATCTTGCATTTCAAGTATGCATTAAATTATGTATGAACACATATTGAGTTTTGCCCTTAGGTGCACGTTCATTTGCACCAATCTCAATTGTAACAGGCATTATGAAATGTTTGAGAAAGTTCTAAGTACAGGAGGTAGAAAACCTCTTCATCAGAAGCTCTTATCCTTTATGCACCATAAAATTTTGAAAATGCACATAAAGTATGCATATGGTAGGGTCATATTATACGACCATGCATTGAGGCACGATCTGATCTATACCCATGCACATATGAGAGACTGTAAGGATTTATGTAATTTCACATTGCTATGTATGTGAGTGAGGGCACAAGCCTCACCATCGGAAACCTTTTACCTTTATCTATTGCACCATATTTTCTCTATGCATTTTAAAAGTACACATTGATAGGGCTAATTACACAGCCGTGCATAAGGCACTTTGATTTTAAAACCCATGCACATATATTATGCTATGAAATTGACTTTTATCATTAACCAGAAAACAGGTCTTCATTTGGCGCATCCGGAGGAAGCACAGGTTTGGTGGGGGTGGATGTCGGAGAGATTTACTCTCCTTACTCTCCTTACTAAAGCATGATCTTTGACGAAAAGAACAATCAATCTTCTAATTGAAGGATGATCGTATTATGTTTGAGCAAATTTGATGGATTGGCATGATATTTTCTTGACATATAGTGTTTCTTTGTGGATGTCAGTGATTTTATCACCGATTCAAAGGTCATTGAGAAAGACTTTATTGATTGTCCATGTGAACCTTGTAGTATGAACATTTAGTTTGTAAAGAACTCAAAACGAAACGTTTGGCAGATTTGTTTTGGACTCTAACTTTAGAGTTCTAAACTCAAGTGAAAAGGCGCATGCATGAAGAAAAGTGGGAGTTCCGATCATGCAGACGAAAGGTCTTCTTTGGTGCATGATTAGAGGGGAAGCTCTCTCGGTTTCTTTTGGGTCATCTCGGGGAGGGCTGAAGGCACGCATGTGGTCAATTTATCAAGCGTACAGTTGCAGCTAATCGGAGGAAGTGCATTGAGCTTGACTTGGAGGATGAGCGTGACTATTGAATTGCAGGGCAGAAGGTCAATTTAATGTTTATGAATCTGTGATATTGAAGATAGAGTGTTCTCAGTTTTTGTGCATCCTATAAGTGTTGACGCTTCCAGTCACGCCTCTCTCGTGCTCTCCAACCTTCCATCTCCATGCTGCGCATTCTCTGCTGTTTTGTATGACCATGATGATGAATTTATAATTCTGTTCACTGCTGACCTACGGAGAGAGACAATGCGGAGAGTTTGGAAGGCTATGGCAGCGCTCTGATACTCTCTAGCTCCGTCTCCGATATGATCTGACATTTATTTTTTATGCGCACTCTCTCGTACTTGATCTACTGTTCTTGCGCACCGGGAACTCTCTTGATAACCATCATTGGTGCTTCTACTGTTAGTCTTCTGCGTTGTGGCTTGCGTGGTTGAAGGTTTTTGAGTGTTTTACAGTCTAATCTCTCCATTTGGAACGTGTATTGTCTGCTGCTGTTGTTGATAGGCTGATCTCACAAATGATATGGAGAATACTCATCATTGCGAAGATGAAGTCTATAATAGATTATGAGCGAACATTTTTTTTGATAATGTCACGCTTCATATTGAATGCACTTGCGCTAGAATAATTGGTTTTCTTTGACAATAAAAGTCAATGGAAATAGTTTATAAAATATGAAATTTTGGTGATTGAACCATGAATCGGCTAATATTGTGATGCTATTTCTGTTTAGAATGAATTGAGGAAGATATTGCAAGTCTGTATGTATATTTGAGGGAAAGCCTTTCTGTTGCATGAAAAAGAAATCCAGATGCTTCGTGATAAGTTGAATAGATACTTAGATATGTATTTGCGTATATGATAACGAAGGCCTTCGAGATCGTCGACCTAAAGAAATGCAAACAGAAAGTTTTTTTTACAATAACAGATATACTTCGGATGGCAACGTTGAACGCATAGCTGTTTAATACAAATTGTGATACTCTGATATGATAAGGAAAAGTACTCGCAAACGTTGAAACACCCTGATGGAGTAATGCTCTACGAATAAGCATGATAATCTGTGCGTGGACTGGTTTGCATCACAATACGATAAAACTAATGAATATTTTATTCCCTTTCTGTAGCCATTACTTTTAGTATGCTTCTTTTCTATATGGTAAAAAATGCAAATGGTGTAAGTTTTAAAGACAAAAAGTTAACGCTTCAAGGCTGATATTTCACGAATTCTCTAAACGTCGACATATTTTTTATTTACCTCTGCATCAACGATTAAGTGAGCTTTTTACTTTGGTCGCAAAGAACAGTGCACTTATTTTTTTTGAAGCTTTCACGTTCTGCGGTAAAATGTCCGGTTTTGAGGAGCATACAATCTCTTTTGTCTGAATCTCACATTCGTGAACAAACTTGTTTGGAAACTTCAAAGTATATACATACTTTAAGTCTTATTTCGGTACATGTACTATTATGTGATGAAGACATTGAAGATACAAAATAAAATTGGTCTTCAGAAACTGCCGAATTCTATTCAACTGTTGAAACTATGATCAAATTTCTCGCAATCTTCGAAATTGTGGATCAACATTGATTCAAAACTTATATCTCTGGAGCTAATCAAATTCTCTATGAGTTGCATAATGACCTGAGTTGGCTCCAAACACCCTGCGTGCGCCGTAGGCGAGGCGACTGAATTGATCCGCCAGTCGTCCCAAATCGCTCCCACAGCGCGCTGCGTGCTACAGACAGAGGAGAGAGGGGGGGGGAACTCACTCACACACACACACATCACACATACACGCACATACACATAACACATACACACATAACACACACACATCACATACACACATCACACATAACACATACACACATAACACACACACATCACATACACACATACACACATCACACATACACGCACATACACATAACACATACACACAACACACATACACGCACATACACATAACACATACACACATAACACACACACATCACATACACACATACACACATCACACATAACACATACACACATAACACACACACATCACATACACACATACACACATCACACATAACACATACACACATAACACACACACATCACATACACACATACACACATCACACATACACGCACATACACATAACACATACACACAACACACATACACATAACACATACACACATAACACACACACTACTGCAGGGACTCAGACCAAGCCACGGAATAGGCATGGTCATGCTTTCGGCCGGACAATCATTCCTGCAGCAGCATGGGGCATATCAAGATCATCGTACATAGCAGGACATGACGGCTCAATATCCCGAGCACGAGGAGGGTCTAATGAGAAAGAAGGAAAACTGAAGAAAGTAAAGAGCAGGAGACAGTACCTGCAAAAAACATTAGGAGAAACTTGAGCTCAACACACATTTAAATACATACACAAGTCCTTCCTAATCCACTCTTTTGGTTTTAACTTTTAATCTACAACCACACTTTAATCTCCTTACTTTCACCACACTTTCAATTGACTTTATTTACACAACTCACTTACTCCATTCTTTTAACCATTTTCATATACACCATTCTTTTAAAGTTTCTCTTTAACTTCCTTTAATTGCATCATTTATTCCAACCACTCTTTCAATCACTTTAGTTACACATCTTCTATAAACCATTCTTTTTCCTAGTACTCCTATAGACCACTAGTTATTTATCCATTTAATTTACCATTTTTAATTTAATTAGCCTATATTTCTTATTTTAAATAAATCATTTAGTTCAATCTTAGTTAAAGGGTTTAATTAATTAGAACCTTAGTATTTAAAAGTATACACACTATTAAATTAACAAATTAAACCATAAATTAAATTTGTAGGTTAACCAATGTTAAATTATAGATTAATTTCATTAAATATTATTTGTTTCAACCCTTGAAACTAAGGCTAATCTTCATTCTTGCACACTAAACCCCTTAAAACCCTTTTGGAATCCTACCATTAGCTCATTAACATTTAAATAAGCCCTATCATTAACCCTTTGGAACATAAAAAAACTCTAACATGAACCTATTAGAACCTTTTGAGACCCTTCAAATGAACCCTATTGTCATAAATCATATGAACTAGAGTTATATACCCATGTTTCTAGCATGTATAAATATAAATACTCATTAATTAAGTACTTAGGGTAAACCCTAATATGAACATATGTCCTGCTTCATCCTTCATACCTGATAACATTTGCAAAATAGTTAATCCAATTAGCACAACTGATCAACAGTGATATAAAAGAGGTTTAAAATTCACCAATAAATATTTTAATTTTTTGGGTCATCAATTGGAAGATGCAAATCTTCTCGACATCGTTCCAAAGATGATTCTTTCTTGCTTTGATACTAGTAGAAAATAAAGTCTCGAGAGCATCCCAAGTCTCTTGAGATGTCTTGCATCCACTAATATGTGGTAATAGAAATTCAAAGATAGAGTTTAGTATGTATGAACTTGCTTGACCATCCCTCGTCCACCAAAGTGTCAGCTTCTCTGTCTCCTCTTGTGTAGGTTCTCCTTTGGATTTTAGAATAGGCATAACTTCATCACCTAGTACAATTCCATAAAGCTTTCTACCTTGCAAATAGGCCTCCATTATAATTTTCCATGCCATCTAGTTGTGTTGATCAAGCTTCTCGATCATTCAGGGAGAGCCGTAACCCATCTTTGTTTAGCTCTGATACCACTGAAAGAACTTGGAGAAGCTTGTAGGGGGTAGAAAAGTGAGTTGTGAAGGGACGAAGTTTGGTCCAACCAACCGGCACAAGACCAGCCCTTGAGCTTATGGAGACTCAAATAGACCCTATAGGAATGTGATAACTACAATAAAATTCACTATGTACTTTGGAGCATGAAGGACAAAGAGTCGATACAAAACAGATAGGTTCGCGCATCGACTAGCTAAAAAAGCTTACTATCTATGGAAGAGACAATGAATGTCAAATGCTCATAGTGAACATTCTGAATACAATTAGAAAAACTCCTTTTCTGGGAGTGATACAAATAGGGTTGAGTATAGCAATGCACAAAAGTATAAGGAATAAGCAAAATATGTTATAGGAATGAATCAAACACTCACTGGTGGTACTTCCTATTTTTCAGGAATATGTAGAGATTGACCCCAAGACAAACAAACTGAGATTTCTCCCAATATACTTAATCAAAAGCTATGAAAATTTACAAGCATAAATTAGACACTAATTTCCTTCCAATGTGGCATGGAACATCCCATTTAGAGCTCTGTGGAGAGAGAAATAGCCTTTGCAAGACTACTGTTGTTGAAGAAGATGATGCAGAGAAATGAAGGAGCAAGAAAATGATGGTCACAAGTATATGTATATTGCTTCCATGTATTGTAAAAGTGATTTGAAGTATTTATATAGACTTTAGAAGTGATCCACCACTTCTTCAATTGGATTGTGGATTCAAACGAAGGCGGTAAGAGTTGTTGGAGGGAATCAATTCACTTTCCTACAATCTAGGAAAAGTGAAGATCTAGTTTGATCTACTTTTAGGTGATTCATTGATTGGCTGAATGCATCTCAACCATCACAAACTTGTGGAATTTGGGTTTTCTCTCTCTTTCTACTTTTACATGTGTAAAGCTCTAGGCTTTTACAATGGTAAAAGATCCATGAAAAATCTTTTAAAAAAATACAATAAGTGAGCAGAAGTAAAAGAACTCTCCAATGGATATTCCTTCGATGTTATCCAAGCCATAGTTTCTGATGTAGAGGAAATCCACCTCAAGCATAGTGTAATCTTTATGTTCAAAATTTCATAGAAATTTGTTTCAGACTTTGAGGAAATACATAGGCAATAATGATGCTTATAAATAATAAAGAAAAGAAACTATAATCACTTTAGAAAACAAATGTTATAACACATCAATTGATCCCAATAATAGGATACACTTTCAAATAGTGAGCAGAGATCATCCCTGAATGACAAATCCAAGAGGCGATTTCCTAAAAGCTATTATGTTTTAAATGACATACACACACACACACACGAAATTCTTGGATAAATGAAGCAATGTATTTGTATCCCAACTATTTAGTTATATTGTAGAAGGCTTACGATTTTTCTGTATTTCACAAATATTGTCACATCCGACATGATCCAAAATTGAAAGTCTTGCATACACCACTATGGTAAGTCTTGCATATCGATTTATCTCCTCTTAGTTTGTGTTTTATTTCCAATCACGAGAAAAAAAAGTGAACCATTCTTAAAACCATATTAGAATCAAAGTGTTGTATTTATTGAAAGGGCGAAGTCCTCTCAAGTTCCATGTATGTGGGCGACCGACACGTTTTTGCACCGCTTTTATGAAGGAAATATCGAACACTTTGTAGGACAAACAAGATACAGAGACCACTACAACATCATATGCGCTACACCAAAGCTTCTGCAATACAGAATAACAGAAACTAGATTTCCGTGCTGTTTCTGAGAAGTTCAAGGACATTTCGGAGCACAAAAGCACATGAGGAAGCTCCCAAATTCAAGATTGTGCAAAAAACAAAATGATGGCTCTCCGAAAAGGATCACCAGCAACCCACTAATCACAATGTTTGTGCATAACGTACGGCAACGTTCTTTGCACAACATGCCATTATAAAGGACATTTCAAGAATATTCAAACTTTCGAACATCTCAAAGATATTCAAACAATGTTCTTAGAACTTTCGAACAATTCGAAGATATTCAAATGTTTCTTATTCCTGACAAGAGCAATGTTTGCATTAGATAGTAGATCTCCGTACCGTATCAATAAATTGCATAAAGCTTTCAATTGCATCTGACTAGTTGAAAATAAATACTGGACATCTAAGCTTACAAGATTGTGCGCGTAGCATAAACTTAGTAGTACGTACAGATCTCGTATCGCATGCACATGTGGGAAATATTGATAGTTTTCTAATAAAAGTAAAGGAGAATTTCTACCAACGAAATTGTCTATTATAGTTTTCCAATAAAAATAAGGTTATCTCATCATAGTGCATCCTCATCCCCTACACATTGTATCTCTCTTCGCCCGATTCTATTTGATCTATTGAATTTTACACCATACCCCAACGTTTTGCTATTTCGTATACTCCTATGGTTAATATTTTCCACTTGCCACTTTGACATTTTGGATAGACCTTACGGACATCCAATTTTAACATGCTTGAGAATGACATGAAGCTGATTAAAGCTTTTGATTTTTTGTTTTATTAGAAAAACATGATAAAGACTAATCTTATGAAACTAGTTAGATTTTGTTTGGTGAAATTCTTCAGCGCCTGAAGAAAAATTTAGAATTCATACGTTTGTGCAACATACCAGCATTTAATTTAGTATATGAGAAAAGAAAATTTAATAAAGTGTTGGAGAACATTCAATATTGCATCCCTATCTTTTAGAATATATGGTTACCAGCTAAGACATGCGTTAATGCGTATAGTCTCTATAGAGGAACTGAACTCCAACCATCTCCTAACACTTCTCATTTACTAACGTATCCAAAAAAAAAGGGATCGCTGATTATTTCTTTTATTTTAATTCTTTGGCGCATAGTCACCACAAAAGATCTTGTTTTGAAATAAACTTATACTTTAATTTATTGTGTTCATTCCTTCTTGTCTACAATGAAAAAAATTAGTAATTCTCAATGAATTTACGGATTCAAGGAAAGCGGCTTGAGCATGTATTTATCTGATCCACATTTTCTATGACTAACCACATGCAATGGACGTGGTTGCTAACGGCTTCAAGTCCATGCTGAGTTACATTCTTTATTTTAAATGGGCAGATCACATGATTAAAATCAAGTAAAGTTTTATAGCTTCCCTCTCAAAACTCAAATATAGGCAGTCACCCTCTCAAAACTAAAGAATAGGAGGCAATAGAAGGTAAAAAAAGGAACAAATGATTATGAGCAAGCATTGGCCAACACTTTGGAATTCAAGAATAAATGTGTACAATTAGAAGGAGATGAAAAGCTATGCCTATTACTGAGAAAAAAGCTCATCGAAATTCAAGTAACCGGGCATAAGGAGGAGATGGAAACATTGAGAACAAGCAATAAGGAATTCATGAATTCGTTATTCATCAATGAACCATTGGAGACATTTAAATGTAGCAATGAAGAGGCCAACATGTTCCGAAAACAACTAGAAGAATACCAATCTCAAATAGCTATAGAGAAATCACTACTAGTTCAAATTGAAGAAAAGTGTGTGGCTCAAACCAAAGAAAAAATGAATAAGTTCAATAAGTCATCAAAGTTTGATATGGAACAATGCTATCAAGGTGCATTCAATTAAAAGAGGTATGTGAAAGCAAAATGCGGATAGAAAAGGATCTTCAAGAACAAAAGACTAGAGTATCAAAACAATACTTATTAATTCAACACCTAAAAGAGAAAATTTAGAAGCTAAAAGAGAAAATTTAATCCAACACTTAAAAGAGGAAAAACATTTTAGCATGATCTTGAAAGCTTTGAAAGTTTTCAAGTTTGCTAATTACACCTTTTTCAACCTCATTGGCATCAATTAGAATATGGAACCTTTGCTTTTTGATTTATGAGTCCCTCGAAGTTGCACCACTATCATGGCATACTCTCTTAATAAATGTTTCTCCCAAGTGCATATTTACAAACCTTTGAAGAAACATTCTTTATAGGCTTTTTTTAAGCTGAATTATGGGATTCTTTCAACAATGAAGAATTAATATCTTATGAATAACACATTTTTTTGAATTATTCAGAAGCATCCAATAATGAATTCATGCTCAAACAATGACAACAATTTATGATTAGTTTGGCCAACATTATCAATAGAATAGAGGAGATGATCTTTCATAAATACACATGCTGGCAACCAAAGCCTATGAAGGATGATAGGATTCAGGAAGAGGGTTGTGTGGAAGTGGAATGTATCAAAAAGAGAAGATAGAGAACGTGAAAGAAGAAAAAAACAATTGGTCATGGATAAAAGAGAAAAACACCAACTACCCCAAGCTCCAAAGGGCCGACACAGGTCATGCTAAACATGTGTACAAGGAAAAATAGATATTCATGAATGGATAGGATGTTCCATAAAAATTAAGCAAGCCATAGTGGTTGAAGTTCAAAAGTACAATGGTGAGCTTTTAGAAGATCACACGGTGGTGGAGATAGTGCTTCCTCAAATTCCTTATAGGACCAACTCTCACCCAAAGTCTATCTCATCTTTCACTACAATTGGTGTGTGCAGCAAACCAAAATGAAGCTTGTCAAGTACATCAAATACTAAGTGTGGAGAGTGTTGCAGATAATAAGAGGCAAAGGAAATGAAAAAGAAGAACGTCTAGAGATGAGAAGAGAAGCCAAATAAGGGATTAAAGGAACATTGAAATTTTCCAAAAGGAGTCCCATACATTTTTAACCAAGCCTAATGGATATATATTAAGCCTTGTAAATGCACTAGAGGAGTCCTCTAGTGGCATAATCTCAAAAACATGTATCATATTGTTGTATAATGATAGTTTTGTTGAGAAGTTTTTGAAACTATTGCTCCACATATATGAAAGGACCAAATTTAAGGGACATGTATAGAACTCACTTGTGAATCATTTGTAAAGAAATTTTTCCATTTTGAATACACACTAACTTAAGAAAGAAAAATCCTAGACTCTTCCTTTTGCCTTCCTATCTCCTTCTTTATGAGATTTTTTGCATTTCTATGGCATGTTAAGGGTAGTTGGATGTGTTATCCACCCATTCCACATATTTCTTCGTTGTTTCACTATGTGTATGACATGTAGTAAGTTGGTAAAGATAGGTGATTCCTTGTTTCCTGTGAATGAAAGTAACAACTGAAACTTACATAAAGTTAATAATCGAGATATTAAATTTGACGACAACTTTGTAACAATTTCATCTGAAGGATCTATTGAAGTAAAAATGCAAATAATTTTGTTTCAGACTTTGAGGAAATACATATGCAATTATCATGCTTATAAATAAAAAAACTAACACTACAACATATGAGGGGCATACCGACGGTCACTCGTGGCGCCGGTATAAACATCGAAAAAGCTGACTTAAAGATACCGACGGTCAAGTGACCGTCAGTATGACCGTTTTAAACAGATCGTCGGTGTGCTTTGCAGACGTCGGTATACGCGTCAGTATAAGAATCAATATGAGCGTCGGTATAAGCATTCGTAAGTTGCTAGAAGTTACCGATGCCCATACCGACGTCCATACGGGCGCCCATACTGAGGCCGACTTTTAAACATACCGGGAACCCGAGAGCAAAACTTTACTTTTTTGTGCGTGTTTGAGTACTGTTTTCTTCTGTCAAACTAATGTGCACGAAGCGAATTGCGAACTGCATTGTCTTGTGCGCACACACACACACACACAGATCTCTCTCTCTCTACACACACACACTCTCCCTCGGTTTAGATCTAAGATCTTGGTAAGTAGTGTGCGTAGTGTTAGCCTTTGTCTTTCTCTATGCTTTAGGTCTTATAATTTCTCCTCTTTGATTTTGCAAAAGTTCTTTGGCGTCGATTGTTTGGAATTCGACTATAGACGACATACATTACGCTTTGATGACAACGATCCAAAAGAGGGACATACTTGTAAGTGATTGTTTTATTGTTTATTGATAGAGAGAGAAAGAGAGAGAGAAAGAGAGAAAGAGATGAGAGAGAGAGAGGGAGAGAGAGAGAGAGAGAGACAGAGAGAGAGAGAGAGATAAAGAGAGAGAGAGAGTGATAGATAAAGAATGATGAAAAGAAAGGAAGATAAAGATTGGAAAAAAGAGCATACACACACACATACATACACACACACATATACACATTTACACATGCATACATACACACACATACACATATACAAATGCATACATACACATAGGAAAATAGAGCATACATATGTTGGGGCTTCACTCACTAATTAGGCATGGATATATAAAGACATATGAAGAAAGAAAGAATGGAAGGAGAAGTGAAGAAAAAGCATACAGAAAATTAAGCCTAAGTGAAGGGACAATTTCACTATTGTAAATTAGTGCAAATTAGAGTCTAGTTTTTCATTGATCTGCAGAACTTATGAGTTCAAGTCTAGGAGAATGTAAACCATAGGTATATAAGTTAATTTGAGATAAAAAACATGTAGAGAGAACTCAATTTTGAAATCTGAGTGAGTAGAGAAAAGTCGTGTCTTTTCTGAGAGAGATGTTCAGGAAAAACTTCTGAGTCTGAGAGAGTTTTCCATGGCTATGAGCAAAATTAGGCTGAGCCAGTTTGTACACATCCTCTCTGATATACAACATATGTTTGTGTAGAAGGATTAAGTCTAATTCCTCTTGTACATTGAGTTCTAAGTGATTTCACATGACTGTGTAAGTTAGTTGACAGTTACGACTTTTCTGGCGCACATTTACCTAAACTTCTTAAGATCAGATCTCGAAGTATACTGTAAACTTTTCAGTAAAAGTGATAGCTCATTTTAAAGCTACTATCTTCAACTACATTTGGTCAAAAGATCTTTAAGAAATGGGAGGCATACTCAGAGAAATCAACTTAACAGTGAAGGTATGTCAAATCGATGAAGTCAGTTTTCAGTTTTCAGACATAGTGAAAAGTTTGGAACAAATTCAGAAGATTTTGAAGTTATTACTTGAAAGTTTTGCTTGTTATATGTTACTTAACATTAGCAAGAACTTCTCTTAGTAAATGATCAAAGGAATTTGCAAAGATCAAGCTAATACAGGTCAGATTGAAGGATTGAAGAAAAGGCGCAGATTTCTGTGAAGTGAAATTTTGATGTTCACTAAGTTCAGAGATGAAGACTCACATTAAGAGTGTTGCTAAGCTAATGATGGTTATGGAGGTCTTCTAATACCACATTAGTTTAGTTCTTGTGGTGTTTTATACACCAACAAGTGGTATCAGAGCAGATAAGGTCCTCGAGAGTAAAGGGAGAGCAGATACAAGAAGAATTGAAGAGTTCTTTATCAAAGAAGGTGGAAGCTGAGGTGTTCAACAAACAAAAGTCATCAGAAGATTATTTCGAAGTTACATCCAAAGGTAAAGGTCTACAAAAGGTATCATTCTTTAACTTTATACTTACAGGTTGAAGCAGAAGCAAGAATACTATGGCAGATCATGTGTCCATTGATAAATTGGACAGAGATAATTACCCTGCTTGGGTAATGAGGATGGAAGCCTTACTTATGAGTAAGGACCTAATGGTATATGTGACAGGTGAAGAAGAAAAGCCTAAATTTGAAGATGAGAGTCATCCAAGAAAGGAAGAGCTAGAAGCTTTGAAGCTGTGGCAAAAGAGAGATGCAAGTGCAAGAGCTTATATATATAACACTATTACAGATCATTTGTTACCACATATCAGAGGTTTAGAAACAGCTAAAGACATTTGGAATGCTTTGGAGGATCACTTCCAAAACACTACTAAAGCTAGGAAGGCTAGCTTATGGTCAGAGTTCACCACATTCAAGAAAAAGCAAAATCAGAGCATTAGTGATTATGTCACTAAGATGAAGGACTTGGCAGATAGCCTTGGATCTATTGATGAGGATATTGAAGATCATAGGTTGATAGCACAATTACTTGCAGGGTTAAGAGGTGATGAAAGATGGAAGCCTTTTGTACTTTCAACAGAACTCTCATTAAACCATTATGTGCTAGAATTGAATCAATTACTTGGATTGATGCTCACATTTGAGCAAGATTCAAAGTCAGATGGAGACAAAGGACAAAGTTCTGCAATGTACATGAAGAACAAGAAGAAAGGAGATAAAGGTAAAGCAAAGGATGAAGAAGAGTCAACAACTCAAGCAAATTATGCAAGAGGAAGAGGTATTGGCAGAGGCAAAGGTCGAGGAAATGGAAGAGGTAGAGGTAATCAGAACAATAACAAGAAGACATGTTGGATTTGTGGATTGAGCAATCATCTAGCATATGATTGTTGGCATAATCAACAAGGATCAAGCCAAAATCAAAACAACAATGGCAGAGGAAGAGGTGGAAGATTTCAGAATCAATTTCAAAGAGGAAGACAGAATTCAAGAGGAAGTTTTGGTAGAGGTGGTGGAAGAAATTGGAATCAGAATCAATCTTACAATACCACATATTACAATTATGCAAATGATACACAGAATGACATTCATACAACATTGATGATGAATTCAATAAGTCCATCAGAGAAGGAGGATCTCAAGGTATTTTATATTGACTCTGGTTGTTCAAATCATTTGTCAGGTAATATAGAATTATTGTCAGAATTGGAAGAAGGCAATTCAAGTCATACAGTACAAAGAGGTGATAATACAAAACATAATGTGCATTCAATTGGAAAAGTGAAGTGCAGGAGTGGAGCTGATTTGTTAACAAATGTTTTGTATGTTCCAACAATACCAAAGAATCTGATTAGTGTTCGACAAATAGTGGAAAAAGGTTTTCAAGTCAGATTTACAAATGAAGGGGTATTTGTTGAAGATCCAGAGGATGCATACAATCCCATTGTTTGTGGTAAGAAGGAAGTTAGACTTTTTACTCTCAAAGTGCAAGGAAATGTTGGTCAAGCCTTAATCACACATGGTTGATGAAGTAATTACAGAGTTAGATCTTTGGCATAAGAGATTGGGACACTTCAATGAAAGAGGAATCAAAACTATGGTGGAGAACCAATCTATAATGGGGCTACCAAATGTGAAAAATCAACATATGATATACAAGTGTGAAGCTTGTCAGATGGGAAAAGCACACAGACTACCATTTCAAAAGAAAGGTTTCAAGCATGATGGTTTGCTTGAACTCATACATACAGATGTATGGGGACCAACAAAAGAAGGATCAATAAATGGATCTAGGTATTATGTTTTGTTTATTGATGATGCTACAAGGTGGATAACCCTTTATGTTCTAAAAGAAAGATCAGAAGTATTTGGAGCCTTCAAACATTTTCATGCTTATGCAGAAAGAGTTACAGGTCAAAAACTCAAGAGGTTAAGGTCTGATGGAGGGGGAGAATACTTCTCCCAAGAGTTTAATGACTATCTTTGGAATGCAGGTATCAAGAGAGAAATAACTTGCAGGTATACACCTCAACATAATGGGGTGGCAGAAAGGAGAAATAGAACATTGGTTGAATTTGCAAGAGCAATGTTAAAAGAAAAGAATTGCCCTAATTATCTTTGGGCTGAGGCTGTAAATACAGCTACATACCTTGTGAATAGACTACCATGTGGAGCTTTGAATGGTATGACCCCTTATGAAGCTTGGTGGGGTAAGAAACCAACACTTGACCATTGTAAAGTGTTTGGGTCAATTGCCTATGCTTATGTGCCATCACAACTTAGACATAAGCTTGAACCAAAGGCAGAAAAATATGTGTTTATTGGGTATGATGAAAAGCAAATGGGTTATAGGCTATGGAGTCCTTTAACTTAACATTTTATTGTTTCCATCGATGTGACCTTTGATGAACAGAAGAGTTGGTATGCAGATAAAGATTGTGACATTGAAACATTTGAAGAAGAGATAAGAAGGAGTGCAAGAGGTAAGTCACATATGTAGATAGATGGAGATGAAGAACATATGCAAGCAAGCACATCAAGAGTTGGATCATATAGAAGAAATGAAGATGGACCAATATTTGATGAAGAAGTACATCCAGATATACATGAAGAGTGTGAACCAAGAAGATCAACCAGAATGAGGAAGCAACCTACAAGGTATTCCTATGATACTTCTTACTTGACTCAGAAAAATTATGCTTACATGGTTAAGGAAGATGAAGAACCTCAAAGCTATGATGAAGCAAAGGGTAAGAGACAATGGGAAGAAGCAATGAAGGAAGAGTTTGATGCACTTGAAGAAAACAAAACTTGGGAACTTGTTCCAAAGCCTAATGGTAAGAAAGTGATTGGAAATAAATGGGTTTACAAAATTAAGAAGCATGCAAATGGAAGAATAGCCAGATACAAAGCTAGATTGGTGGTTAAAGGCTATGCTCAAACTTTTGGCATAGATTATGATGAGACATTCAGTCCTGTGGCAAAGATGTCAACCATAAGGACAATCATTGCCATTGCAGCATCAAAAGGATGGACATTGAGTCAATTGGATATTAAGAATGCATTTTTGAATGGATATATATCAGATGAGGTTTACATGGAGCAACCTCAAGGGTTTGCAGATCACAAGTTTCCAAATTATGTTTGCAGGCTAAGAAGAGCACTTTATGGTTTGAAGCAAGCTCCAAGAGCTTGGAATTATAGACTTGTAAAGTATCTTAATGATCTCGGATATCAAAGTTCAAAGGCAGATGCAAGTTTACTTATCAAAAGAACAGATGAAGGTATGATCTACATTTGTATTTATGTAGATGATATTATAATTACAGGTACCTCAAATGAAGGAATCAAGGAGGTGAAGAAGTTACTTGAGAGAGAATTCAAGATAAGTGATCTAGGAAAATTGTCATATTTTCTTGGAATGGAAATCACTTATGTAGAACATGGCATATATGTATCACAAGAAAGGTATCTTTTGAATCTTCCAAAGAAGTTTAACATGGAGAATTGCAGAGAGGCATCAACACCACTAGAGGTCAATCATAAACTCAGTAGATATGATGGTGCAGAGTTCAAAGACATGAGGAAGTATCAATCTTTAGTGGGAAGTTTAATTTATGCTACATTAACAAGGCCTGATCTTAGTTATGCAGTGGGTGTTCTTTCTCAATTCATGCAGTCCAAAGGATCCACATTGGATTGCAGGTCAAAGAGTTCTTAGATATATTAAAGGGACTTTGAAAGAAGGATTGTATTATCCTTTTACATCAAATATAAGATTGAGAGCCTATAGTGATTCAGATTGGGCAGGAAGTCAGGATGATAGAAGATCTACTCATGGCTACATGATATACATTGGAGATAAACTTGTGAGTTGGTGTTCAAAGAAACAACATATAGTGGCTTTATCATCAACAGAAGCTGAGTACAAAGGACTTGTGGAAGTAGCAAAAGAAGTAATATGGATGCAGACATTATTCAAAAGTTTGGGAATTGATCAAGGTATACCTATCATTCATGGAGATAATATGAGCTCATTATATCTTGCAGCAAATCCTGTATTTCATGCAAGGACAAAGCACATAGAAATACAGTATCATTTTCTCAGAGAAAAGGTAATGGAGAAGAAGATTGAAGTGGTGTATACTTCTACAAAAGATCAGATTGCAGATATTATGACAAAGAGCTTGGATGGAGTGAAGACAAGTAGGGTCAAGGAGATGGCAGGAATAAAAGAGAAGAAGATTATATGAAGAAATCAAAGCATGCTAATTAGTGATTGAGGGGGAGTTGTTGGGGCTTCACTCACTAATTAGGCATGGATATATGAAGACATATGAAGAAAGAAAGAATGGAAGGAGAAGTGAAGAAAAAGCATACAGAAAATTAAGCCTAAGTGAAGGGACAACTTCACTATTGTAAATTAGTGCAAATTAGAGTCTAGTTTTTCATTGATCTTCAGAACTTACGAGTTCAAGTCTAGGAGAATGTAAACCATAGGTATATAAGTTAATTTGAGATAAAAAACATGTAGAGAGAACTCAATTTTGAAATCTGAGTGAGTAGAGAAAAGTCGTGTCTTTTTTGAGAGAGATGTTCAGGAAAAACTTCTGAGTCTGAGAGAGTTTTCCATGGCTATGAGCAAAATTAGGCTGAGCCAGTTTGTACACATCCTCTCTGATATACAACATATGTTTGTGTAGAAGGATTAAGTCTAATTCCTCTTGTACATTGAGTTCTAAGTGATTTCACATGACTGTGTAAGTTAGTTGACAGTTACGACTTTTCTGGCGCACATTTACCTGAACTTCTTAAGATCAGATCTCGAAGTATACTGTAAAGTTTTCAGTAAGTGATAGCTCATTTTAAAGCTACTATCTTCAACTACATTTGGTCAAAAGATCTTTAAGAAACGGGATGCATACTCAGAGAAATCAGCTTAACAGTGAAGGTATGTCAAATCGATGAAGTCGGTTTTCAGTTTTCAGACATAGTGAAAAGTTTGGAACAAATTCAGACGATTTTGAAGTTATTACTTGAAAGTTTTGCTTGTTATATGTTACTTAACATTAGCAAGAACTTCTCTTAGTAAATGATCAAAGGAATTTGCAAAGATCAAGCTAATACAGGTCAGATTGAAGGATTGAAGAAAAGGCGCAGATTTCTGTGAAGTGAAATTTTGATGTTCACTAAGTTCAGAGATGAAGGCTCACATTAAGAGTGTTGCTAAGCTAATGATGGTTATGGAGGTCTTCTAATACCACATTAGTTTAGTTCTTGTGGTGTTTTATACACCAACAACATACACACACACATACACACACACATAAACACACACACATCTACACATTTACACATGCATACATACACACATACATGTACACACATGCATGCTTACATACACACACATATACAGAGATGCATGCTTACATACACACATGCATGCATACACACACATACAAATATGCATACATGCATAAATACATACACACATGCATACACACATACATACACACACATATATACACATATGCATACATACACATACACATACACATATACACACATGCATGCATACATACACACACATACACATATACACACATGCATACATACACATAGCAAAATAGAGCATACATACACACACACATACATACACACACATCTACACATCTACACATGCATACATACACACATACATGTACACACATGCATGCTTACATACACACACATATACACACATGCATGCTTACATACACACACATATACGCACATGCATGCATACACACACATATACACACATGCATGCATACATACACACACATACACATATACACACATGCATGCATACATACACACACATAGACATATACACACATGCATACATACACACACACATGTACACACATGCATACATACACACACACATGCATACACACATACATACACACACATATATACACATATGCATACATACACATACACACACATATACACACATACATATACACACACATAAGCTAGTGTTTTAATTAAATATATATAATTAAATATATAAAGTTTTGATTTTGAAGTTTTTTTTACATCAAATATATAAAAACAGGATTAGGGTCTTTATGCTATTTACACATACATAGACATACACATATAATACATATAAACATGTATATACACCTGCGTACAGAAATATACATAGTTTAGGTCTAGATATTTAAGATTAGGGTTTTAGGTTTTAGGCATACATATAACTCAATTACATTTATATTAAGAAAAAAATATAGAAAAAAATCTGAATATATAAATAAACATATATATAAAATAGGATTAGGGGTTTAGATTTCTATAGGTGTTTAAGTATTTAGGTTTTAGTATTTTAGGTTTAAGTCTAAGTCCTTCTGATTAGGGTTTTAGGGTTTTAACACCTACATAACATATATACACACATACACATACACATATAATACATATATAAAAAGTACTAGTGTTTTAAATAATTTAAATAAATATATATAATTAAATATATAAAAATAGAATTAATTAAGAAAAAATTTGAATGTATAAATAAATATATATATATATAATAGGGTTTTAGGTTTTTAGGATTAAGATTAGGGTTTTAGGGTTTTAGGGTTTAAGGAAAAAATCTAAATATATAAATAAATATATATATATATAATAGGATAATTATATAAATAAATAAATATAAAAAGTACTAGTGTTTTAAATAATTTAATTAAATATATATAATTAAATATATAAAAATAGGTATAATTAAGAAAAATCTGAATATATAAAATATATATATATATATAAAATAGGGTTTTAGGTTTTTAGGATTAGGATTAGGGTTTTAGGGTTTAAGGAAAAAATCGGAATAAATAAATAAATATATATATAAAATAGGATAATTATATAGATAAATAAATATAAAAATTATTAGTGTTTTAAATAATTTAATTAAATATATATAATTAAATATATAAAAATAGGATTAGTTAAGAAAAAATCTGAATATATATATATATATATATATATATATATATATATATATATATATATATATATATATATATATATATATATATATATATATATATATATATATATATATATATATATATATATATATATAATAGGGTTCTAGGTTTTTAGGATTAGGATTAGGGTTTTAGGATAAGGGTTTTAGGTTTTTAGAATTAGGATTAGGGTTTTAGGGTTTAATGAAAAAATATGAATAAATAAATAAATATATATATATAAAATAGGGTTTTAGGTTTTTAGGATTAGGATTACGGTTTTAGGGTTTTAAGATTAAAGGAAGAAATCTGAATTAAATAGATAAATAAATATAAAAGGTACTAGTGTTTTAAATAATCTAATTAAATATATATAGATTAGGGTTGTAGGTTTTTTTAGGTGTTTAAGTATTTAGGTTTTAGTATTTCAGGTTTAAGTCTTTAGGAGTAAGATTTTTAGGTTTAACAGAAAAAAAATGATCTAAAATGTCCATATTGTAGCAGATGGCTTCTTTGGATCCGGAGGAGAGAATGGCATGTCCTTGCACTGAGTGCAAGTATGAAATTTATCGGAAATGGCAGATTTGTATTGCACATGTTAGAGAGTATGGATCCTTTGATATGAGTCGACTAGAAAACCTACGCTACCATTCGCATGGTCCCCCAGGTGAGCAGATGGACCCAAACGACATTGCAACGGTAACCTCTCGTGGACAAAAGAGAACAAAGAAGGACTTAGACGTACAAGCAATTACTAATTATATTATACAAAATGAATATATGGAAGACATGCTCGAAGCATTTTATAAGATGGACGAAGATCATGATGGTGGAGAAGATGTTGAGAGTTTCATGGACACAACAGAATTTCCACAATTAGAAGTCGATGAAGAATATGAAAACATGCGAAGACTAGCTCGTTTACCACTTTACAATGGAGCAAAGATATATGTAGTATGTGCTGAAGTATTTCGATGGCGATGCACCACAGTGCGCTCTCCTTCTTGAGAGCCTCACGACGATACGCTCGGAGTAGAAAACCGAGCTCCTGAGGCTGCACACAGTACTCCACACAGAGGCTGTAGAATACGCAGAAAACAAAGTACACACGAAGCACGAAGATAGACTTCTTAGGTCTTACAAATGCGGTCGAACTTACAGTCTGTGACTGACTAGACCACTATATGTTTTATTAAAGAACATATACAAAGAAGTGTCCGGTGGCCATTTGGCCTTTCACATGGACACTAACGGTAACATGTGCGTCACTCGCGATGCTCAATCTGCAATCCATTAATGGATGGTTAGATACTAGTGTCACTAAATTGTTCAGGTAGGTGGAGAAAACATTGGTTTCATTGTTGTATCAAAATAACAATATTTACTAATATCCTTTTAATTGCTTATTGCAGGTTTCTTAAAGATCAATTTTTGCCAGAGGGCAATGACATGCCTCCAATACATGGAGATGCAAAAAAAACTTTTACAGTCCATTAAAATGGATTATGCTAAAATTCATGCTTGTCCGAATGATTGCATTCTCTTTCGGAATGAATATGAACATCTTCACGTATGTCCAAAGTGTGGAGCAAATAGATTTAGAGAAGACCTTGTATGCGAAGCAATCCTCGCAAAGGTTCTTCGCCACTTTCCTATCATTCCATGAATTAAGAACATGTTTAAATGCAAATCTATAGCTGAGTTAATGTCATGGCATACAAAGAGCAGGTCTATAGATGGTGTAATGCAAGTGCCTGCTAACTATGATGCTTGGAAGCACATAGATAGTAAGTGACCAGAGTTTTCTAGTGAGCCTCGGTCCATATGTCTAGGCCTAGCTATGGATGGAGAGTGAATCCATTTGGTTTACGAAGTTCTTCATGGAGCACCTGGCCTGTATGTTTGGTGAATTATAAAATCCCACCATGGCTGGCCACAAAGAAAGGTCATTTATTATTAGCTCTTATTGTACCAGGTAATTATAAGTTAAAAAACATGGATGTATATCTTGCACCACTTGTGGAAGAACTGCGCATTTTATGGGATGGGATTATTGTGCGTGATATGTCTCAACCTATAAGAAAACGAGACGTGCGAGTACAATGCATACTTATGTGGATGATGCATGATTGGCCTGGTTATGGTGAATGTTCAGGTTTATTGATTTTGGGTTATCCTACTTGGCCCTTATGCACACCACGACTCGAAGCACGCTATTCCAAAGCACTACGTAAAACTGTCTATGAAGGACACCATAGATATTTGCATGATGGACATGTTTTACATGAAGGACAAATTGGTCGACAAGCGCAATGCCAAATGAAAGCTAGCAATTCGAAACAACTGTGGCATTCAGAAAATGCAGTCACTGGCATGAAGCGGTTGTCTATTTTTCATGAACTCCCTTATTGGAGTGAATTGTTGATCAATCATTTGGTAGACCCGATGCATATTTTTAAGAATGTGGGAGAGATTCTTTGGAAAAATTTGATCGGAAAGAAAGAAAGCAAAGCTCAAAGGGAGGACTTAGAAGAGCGAGGTCGTATGCGAGAGTTGTGGGCAATTACTAAGCCTAACGAAATAGTATTGTTACCAAGAGCTCATTGGGTGCTTCGCAAGATGGAAGAGCAACAAGTGAAGAAAACAATTTCAGAGTTTCGGACACCTACTAGATACATGAGGTGTCTAAACACTGCTTTCACATGAAATGACGATCTTGGAGGGTTCAAGTCTCATGATTGGCACAAGTTTTTACATTTTGTGCTCCCTGTAGCCCTAAAAGATTGTCTTTCGGAGGATGCACGAAGGACCATTTATAAAATTAGTTCTTTAGTATGGTGGATCTCTTCTAAAGAGCTAAATAAAGATAGCATAGAGAGTGCAAAACGCAATTCTATTGAGGTTGTTTGTATGGTAGAGAAATACTTTCCCCTAAGTATTCTCACTATTCAACTTCATTTACTCGTTCATGTGGTAGATGAAGTTGCAATAGCAGGAACTGTCCATAGTCGATGGATGTTCTTCCTAGAGCGCTTTATGAAGACATTAAAAGGGCTTGTTCGACAGAGAGCACGTCCAGAGGGTAGCATGGCAGAGGGATGGCTTGTACAAGAGTCTCTTGTATTCATAACTGAGTTTCTACGTATGTCGGATCCCAAAATGCCTCGCTTATGGAGCAATGATGAAGATGTTCGTCTCGTAGGCGATGAACCACAAGGTAAAGGATTGCAAAGGAAAATGGATGCAGCTTTCAGAGGGAAGGCAATGAAGTTTTGCATAGTTAACACTGAGCCTATGCAGAAGTGGTTAGAAAGGTATGAGCTTGCCAAGGAAACCAATGCAAAGGAAAGAGCTCAGTTTCGAGAGAATCGTTCCACTCGATTTTTGCCTCTTCCAGAAAGTCTTCGACCTCTTCCACCTTTTCCAACAAGCAGATGGCTAGATACAATGGTTTCTCAAGCAAAGGCAGTGGGTGAAGATATCTCTGAAGAAGAAGAAGAACTGTCAAAGGGATGTGATTGGGAGTATACTAAATACGGCGCACTATGGTCTCATGGCAACACTTTCGGATCACACGAATCGATAAAAATAGGTCTACTTTTGATAGTGGGGTGATGGTGAACTTTTTGCAAAAAATTTGAGCGAGTGCAAGAGATGATAATGCTCAAGAAGGCCAGCTAGATTATTGTGGTGTGATTCAAGATATCGTGAAACTATCGTTTAGGAAGTTTGATTATTTTGTTTTTGATGTGAAATGGTTCAAAGTAGTCACCTGTGGAAGAAACGCAACAGTGAGGTGGGATAAAAGTGGTTTGCTTCAAGTCAACTCCACAAAATTATGGAAGGATGAAAGGGATACATTTGTACTTCCCGAACATTGTGAGCAAGTTTTTTTTGTACCAAATTCAAAAGAACCAGAGTGGCTATTTGTTTTACAAGTCGCCCCACGTAGTAGAAAAATTTGTGAGAATATAGATGTACAAGATAGTCCATCTGTAGTTGACTCAGAGATTGATTTGATAGTCGAGGAGGAAGAGATCATTGTTTGAGAAGAAGAGGTCATTGAAGAAGAGGTCATTGTTCGAGAAGACGAAGTAATAGATGATAATCAGGAAGAAACCAGCATAGCAAGCGATCTAGAAGCCATCAATATAGAGATAGATATTCTCGGTGCATCGGATCTTCAAGAGGATGCAAGATTAGAGGATTTTTTAATAAAACACTTGTATGTACTAATTTTTGTTGTTTTTTTGTGTTTATTCTCTATATTACCTTTATTATCACATACTAACTATTTGAGTTCTTTTGTTACAGAGCATGATGGGAGAGAGTCCTCCAATCACTCCTCATTCCATGACAGAGGAGCAGTTTTTAGAGTTTATCTCTCAGGTACCTCCCGCGTATATGACCGCTACATCACAATATTGGATCGCTCATGGTAGCACTCCTCCCGGTCTCACTCTTGGCGGCCTCACTCGTACCAGCCTTACCCTTGCCGGCCTTACTCCCGCCGGTGTCACTCCTGCCGGTGTCACTCCTGGGGGTGGTGCTACTCCTGCAGAAGGTATGTCTCCAAGCTGTGTGACTCCACCACAACCATCTTTTCAACCATCTCCTACTGGGTCTAGTAGTAGATATGTGTGTTCGATGCCTCAGCGCGATACAGGTTCTGGCTCGTCTCGTAGATCGAGGTCACACTCTAGAGTAGGAGGTTCTAGGAGTGGATCTACAACTAGGTATGGAGGAGGCGACTGTTGTGGAGGCAGTGCGACAGACATTGTCTCACCCACTTCTACTCCTAGGACGAGTACCTCAGATGTAGGTACGCCACGCAGTACACCACGTGGAACACCACGTACACCTTGGGGTGCTCATGACCATGATGACTCCAAGGTGTATAGTATCCGAGATGGAGCTCTAGTGATGGATGCGACTGGCAAAGCAATGCGTGCACGTATACGATAGCTTTGCTCCATACATTTTGGACACTCCATCATGCTGAAATGGAGTGAACAGGATAAAGATCGGAAGAATTATATCACACAAATGATTTATCAGGAGTTTTGAGCAGCCGATGGACAGTCTCTTGTCAATTCAGAGTGGATTCTGTACATTGCACGTGAGGTTATGTCCCGTCGACATTCAGAGGCTGGTGATGCTTTCAGAGCAAGCTTACTAAATCCTATATGGCTAGATGCAGAGGAGTGGGATCTGATTCCCGATAAGCAGTAGAAGACTCCTGACCGATATCGCCAGCAGCGAGATGCCGCAGCCACACGTTCAGATACGATTGGACTGTCACATTTGGGCAGTGGTGGATGTGACACTATGCATCATGGCTTTGTAAGTACCATTTCATTTATTGAATTTATTTGTGTTAAGTTTCTCATGTATGTTCCTCTAAGGTTTTGTATATTTGTTGCAGGAGCTGGCAATGGGTCGTCCTCCAGCATGAACGGAAGAGGCATATGGATATCTCCACCGATTGACTGCACTATAGGAAGACTTGGAGGGACACGGTGCGGTTGTTTCTGTTGGAGCAAGTCTTTGACAAGCCTAAGTATTGGCTTGAGTCCCACAAAGTCATAGAAAAAGCCTTAAAATGAAGACTATGTAAAGTTCACTTGTGAACTACCTCTTGTAACTTTTGAAGAGTTTACTTAATGTAAAAGTGAAAGAATCTTAAGTGGTTGAGTCCACTTGATCAAGAATGGAAAGAGGAGCCACGAATTCGTGATTTGTGGTAGGTAGAGAATCAAATCAATCATTGATTGATTGGAGAGTGATTGAGGGAAGTTAGCCTCCCAAACTCAACTATAAATAGATGGCAGTTTTATTCGTGGTTAGAGAGACCTATGTGAAGACCTCCCAGAGCTGAGCTTTATGCCATATCAAGGTGTGATTACAAGGCACACATATGTATCAATAGTCATTGTATTGTACAAGCAATATACTTTCATTTTCATGATTATTTGAGTTCATCTTTCCATGTTCTTGTGAAGTGTACTACTCACTGCCATTACTCTTAGTTTTCTCAATCAACTTGCAGAGATGTTTTCTCTGAGCTTGGTGCATCGTTTTCAGTGATTTAACTTGGTAAAGTTAGCTCTATAAGTCTACTATATGCTCACAAATTTTCATCTCATTTGGATGTTGAAATCTTCAGTTATGTTCAGTTGAAGTCAACAGTGTCTGTGCATTTTCACTTCTCTGTCAGGTGCCCGACTTTTTCACTCATCTTGTCAGAGCTCTTTCTCAGCGGTTACTTATTCAAACTCAGTGATTTAAATCTTTTTGGATTCAGCGTACTGTCTAGTATAACCATACAAAATTTCATAATCATTGGATTCATACATGTTGAGTTATGTTGATTTTCTGCTCACTAGTCTCAAACTGTAGCAGCCCGTGAAAATCAGGATGATGTCATCACATGTTAAAATTCATTCTCAGTGTGTGGTTTATTATTTTTTATGAGATTACTCTTGAAAGTTAGCTATTTAAGTTACCTAGACTTCCCCAAGAGGAATTAAGCTAATTGCTGCTGTGCTCAAAGAATTATGTAAAACACTGGACAGGTGTATGAACCAAGAATAGCAAGTTTTCATCTCTGAGCTAACTCCAACTTATTTGTTTTGATTTATCTTTTTAAGAGTGATCTTCCAAGGTACATAGGGTGTCTAATACATCCATTGGCAAGATAAAAGGGCCCACCATATACTTTTGGAGTTCATTTGGCTGGTGTAGATCAAGGATTTTGCAACACCTCTTCATCTTCAAGCACATACCTATCCATCTCTTCACAGTGGTATCAGAGCAAGGTTGGACAACATGGCAGATGGATTTCCTTCATCAATTGACAAATTAGACAGAGGTAACTACTCAGCTTGGTCATTAAGAATGGAAGCTTATCTCCAAGGTAGAATTTTATATGGTTATGTGGCTGGAGATGAAGTTATGCCAAGTTTCAAGAACAAAAGTCAACCAACACAAGAAGAGCAAGAAAGATTGAGCACACGCTGCTCCAAGGATGCACTTGCAAGGTCTTATCTCCTCAACTCTATCTCAGATTTTTTGTTGCCTCACATTAGAAGTTGTCAGACATCTCAAGAAGTGTGGGATGCACTTGAAGCTTTCTTTTCTTCAAGTACCAAAGCTAGGAAGCATCAACTATGGCTGGATTTCACAACTCTCAAGAAGGCTCCCAAACAAAATGTGACTGATTTTGTCACAAAGCTCAAGGACATAGCGGATCAGTTGGGAAGCATTGAAGAGGTAATAGATGAAGAGCAAATTGTAAGGCAGGTCATCAATGGCTTGAAGGCAGATGACAAGTGGGAAGCATTCACCACAGCTATGGATTTGTACATGGACATGCATGTACCTGATTTCAATACACTCATTGGACAACTACTTACTCAAGAGGCAAAGCTTATCAAAATTGGAGAAAGCTCTAAAGGTAATCAATCTTCAGCTTTATACATTGATAAAAGCAAGTCCAAAGATAACAAAGAAAAGGCAAAGAAAGTGGATGATGAAGCAGGTACATATCAAGCTAACTATGCAGGTAGAGGAAGACATGGCAGAGGTAGAGGAAGAGGAGATAGGCAAGGCAGGGGGAGATCTAAAGACTCCAACTCATGTTCTATTTGCGGACTAACTAATCATACAACTGAAAATTGCTTTAGGAATTCCAGGAATCAAAGAGGAAGAGGATACAATAGAGGAAGTTATGGCTACTCAAAAGGAAGGTTCAACAATTATCATGGCAACTACAACAACTACAATCATTCAAACTATCAAGGAGGCTACAAAGGAAGGAGAGACTACAATAACTACATAGAAGACTCAAACAAAGAGGATTCATTATCGATCATGAACATGGCTATGCCACAAGGTAAATCTGATGAGCATGTTTTCTACATAGACTCAGGTTGTTCAAATCATGTGGCAGGAAATGTGGCACTCCTATCAGATTTAGAAGATCCAAGGAATAAGCATGAGGTACAAACAGGAGATGATACAAAACATCCTGTGGAGAAAATAGGCAATGTCAAAGCACCTGATGGAAACATCAACCTACTCAGTAAGGTACTCTATGTCCCTACCATTACAAAGAATTTGATAAGTGTTGGGCAGATAGTAGAGAAAGGGTTGCAAGTCAGGTTCACAAAAGCAGGAGCATTTGTTGAAGATCCAACTCAAGGATTCAGAAGAATTGCAAAAGGTGAAAAGACAGGTAGATTGTTCACATTTGAATTACAGGACACTAGAAACATTGCTCTCTTTAATTATGGTAGTCAGACACTCACAGAATTGGAAGTATGGCACAAAAGGTTAGCACATATTGGTGAAAGGTCATTAAAGCAAATCTGTAGGGACCAAAGTGTACTTGGACTCCCTAATTTGTCAAAACAACATATGATTTATAAGTGTAGTGCATGTCAATTTGGAAAGTCTCACAGGTTACCATTCATGAAGAAAGGTTATATTCATGGAGATCTCTTGGAGTTGGTTCATACAGATGTATGGGGACCTAGCAAGGAAGCTTCAATATCTAGATCAAGGTATTATGTTTCCTTTATTGATGATTGCAGCAGATGGACTATCCTATTCTTTATGAAACACAAAGATGAAGTTTTTTCATGTTTCAAAAGATATTTGACTCTTGTGGAGAATCAAACAGGTAAATCACTAAAAAGGCTAAGGTCAGATGGAGGGGGAGAATACTTCTCCCATGAGTTTGATTCTTTTCTTCAAGAAAGAGGAATCAAAAGAGAGGTAACTACAAGGTACACTCCTGAGCAAATTGGAGTGGCAGAAAGGAGGAATAGGACAATTGTTGAAGTTGCAAGGTCTATGTTAAATGAAAAGCATCTACCTAATTACTTATGGGTTGAGGCTGTATCTACAGCCACTTACTTGATTAACAGGTTGCCTTCAAAATCCCTTGATGGGATGACTCCATATGAGGCTTGGAATGGAAGAAGACCAAGCTTAGATCATTGTAAAATTTTTGGATGTATTGCTTTTGCTCATGTTCCTTCACAGGTTAGAGGCAAGATGGATCCAAAGGCAGAAAGGTGTGTATTTATTGGATATGACAACAATCAAAAGGGCTACAGGTTATACAACCCTACCAACAAAGGATTCTTGGTAAGCAGGGATGTAGTTTTTGATGAGAACAATTCATGGTATGAAGATTCATGCAGGAAGGTCAATTTACCATATGATCTTGAAGAAGATTTTCCAAAGCTTGGTAGAGAACAACCAAAGATTGAAGAACAAGACACTTTGGAGGATGATGAAGAATCTCATATGGAAAAGATCAAAGCATGGAAGTCTAAAGGTAAAGCAAAATTGCAGGAACTTGGACATGAGGTAGAATCATCACATCATGGCCTAAGAAGATCTATGAGGGAAAAGAAAAAACTAGAAAGGTATGGGTTTGACACCTCATTAGTAACTAAACATTCTATCTACATAGCACAAGACATAAACCAAGAGGAGCCATCATCATTTGAAGAGGCCAAAGCAAAAACAGAATGGAAGCATGCAATGAAGGAAGAGATTGAAGCACTTGAGGAAAACAACACTTGGGATTTGGTGCCCAAGACTTCATCCATGAAGGTAATAGGCTCAAGATGGGTCTATAAACTCAAGAAGAATTCTTATGGTTCCATTAACATTTATAAGGCAAGGCTTGTAGCAAAAGGCTTTGCACAAACTCAGGGAATTGATTATGAGGAGACCTTCTCTCCTATGGCAAAGATGCCTACTATTAGGGTTTTGCTTAGTATTGCCTCTTCCAAGAATTGGAAGATACTTCAACTAGATGTAAAGAATGCATTCTTGAATGGTTGTATAACAGAAGAGGTATATATGGCACAACCACCTAGTTTTGAGAACCAAGTTTATCCTGATTATGTGTGTAAACTTAACAAAGCATTGTATCCTCTCAAGCAAGCTCCAAGAGCTTGGAATTTCAGGCTTGTTTCATTCTTGCAGGACAAAGGCTTTCAACCAAGCAAGGCAGATCCTTCACTCTTTATTAAAAAGAGTAATTCCGAGGTCATCTACCTATGTGTATATGTAGATGATATTATATTAACAGGAAATGATGCAGATGGTATGAAGAAGATCAAAGATCAGATGAGAGAAGAGTTCAAGATAAGTGATTTGGGTTCACTTACCTACTTCCTAGGTTTGGAAGTTGTCTACAAAGATCATGGTTTGTTTCTCACTCAAAGGAAGTACATTAAGGACATGTTGGCAAAATTCAAGATGCAAGATTGTAAGATTCCAGGTACTCCAATGGAGGTCAATCACAAATTGAGCTCACATGAAGGTGAACTCATAGAGGACATCACATCATATCAAAGTCTAGTGGGTAGTCTCAACTATGCCACATTGACAAGAGTAGATATATGTTACAGTGTGAGTGTGCTAAGTCAATTTATGCACACACCAAGGAAACCACATATGGATGCTGCCAAAAGGATTCTCAAGTATCTCAAAGGAACCATAAATGAAGGACTTTATTATTCTTATGTATCTGATTTAGGTTTGAAGCTATTTTCTGATGTAGATTGGGCTGGCTCCAAGGAAGATAGAAGGAGCACTTCAGGTTATCTTACCTTTGCAGGTTCAAAGCTTATTTCATGGTCATCCAAGAAGCAACCCACAGTTGCTCTCTCTTCTATTGAAGCTGAATATAGAGGTCTTGCCATAGCTACACAAGAAGCTATGTGGATGAAGACATTATTCAAAGATCTTGGATTGGAGTTTGGAACTCCAACTATTTTTGGTGACAATATGAGTTCTATTCATTTGGCTGCTAATCCTATTTTTCATGCAAGGACTAAACATATTGAAGTTCATTATCACTATGTACGAGAAAAGGTTCTAAGCAAAGAGATTCAAATATCATATGTGTCCACTCATCAACAATGTGCAGATATTCTAACCAAAGCATTGGATGGTACAAAGCTTTGCAAATTCAAGGCTATGATTGGTTTGTAGGTAATCTTGGAAGATTGAAGACCTCAAGCATACTTGGCTTGAGGGGGAGCTGTTGGAGCAACTCTTTGACAAGCCTAAGTATTGGCTTGAGTCCCACAAAGTCATAGAAAAAGCCTTAAAATGAAGACTATGTAAAGTTCACTTGTGAACTACCTCTTGTAACTTTTGAAGAGTTTACTTAATGTAAAAGTGAAAGAATCTTAAGTGGTTGAGTCCACTTGATCAAGAATGGAAAGAGGAGCCACGAATTCGTGATTTGTGGTAGGAAGAGAATCAAATCAATCATTGATTGATTGGAGAGTGATTGAGGGAAGTTAGCCTCCCAAACTCAACTATAAATAGATGGCAGTTTTAATCGTGGTTAGAGAGACCTATGTGAAGACCTCCAAGAGCTGAGCTTTATGCCATATCAAGGTGTGATTACAAGGCACACATATGTATCAGTAAGTCATTGTATTGTACAAGCAATATACTTTCATTTTCATGATTATTTGAGTTCATCATTCCATGTTCTTGTGAAGTGTACTACTCACTGCCATTACTCTCAGTTTTCTCAGTCAGCTTGCAGAGATGTTTTCTCTAATCTTGGTGCATCATTTTCAGTGATTTAACTTGGTAAAGTTAGCTCTATAAGTCTACTATATGCTCAAAAATTTTCATGTCATTTTCATGTTGAAATCTTTAGTTATGTTCAGTTGAATTCAATAGTGCCTGTGCATTTTCACTTCTCTGTCAGGTACCTGACTTTTTCACTCATCTTGTAAGAGCTGTTTCTCAGTGGTTACTTATTCAAACTCAGTGATTTAAAGCTTGTTGGATTCAGCGTACTGTCTAGTATAACCATACAAAATGTCATAATCATTGGATTCCTACATTTGGAGTTATGTTGATTTTTCTGCTCACTGGTCTCAAACTGTAGCAGCCCGTGAAAATCGGGATGATGTCATCACTTGTTAAAACTCATTCTCAGTGTGTGGTTTATTATTTTTGATGAGATTACTCTTGAAAGTTAGCTCTTTAAGTCACCTAGACTTCCCGAAGAGGAACTAAGCTAATTGCTGCTGTGCTGAGACAATTCTGTAAAACACTAGACAGGTGTATGAACCAAGAATAGCAAGTTTTCACCTCTGAGCTAACTCCAACTTGTTTGTTTTGATCTATCTTTTTGAGAGTGATCTTCCAAGGTACATAGGGTGTCTAATACATCCATTGGCAAGCTCAAAGGGCCCACCATATACTTCTGGAGTTCATTTGGCTGGTGTAGATCAAGGATTTTGCAACACCTCTTCATCTTCAAGCACATACCTATCCATCTCTTCACAGTTTCATGGGAGCATTTGCGATGAGGTGATTAATTTATAAACTTGCTTTTTACTTGTTGTTTGTAATTTCATGTGAATTTATCTGATTCCATTAATGTTATTTGTTGCACGACTATTGATATGGAACGTTCTTTGCATGTGTATGGCAGTGGCACACCAAAATTTTGTATTTGATTTTTATATGGAAATGCATTGCTTTGCCACATTTTGTAAAAGCGTCATATAAGACAGTGGTTTGCCACACTCTTATACATGCTTCATTTATGAAATATATCACCTTTTTTGTACATGGTTCATGGTTCATTCTGATTATCTCTTTTGTGTCCTATAATATTCTGTTTTATGAAATCATATTTCGGTTGACATTAGAGTACACATCACACGTACTTGGTTTTTTTGGGCAGAGTGTATTGTCTTTTGTTAAGCAACATAATGGTAATATTGCTGTAGCAAAAGACAACACACTCTGCCCAAAAAAAATTTTACAGATATGGTCGTCGGTATAAGCCATGGTACTCCCAATAATGTCATCGAAATAAGCGTCGGTACACCTAGCGAGCGCCGATATACGCGACGGTGCACCTAGCAGAGGCGTCGGTATGGTTGTCGGTATTACCGATGCTTATACCGACGCCCATACTGATGTTTATACTGATGCCCATATCGGTGCTATAGTACCGACGTGCATACCGACAGCTACACTGACGTCGCGGCAAAAATAGCTGCGTTCATTCTCTCGCTAAAATCCTCGGTATACGGCCGATCTATTGTAGTGTAAGAAATTGTAATTACTTTAAGGACAAATATAAGAACAAATCAATTGATCTGGATAATAGGATAGATGTTTAAATACTTAGCAGAGATCATCACTTAATGACAAATGTCTGTAACGTTTCCTAATAGGTATCCAGAGGCGAATTTATTCCCTAATAGGTAGCCAAGAGGCGAATTTATTTATAAACGATATGCAGAAAAAATTGTTGTATAAATAAAGAGATATATTTGTATCACAACTACGTAGTTATATTCTAGGAGGCTTATGATTTTTTGTATTTCAACAATATTCTCATATCCGAAATAGTCCAAAATCGAAAGTCTTGCATACACCATTATGGTAATTCACTTCTGTAAATGAATTCCTTTCTACTGATTTCTCTCCTCTTTCTTGTGTTTTATTTCCAAACATGGAAAAAAGCGAACCAATGTTATAACCATATTATAATCAAGGTGTTGTATTTATTGAACGAGCCATGTACCATGTATGTGGGCGACCCACACCTTTTTGCACCGCTTTTATGATGGAAATATCGAAGACTTTGTAGTATGAACAACGTACAGAGAACACTAGAACATCATGTGCTCTACACCGAAGGTTGTGCATGCAAAAAATTAGATATAGAAAAACAGGAACTAGATCTCCGTGCTGCTTTTAAACAGTTTAAATGACGATCTCTCCATACTTGTGAGATTTAGGAGCACAGAAGCATATGAAGAAGCTCCAAAATTCAACATTCTGCCAAAAAGAAATGATTGCTTTCCAAAAAAAGTTCATCAACAACCCACTAGTCGCAATGTTTGTGCATAACGTACTGTAACGTTCTTGCAGAACATGCCATTGTAAAGGATTTCTTAGAACTTTCAAACACTTCATAGATATTAAAATGTATCTTTTTCCTGACAAGACCAATGTTTGCATTAGATAGCACATCTCTGTACCGTATCCACATTATGTTCTGAAACATAAAGCTTTCAAAATTGCATCTGACTGGTTGAAAATAAATACTGGACATCTAAGCCTACAAGATTGTGTGTGCAGCATAAAGTTAGTAATACGTATAGATCTCGTACCACATGCACATGTGGGAAATATTGATATCATTTTGGAGCGCGTGATCAGAAAACGCTACCAAGACCTTTACATTGTACAGTAGTCTAAGTTATGATTGTGATATGCGTTTGCTGCTTCTGCATACATAGAGTGAAGGAGACCTTGCTGCATCTACATATGAGAAATTCCTGTCCGATTGTCTCTATTGAGCTCCAAAAAAAAGCTTTTTCGTGTTGCCAAGCAAGTTGCAGAGATTTAGATTACTTGGGCACATGCAAGCATACGAAAAATGTCTAATAAAAATTGAGACACTCATCCACTCACATTCCCTCATAATACCTTTCAATGCCTACAAGATTACACAACGAGAAAGTATGACATAACTGACACAAGAAATCATTACGGACACAAACCGCAATCAATTCCTCCTCATCCAAAAGCTTTCGGTCGTAGATATCTAGAAGTAAAACCGTCCTAGTTTAGGATACGTGACCCGTTATGAGGTTAAGAATTGTCTTTAGTCTCATCGTCGATGGCAATCTAGGTCGATGAAATCTCCCATTTATAGACATCTATAAGTTGACGTCGATTGAACGTCATTTTTTATTGAAATTATATAGGTTCTGCAATAATTCGATGATCGATTAACCTAGCAAAACTGTGCTAACCTCTAATCGTGCTAACATTTTAAGATTTCTACGTTACGATGACATTATGCCTTAACCATTTGCACCATCGTAGAAACAATATCATTATCTCTTTCTAGAAGTATGGATCAAAATTTGAAGTTCATTTTGGATGCGTTCGTATGATCATTCGACTTTGACTCTGATGTACCAACAAAATTGTCTATTATAGTTTTCTAAAAAAAATAAAGTTATCTCATCATAGTGCATCCGCATCCCCTACATATTCTTTCTTTTTATCTCTCTTAGCCCAATTCTATTTGATCTATTTAACTTTTTTACCATATCCTGACGTTTTGCAGTTTCTTATAGTCACACGGTTATTACTTTCCACTTCGCACTTTGACATTTTGGATAGAGCTAAAGGCTGTGCAACTTTAACATGGTTGGTAGTGACATGAAGCTGATTAAAGCTTTTGTTTTCCGTGATTGAAATCTTTTGTTAGAAAAACATGATAAAGTCTAATCTTAAAAAAATAGTTAAATATTGATTGGTTAAATCGTCAGCACCGGACAAAAAATCATTTCGAATTCATATATTTGTGTAAGATACCAGGATTTAAGTTAGTATATAAGAAAAAAAATTAATAAAGTGTCGAAGAACATCCGATATAGCACTCTAATCTTTTAGAAGATGTGGTAGCATCTAACCCATGCGTTTATGCGTATAGCCTCTTTAGAGGAGCTTAACTCTCACTATCTCGTAACACTTCTCATCCACTAACGTATCCAAATATATAAAAAAAATATCGCTTATTATTTCTTTTATTTTCATTCTTTGGCGCATAGTCACCACAAAGTTCAGCTCATTGTAGACGACAAGGAATTTACACATAACATTACATTTCATAAGTTTAATTCAAAACAAGATCTATTATTGACTAAATTTTTACGAATCAGTAATTCGCAATGAATTTACGGATCCAAGCAAAGCGCTTTGAGCATGTACTTATTTGATCCACATTTTCTGTGAGTCACCACATGCAATAGACATTGTTGCTAACCGCTTGAAGTCCATGCCGAGTTATTTTCTTTATTTAAAATGGGTAGATCACGTGATTATTATCAGGTAAAAATCTATAGCTTCCGTTCAAAATTTAAATATAGGATGTTACCCTCTCAAAACTCAAGTATAGGAGGCAATAGAAGGTAAAAGAAGTAACAACTCATTATGGAGAAGCATTGGCCTATAGTTTGGAATTCAACAGTAAATGTGTCTAGTTAGAAGCAAAAATCTATGCCTATTAGCTTGAGCAAAGTTAATTGAATCTGAAGTAGTTGGGTATATGGAGGAGAATGAAACATTATGAAGAAGGAATAAGTAATTGATGAATTCCTTGTTCCTCAATGAGCCATTGCAGACATCCGAAAGTACCAGTGAAGAGTCCAACATGTTTAGGAAACAACTAGAAGAATACGAATCTCAACTAGTTGTAGAGAAATCACTATGAGGTCATATTGAAGATAAGCATGTGGCATAAACCAAAGAAAAAATAAAGAACTTTGGACGAGTCATTAATGTTTTATCGAGAACAATGCAATCAAGATGCAAAGAAGCTCTTTAAAAGAAAAGTACAAATAGAAAAGGAGCTTCAAGCACAAAAGTCTATAGTGGGAGAACAGTCCAGATGAATTCAACACTTGAAAGAGCAAATTGAGAAGCTAAAATCACAACTGCACACTAAAGACATGGACATGGGGCCACGTGTATTGCATGTTTCACAAGGGCATATTGCAATGACTTAGGTATATCCTCTCTCTACCCCTTCATTCTATGTAAAAAGTAAGTCTATGATCTAAAGGTCCAACCGGTTCAGACATATCTTAAATCAAACACCGTTTGATCATTCATGTGTGGATAGGTGTTTCCATACTTTGATGATCTCCTATTTCGCTTCCATTAAATTCCATACAATGCATTGAAAATTGAAGACTCCTTCCTTAATTCAATGATAATAGCAATGCATTCTATATGAAAGCTTAGAGCAAAGCAAATATTGAAATGAAACCATCAACTTATAAAGTAATTAGCTCCTAATTAAGCTACATCCTTCCATTGATTCTCCCGAAGAGCCATTGTCTGAAGTGCAAAGCTAGATAGTGTTTTGAATCATTTGGGCAGGAATCGCACCATAGAGATGAGACATGTTCTTCTAGTTTTAGAACATGGCCATGTTCTTGTGCTTTAAGAACATGAGGCTCAGTGGTTGCCTATGGTTATTATACATAGCTTAAATTTGAGGACATAAATATTTCTCAAGGGAGGAAGAATGTAATATAGGAAGTCTATGATCTAAGGGTCTAGCTAGTCCATAGAGATCTGAAATTGGACACCGTTTGATCATTCATGTGTATGGCCAAAGATCTCAAGATTAGACTTAAGCATAAGTCCATGCGGTCTCTTAAACAAGTAATCCACTTAGCCTAGTGGTTAAGTCTCATGGTTGTGAAGGAGGAGGTCTTGGGTTGAATCTCCATGGGGAGCATGGGGAGAGAGTTTTTCCCAAGGAACTCGACGCCTCCTAATTGAAGTTAAGGTGCGCTCACTTGAGTCGAGTGGACTTAACTGGAGTGGCGTGTACACCAACCACTAGTGGACTAGATTGCACATGCACTTGTGGACTCTAGTTACATTTGTGGTCCTCGTTGATTCGTGCAGCTATATATACAGGCATAGGGTTGGGAGTAGAGTCATCTCTCTAGCACGTGGTGGTCATAATCCTTAGTCTCTTGCAGGCCATCACCTGTGAAAGAAGAAAAGTGTGGAGCAACTCATCTTCTACATATGTCATTCAAAAAAGAGCTATACCAAAAGAAATGGACTTTTCTTGTGGCTAGACTTACACAAGAGTTTTAAGATTCAATGGTCAAATGTATGAGAGATGCAAAGATCAAGTGCAAAGACTTGGTAGAGATTATGAAGATTTTCAATATACCATATGGACTAATGAAGGAGCATACACAAGATACGTTCAACGAGTAACTGAACAGAATCCTGACGAAGATCTAAACTTCTCTATCAATACATCTAATTACACACATCTATTTAGTTATATTCTAGGAGGCTTATGATTTTTTGTAATTCAAAAATATTCTCACATCCGACATGGTCCAAAATCGAAAGTCTTGCATACACCACTACGGTAAGTCACCTATGTAAATGCATTCCTTGCTACCCATTTTTCTCTTCTTTCTTGGTGTTTTATTTCCAATCATGAAAAAAGGCGAACCAATATTAAAACCATATTAAAATCAAAGTGTTGTATTTATGAAACGAGCGAAGTCCTCTCAAGTACCATGTATGCGGGAAACCGAGAGGTTTTTGCACCGCGTTTATGAAGGAAATATCGAAGACGTTGTAGTATAAACAATATACAGAGACCACTAGAACATCATGTGCTCTACATCAAAGGCTGTGCATGTAAAAAGTCAGAAACTAGATGTCCGTGCTGCTGCTAGGTAGGCACTTGAAATGAAGATCTCTCCATACTCGGAGATTCGGGAGCACAAAAGCATATGAAGAAGCTCCCAAATTCAACATTCTGCAAAAAACAATTGATTGCTTTACCAAAAAGATCACTAGTAACCCACTAGTCGCAATGTTTGTGCATAACGTACGTTAACGTTCTTGCACAACATGCCATTGTAAAGGAATTTTGAGAACTTTCAAACATTTCATAGATATTCAAATGTGACTTATTCCTGACAAGAGCAATGTTTACATTAGATAGTACATCTCTGTACTGTATTCACATTATGTTCTGAAACATAAAGATTTCAAAATTGCATCTGACTAGTCGAAAATAAATAGTGGACATATAAGCATACAACATTGCGCGTGCAGCATAAAGTCAGTAATACGTAGAGATCTTGTACCCCATGCACATGTGGGAAATATTGATATTATTTTGGAGTGCGTGATCGGAAACGCTACCAAGACCTTTACATTGTACACTCATGTAAGTTATGATTGTGATATGCGTTTGCTGCTTCTGCATGCATAGCGTGAAGGAGACCTAGCAGCATCTAAATATGAGAAATTCCTGACCGATTGTTTCTATTGAGCAAGGATCTAAATTTACTTGGGCACATGCGAACATACGAAAAATCTGAAATCAGAATTGAGACACTCATCCCTACACATTCTGTCATAATACTTTTTAATGCCTACATGATTACACAACGAGAAAGTGTACTATAACTGACACAAGAAATCATTACGGACACAAACCGCAATCACATCCTCCTCATCACAAGCTTTCGGTCGTAGATATTTATAAGTAAAATTATCAGAACCCCGTCCTAGTTTAAGATATGTAACCCGTTATGAGGCTCACAATTGTCTTTAGTCTCATCGTTAGAATTGTCTTATAATTGTCTTTAGATCGATGAAATTTCCCATTTTTAGACATCCATAACCTGACGTCGATGCAACACCATGTTCTATTGAAATATGTCTTCTGCAATAATTCAGTGAATAATCAACCTAGCAAACTGTAGTAACCTCTGATGTGCCAACATTTATGATTTCTACGTTACCTTGCCATTATGCCTTAACCATTTTCACCATCCGAAGAGCAATATAAATATCTCTTTCTGAGGGGATGGATCAAAATTGAAGATTCATTTTGAATGCGTTCGTATGATCATTCAGATTTGACTCTGATGTACCGAGGTCTGGTACGGCGGTTTCGCCAGAAGGAGAATTTGTACCATAGAAATTGTCTATTATAGTTTTCTAATAGAATTTCTTCAAATGTATCTTTCTTCGCCCGATTCTATTTCATCTATTTAATTTTTCACCATATCCTTACGCTTTGCTATCTCGTATACTCATATGGTTTTTATTTTCGACTTTGCACTTTGAGATTTTGGATAGAGCTTAAGGGCTTACAATTTTAACATGGTTGGAAGTGATCACATGAAGCTGTTTAAAGCATTTGATTTCGGTAAATGACTTCTTTTTATTAAAAAACATGATAAAGACTAATCTTATGAGATATTTACAATTTGATTGGTCAAAATCTTTAGCCCCTGAAAAAATCATTTCGATTTCACATTTGTGTAACATAGTAGGATCTAATTTAGTATATTAGTTTATAAGAAAAAAAAATTAATAAAGTGTCTGAGAACATCCAATTTTACATCCTAAACTTTAGAAGATGTGGTGAGCATCTAACCCACGCGTTAATGCGTATAGTCTTCATTGAGAAATTTAACTCCAACCATCTCCTAACACTTCTCATCCACTAACGTATCCAAATATAGAAAGAAAAAGATCGGTTATGTATATGATTGAGGATATGAGGAACGTGTTGATCACCATGGCATGGCCAACAAGATTGATTTGCAAACCCCTCGAGTAGTTAAGTTTATTATTAAGTCTAGCGAGGACCCAAGCCCACCTTTGTTCTAGAGTAACACCGCATCCCAAGGGGATACCAAGAATGCGAACGACCTGACCTGATTGAATGCTTTGGGCAATGTTGCACAGTGAGGAGATTGGGTTGATTCCGTTTGATAGCCCTGAATGCGGTCTTGGTATGGTTAATTCTGGATCCAGAGGCCTCACAAAACGTGTCAAAGCACCACCAAAAGGTTTCCAAGCTGGTATCATCATTGTGAACAAAGGCATTTGTGTCATCGGTAAATAGCCTCATGGTCATTTGCCCAGAGTTATGTGGAAAAGTGATGCCTCTTATGTGACCAAGCTCCATCTGTTGCTCCACAAGTCGGCTCAATCCTCCAGTGGCGATGGCAAAGAGCAGCGGGGCCAACGGGCAACCTTTCCTGATGGATCGTTTCAGTTTGATTGCCTTTGAAAGTTGTCCGTTGACATTGACTTTGGTCGAAGCATTGCCAAGGATGGTGGAGATCATCCTAAGGAATCTCTGACTACACCCGAGGTCTTTTAGCGATTGTAAAATATAGTCCCATTCCAATCTATCATAGGCTTTGTCAAAGTCAATCTCAAGAAAGACAATGTCTTGATTAGATTCTTCAGCATAGTCTAGACCTTCCGAGATATCAATGATGGCTTCCAATATTGACCTTCCCTTAATGAAGCCTTTTTGGTCTTTGCTAAGCCATTGGTCTAAATGACAAGATATCTTATTGGCAATGACTTTAGCAAGAATCTTATATCCTATTTGAAGCATTGTGATAGGTCTCCAGTTCTCGATTCTGTTCCTCTCCCTTTTTTTATGTATAAGTTTGATGATGCCGTTGTTGAAACAAGTGGGAAGGGTGCCGAACTCGAGAGCCTCAAGCCAAACAAGACGCAAGGGGCTGGCCACCACATATTTGAATGATTTAAAGAACTCATCAGTGAGCCCGTCAGGCCCTGGGCTCTTGCCATCCGTAAGCGAATCGATAACTTCCAGGATCTCTTGTTCGGAAATGGAGGCGTCAAGCAGGGTGTTCAAGTTGCTTGGGACTCTATGCAGCGAAGTCCGAGAGATGGTGGCCATGCAATCCCGCCTATGGGGGGAGAGGGGACAAGCACTACCCAAGAGACTCATGAAGTGTGCTTCTATAATGCCAATGTTTTCTTCCACTGTTTTACATTCCGCCTCATCCTTCCCAAGCAGTAGCAGGATCTCCTCACTTATTTGTTTTCTTCTGAGAATATTGCACATCTCTTTGGAAGGTCTCTCTACCTTGCAAGCCCACCATTCCTTAAAATAAATTTGAAGATTTCTCCTTTTGATCTCCTCCTCGTATCTTAATCTACCTCTGATATTCATGAGTACTGTGTAAAAAACTTCATTTGAAGGATATACATAGGCAATTATCATGCTTATAAATAGTTAACTAAGAAACTGTAATCACTATAAGGAAAAATGTAATAACAGAATTGATCTCGATAAAAGGATATATTTTCGAATACTCAGCACTGATAATCACTGAATTACAAATACCTGTAACGTTTCCTCATAGGTATCCAAGAGGCGACTTTATTTCCTAAAATCTATTTTGTTTTAAATGATTCACAGACAAAATTGTTGGATAAATAAAACAATGTATTTGTATCCAAACTACTTGGTTATTTTCTAGAGCTTATGATCTTTTGTATTTCAAAAATCTTCTCACATCCGACATGGTCCGAAATCGAAAGTCTTGAATTCACCACTACGGTAAGTCACTTATGTCAATGCATTCCTTTCTACCTATTTCTCTCCTCTTTAGTGTGCTTTATTTGAAAAACAATGGTGTACCAATATTGAAACCATATTAAAATCGAAGTGTTGTTTATAGAACGAGCGGAGTCCTCTGAAATATCATGTATGTGGGCGACCCACACGTTTTTTCACCGCTTTTTATGAAGGAAATATCGAAGACTTTGTAGGATAAACAACATACAGAAACCACTCAAACATCATGTGCTCTACACCAAAGGTTGTGCATGTAAAAAGTCGGATATAGAAAAACAGACACTAGAGGTCCGTGCTACTTCTAAGCAGTTCAAATGACGATCTCTCCATACCTCGGAGACCGAGGAGCACAAAAGCATATGAAGAGGCTCCCAAATTCAACATTCTGCAAAAAACAAATGATTGCATTCCAAAAAATATCATCAGCAACCCACTAGTCACAATGGTTGTGCACAACGTACGCTAACGTTCTTGTACAACATGCCATTATAAAGGGCTTTTGAAACATTTGAATCTTTTGAAACATTTCAAAGATATTCAAATGTTACTTGTTCCTGACCAGAGCAATGTTTGCATTAGATAGTACATCTCTGTACCGTATCCACATTATGTTCTGAAACATAAAGCTTTCAACTGAATCTGAATAAAAAATATGGACATAAGAGATCAAATCCTGCTCATCACAAGCTTTCGGCCGTAGTTATCTAGAAGTAAAATTATTAAAGCACCGTCCTAGTCTAAGATATGTGACGCGTTAGGAGGTAAATGATTGTCTTTAGTCTCATCGTCGATGGCAATCTAGGTCGATGAAATTTCCAGTTCATAGACATCTAAAAGCTGACATCGACTCAACACCATGCTTCATTGAAATATGTCTTCTGCGATAACTAGATGAATGTTTGACCTGGAAAACTGTAGTAACCTCTTATTGTGCCAACATCTATGATTTCTACGGTACCATGCCATTATGTCTTAACCATTTTCATCATCGTAGAAGAAATATAACTATCTCTTTCCGAGGGGATGGATTCAAATTTGAAGCTCATTTTGGATGCGTTCGTATGATGAGTCAATTTTGACTGGTACGGCATTTTTAGTGTGAGGATAATTTCTACCAACGAAATTCTCCATTAAAAGTTTCTAATAAAAATAAAGTTATCTCATCATATTCTTTCTTCTAATGTATCTCTCTTCGCCCGATTCGATATGATCTATTTAACTCTGTACTATATCCCAACGTTTTTCTATTTCGTATAGTCCTATGGTTATTATTTTCCACTTTGCACTTTGACATTTTGGATAGAGGTAAAGCTTTTGTTTTCGGTAATTAAATTCTTTTATTCGAAAAACATGATAAAGACTAATCTTAGGCTACGCCTATTAGTGAGAGCAAAGTTTATCGAATCTCTAGAATTGGGTATATGGAGGAGACAAACATTGACAAGAAGAAATAAGGAATTGATGACTTCCTTATCGCTCAACGAATCATTGGAGACATCCAAAAGTACCAATAAAGAGGCCATCATGTTTAGGAAACAACTAGAAGAATACCAATCTCAACTAGTTTGTAGAGAAATCATTACGAGGTCAGGTTGAAGAGAAGCATGTGGCATAAAACAAAGAACAAATAAAGAAGTTCGGTGAGCAATTAAAGTGTTATCTGGAATAATGTGATCAAAATGCAAATCAATTAGAATAGGTCTATCAAAGAAAAATGCAGATAGGAAAGGAGCTTTGAGAACAAAAGCCTACAATGGCAGAATCATCCATATTAATCCAACATTTGAGAAAGCAAATTGAGAAGCTAAAATCACAATCACACATTAAAGACATGGACATGGGGCCACATGTATCGCATGTTGCACAGGGGCATATTGCAAAGATTGAGGTACATCCTCTCTCTCTCTCTCTCTCTCTCTCTCTCTCTCTCTCTCTCTCTCTCTCTCTCTCTCTCTCTCTCTCTCTCTCTCTCCCCCCCCCTTGATCCATCACCTATGAAAGAAGCAACATGTGCAAAGACTGATCTTCTACATATGTCATTAGCAGTAGAGACATATGAAAAGGAATGGGCAATTTTGATGGCTCGTCTTACACAAGGATTTGAAGATTTAATGGTCAAACACATGGGAGATGCAAAGATCAAGAGCAAAGACTTGGTAGAAATTATGATGATTTTCAATATACCATATGGACTAATGAAGAAGCAGACATAAGATACATTGGAAGAGTTACTCAAAAGAATCTTGATGAAGATCTCAACTTCTCTATCAATACATTTAATCACATAGAAGAGCAATTTAGTATTGTAGATCAAGCTTGGAGGAAATGATTTTTGGAAAAAAATCAAACAGTATGTCTACATTGGCAAAATGCACTCCATTTATTGCAAGTTAATATAGCTTTTTCCCCTCTACCCAAACATCCTCCATGGCCATAATTTCGAGAATCAGAATGAAAAGTAATATAAATAAGCATTGGCTAAATTTCCCTCTACTTCCAGTTCCACCTCGAGACTACTTACCAAGCGAGAATTATATGGTTAGATACATTGAATTTTGGCCACAAAAACATGCCACAATAGCAAATGTGACTATAAAGTTGACAAAAAAAAATCTGAGCATGATCTTGATAGTTCTTAAAGTTTTCAAGTTTGCTACTTACACCTTTTTTACCTTCATTGGCATCAACCACAGCATGGAACCTTTGATTTCTTATCTATGAGTTACTCCATGTTCAACCACTATCCTAGAAAAGGCTTTTGATAAATGTACCTCCCAAGTCCATATTTACAAACCTTTGAAGAAACATTCTTTAGAGGCTTTTTTGAGCTCTTACATACACATGCTACCAATCAATGCCTATCAAGGATGATAGAGTTCAAGAGGAGGGATGTGTCTAAGGGGAGTGTAGCAAAAAGAGAATACTAAGAAGACTAAAGAAGAAATGAATAACTCGTCATGGATAAAAGAGAAAAACATCCACTACCCCAAGCTTTGCAAGGGCCCTCATTAGGCTAAATATGCACACAAGGACAAATAGATATTCAAGAATGTAGAAGATTTTCAAGAAAAATGAAGCAATCCATACAAGTTGAAGTTAGGAAGTACAAAGAGGAGCTTTTAGAGGATTAGAGAATTGTAGAGTTAGTCCTTTTTCAAATTGGTTGCAAGATTACCTCGTATCCAAAGTCTCTCTGATCTTTAGCTACAAGTGGTGTGTCAGGGAAACCGAAATGAAGCCTATCAAGGACAACAAATACTAGGGGGGGAGAGTGTTGGAGATTATAAGGTGCAAAAGAAAGGAAAGAGAAGAAAGACTAGAGATAAGAAGAGAGGCACAAAGGGGAATCAGAGGAGCATTGAAATTTTTCCAGAACGATTCCTATTCATTTTTAAACCAAGCCTAATGCATATATATTAGGCCTTGTATAATGATAGTCTTCTTGAGAAGTTTCTGAAAGTTTTGGCCCACATATGTGAAAGGAACAAATTTAGGGCACATGTATATAAGTCGCTTGTGACTCATTTGTAAAGGCCTTTATCCATTTTGAATAGACACTAACTTGAGAATGAAACTCCTAGCTTCTTTTTTCTTGTCTTCCTATCTCCTTCTTAATGAGATTTTTTGCATTTCTATGGTAGGTTAAGGGTGCTTGGATGTGTTATCCACCCGTTGCCCATATTTCTTCATTGTTTTGATGTGTGCATGAGGTGTAGGAAGTCGTTAAGTGAAGGTAGGTGATTCCCTACACTTGGTTCTCTCTCCAAATATTCACATACGAAACTCAAATTTCTATCCCTACTAGATGCCTCTTATCAAGAGCTTTGAAACTTATCCACCATTGACCATATTTAGACTGTGGAATAGGGAGAGATTTTTTTTTTGTGTCCACTACTGCAACAAATATCAGGTGCATATCTATGTGGAAGAGATGGTAGTGTGAGGAGATACCTTCCTTGTATACATTTGCTTGACCTCCATATGCCTTAACCTTTGAGTAGAGCACATGCTTTTATGGAATTGGTCGCATCAGCTCTTGGTTTGATAATTTTAACGTCTTAGTCGAACCAACACTTAAATGAGCTCGTTGGACGTGTGAGCGCTATCAAGACTAACTTGTCATGAGCTAACATAATTATACACCTGTATTTTGTTGATGAAAAGAGGACCATGCCTAAGATGAGAATCGTTCATATATGCAAAAGTCATTTTCAAAAAGCTTTTTTGAGGGAGTCAAAATTTTTTAAGCAACCCTTTCTCTAAGGGAAAAGAGGCCTCAAATGATTTTCTCACTATATTCTTAGTGATCTAAACATGAAAAATATTTGAAAAAATGAATCTCCCTTGTCTCCCCCCCCCCCCCCCCCCCCCCCAACGACCTTCCTACTCTTCTTTTGCATGAGGTACCTTTTACTCGGCATGGTACTTGGACAACATATTGTTATCCCTATCCACTCATGGATCAATGAAGATAAAAAAGGATTCATCAATGGTGGACCTATCCTCGAAGCCATAATTGATGTTTGGGACGGATATGAATACATGAAGGAATCTTCTCAAAACACTGTCTTCCTCAAATTTGATTTTGACAGAGTATATGATAAGTTGGAGAGGGATTTTATCCTTCAGGTCCTCAAGGACCTAGACTTGGTTCCAAGTCTATAAAACTATTTTGCAAGCTCCTAGTGAACGCCTCTTCTTGGAATAATATTAATGCTCAACTCTCCCGATGTATCTTTCTCAAGCACTCAATTAGAGAAGTTTGTCCAATCCCTCATTGCTTTGTGCATTTGTGGCGAATGGGCTCAGTTATCTTCCTGATATGGTCAGTTAATTTCGATAGTTTTGTACCGTTTCCAAAAGGGTGTGCTAGAGGAAGTTTTATATCACATACACCGATAATATGCCTGCAAAGCTCATACAGACGGTAACGAAGGTATTTGTATTACAAGTACGTAGTTATAGACTCAGAAACTCGGGGGTTTTTTGTAATTTTTATAATGCTGATATCCAAGGCGTTGGACAACTGGAAATCTTCCATACACCAGCCTTCTTCATCACTCCTTTGCATCCCTATGTATTGACTTCCGAGTGCTCTCTGTTTTTTTCTTTTTATTCTTCTTTTCAATTCCGTAATGAAGTTCATGAGAAAAAAATGGCTGCCAATTAGTAAATTATCACAGGAATCCTCTCAGCCACCGATAAATATGTGTTTGCACCGCTTGTCTGTGGGCTTTTTTTTGGGGGGGGGAAACTGTCAATGGTGAATGGCATGTAAAACGACTGAAGGTGCATGTGTTCCATAGAAAAGGGTTTCCGTATAGAAGTCAGCTAAAAAAAACATGTCCGTGGTCCTTTGAAGTACTACAACTAAAGAGCTCCTCATACTTAGGACACTAAGAAGCGCAAAAGCACACGAAGAAGCTCTGCAATTCAAGGTGTTGCGCAACCAGAATTATGGCTTTTCGAAAAGATCACTATCATCGTAATGCTCGTGACGCTCTCACATCATGTATGCAAACCTTCTTTGCCAGCTTTGCATCTGGAAAGAGATCTATGACCTCGGAAACATGTATAAAAGCTCTTAATATACTGTACTCCTTACAAGGAAAATGCTTGCAAACAGCAGGACAATTTTGAGACGCTTCCAATAAAATACTCTTAATTATGCCTATCTGTCATTAGATCAAGTCTAAAAGTATCTCGCAAAAGGATTGTTAACTGTAAGAAATCCCCCCCCGTCAGGCATCATCAAGTACTCCTTTTGATCAATAACAAGCTTAAACCCAAGTGGGCCCCTCATGAGGGTGATGAGAAGGTGATTAACCTTCTTTCTAACGCCATCTAAGCTCTGTAAAAGCTTCCCCTGCTTTGTGGGATTTGGGGGGTCCTGTGGGCACTAGTCCCCTTTTCTTGTACTTTTCTTTATTTAATTCAAGTTCGGGAGAGTAGACTAATGCTGAACTTTCTTTATAAAAAAAAAAAGTCTAAAACTATTCCTTACGATAACACACATTGCGCTTCATCCGGCATTGAGTCAGCAATACAGACATGTTTCCTTGGGCTTGCACACATTTAAGTGAACACCATTCATAGATCTCCAAAACATAAAATCATGTCAAAAGCACCTTCAACTGAGATATGTCTTCCACGTTTACATTCTTTACAGCTAGCGCCGTCATCAGTTGTGGCGACTAAAGCATTATACTGATCTAAGTGCATGCGAGACCAGAAAAAATATATACTTTCAGATTCATTGTAGACAACAAGGAATGTACACATAAAATTATAGCTAATAACTTTAATTCAAAACAAGATCTGTTATTAACTAGATTTTTACAAATCCGTAATTCGTAATGAATTTAGGTCTTCAAGCAAAGAACCTTGAGCATGTATTTATTTGATCCACATTTTGTGTGACTAACCACATGCAATGGACATGGTTGCTAACGGCTTCAAGTGCATGCTGAGTTACTTTCTTTATATAAGATGGGTATATCACATGATTATAATCAAGTACAATTTTACAACTTCCCTCACAAAAGTCAAATATAGGAGGCTACCCTCTCAAAGCTCAAGTATAGGAGGCAATTGAAGGTAAAAGAAGTAAAAACTAATCATGGGCAAGCATTGATCAACACTTTGGAATTAAAGAATAAATGTACGGCTAGAAGTAGAAAAGCTATGCCTATTCGCGAGGGCAAAGTTAATTGAATTTCAAGAATCAGGTATATGGAGATCACAAACATTGATAAGAAGGAATAAGGAACTGATTACTTCCTTATTGGTCAATGAAACATTGGAGAAATCCGAAAGTACCAATAAAGAGGCCAACATGTTAGGAAACAGCTCTAAGAATACCAATCTCAACTAGTTGTAGAGAAAACATTACAAGGTAAGGTTGAAGAAAAGCGTATGGCTTAAACTAAAGATCAAATAAAGAAGTTGGAAAGTTGATTTGGAATAATGCATTTAAGATGCAAATCGATTAGAAGAGGTCTATGAAAGCAAAATGCAGATAGAAAAGGAGCTTTGAGAGAAAAAGTCTACAATGGCAGAACAATCCATATGAACCAATACTTGAAAGAGAAAATTGAAAAGCTAAAATCACAATGACACACTAAAGGCATGGACATGGGGCCATGTGTATCGCATGTTGCACAAGGGCATATTGCAAAGACTAAGGTACATCCTCTCTCTCCCCCCTCAATCCATCACCTATGAAAGAAGCAACATGTGTAGAGACCGATCTTCTACATATGTTATTCAGAGTAGATTTGTACCAAAAGGAATGGAGAATTTCGATGGCTTGACTTGCAAAAGAATTTGATGATCCAATGGTCAAACATATGAGAAAAGAATGGAGAATTTCGATGGCTTGACTTGCACAAGAATTTGATGATTCAATGGTCAAACATATGAGATATGTAAAGCTCAAGAGCAAAGCCTTGGTAGAAATTATGAACATTTTCAATATACCATATGGACTAATGAAGGAGCAAACATAAGATACATTGGAAGAGTTACTCAAATGAGTCTTGATGAAGATCTCAACTTCTATATCAATAGATTTATTCAAGTAGAAGAAATATTTAATGTTTTAGATCAAACTTGGAGGAAATGATTTTTGGAAAAGCATCCCACAATATGACTACATTGGCAAAATGTACTCTATTTATTGCAAGTAAATCTAGCTTTTTGCCCTGTGCCCAAACGTCCTCCATGGCCATAAATTTGGGAAGCACAATGCAAAGGCAACATCAATAAGCAATGGCTAAATGTCGTTCCACCTCAGGACTTCTTACCAAGAGAGGATTATACGGTAAGGGCCATTGAATTTCGGCCACAAAAACATGCCACAGTAGAAAATGTGACTCTAAAAATGACGAAACGTCAAGATTTTGAGCATGATATTGATAGTTCTTAAAGCTCTGAAGTCTGCTAGTTACACCTTTTTAAACTTCATTCGCATCAATCAGAGTATGGACCCTTTGCTTTTTTTTATGCCTATCTATCATTAGAACAAGTTTAAAACTATTCCATACGATAACACACATTGCGCTTCATGCAGCATTGAGTCAGCAATACGGACATGTTTCCTTCGGCTTGCACACATTTATGTGAGCACCATTCATACATCTCCAAAACTTAAAGTCATGTCAAAGGCACCTTCAACTGAGATAGGTGTTCCACGTTTACATTCTTTACAGCGTTCGCCATCATCAGTTATGGCGAATAAAGCATTATCCTGATCTAAGTGCATGCGAGACCAGAAAAAATTATATACTTTCAGATTCAGAGTGATTTTTTTTTTGTGAATTTTCTTCTTATCTCGTTTATAGTACACAATACTATTTCAATTTTGAATTTCTTTCTCAGAAACACGAATGTGACAGAGTTGATATGAAAATAATTTCCTTTTTCTCCCAATTCCCTAAGGACCACGATATCTCGAAGAGAAGGAGAGAACTTTGGTTATCTGCATTCTTGACTAACTTTTTCTTGTTGGACTTTGTGTAACATGCCCTCAAACATCAAATGAAACTTTCCCTCTTTTCGAAATCGCATATGCTATAGCATGATCTTTCCGTTACCATAGGTTGTGTTTAGATTCTTTAAACTTCAGTTTCATGTCCTCAAAATTGTTACTAGTTTGTTCTTTGAAAGAGGAACTTTAGCCATGACTAGTCTCCCTTGCATAAATTAATAGAAAACGCAGTTGTACAAGTGAAGAGACATGGTACTAGTGGGCAACCCCTTATCCTTGAAAGCAGGAGTTGGACATGTCAAACGTGATAGAACATTGATGACTCAAAGGTGGTAGGAATATAGGCGAGAGAGCTAGCAAGAAGGAGATAGCTACTAATGATTATAGGCTCATTAGAAAGAGAGCTAGAAAGCACATTAATAACCTTTTCATCACCCTTATGGATGGCCCATTTTCTTTGGATCGTTTTGATCTCAAGGACAAACATCTTATGGTGTCTCCATGTTATCTTTCTTTCCGTATCTCTAAAGAACTTCTCCCCCAATTGCATTCCACAAGGCTATAAAGCAACTCCTTTCATTTGCAAGTAAAAATTGTTTCTAGATGATTGGAATCTATAAATCAGAAAGCTTCCTCATGCCCTACCAAATGAAAAAACTTCAGTTCCACAAAAACAAGAGGTGGCCCAAGTCTTGTCTATCATTGAGACATCACTTACACCATGGAGTGGTCCCACAAGTTTCTTTTAATTTAACATTTGTCTGAATTCCCCTATGGATAATTTGCTACATTAGATTCACTTTTTTTTTCTTTGTGAGGGGATGCCAGAGGAAAAGAACTTAAAATCCAATCTAATATTCAGCTAGTTTAGATACAATTATATATATATATATATATATATATATATATATATATATATATATATATATATATATATATATATATATATATATATATATATACATATACATATAGAGAGAGAGAGAAAATAAACGATGTACCTTAGTAGTGGAAAAATAGATACATTGCCCCATCCAAAACCATAATAAAGATTGAGAATAAGTAAACTTGCATTAGTTGTGTCAAGCGGCATCCTTCATGGATGTGCTTTAGATATTCTTGACGAAGATATTTCTCATACTTTGAAATATCAACTTTTTTGTTGTCATTTTGATACCAACCATCAACAAATTTGACCATGCCATCATCATCATCATCCCACACATCCTATAGTTTGTCTTCTTTTTTGAATATAGTACTTTTAATCTTGATTATTCTACATGATTCTACATGATCACATTTGTATAGCCTCTAGATGGATGCTTCAAACAAAGGAGGTCGTACTGGTAACTGTCAATGGTGAGGTGGCAGATCATGCATATCATACATTAGAATCTACATAGATTAATAAAAATCATTAGTATTCCATGGATCAGTGAAAAGTAAATTTAAAACACAAATCTAAATACATAAGTATAGAAAATAAAATTTTGTTATCTGATTCAATTTTAAATTTGATTAAAAGAGTTTAATAAAGAGTTATTTTTTCGTAGTGTATGTTGTTAATTATATATTATCAATACTAATATATAAGAAGAGTTCTTTGAATTTCTTTTCTATTAATTAGATTTTCCATTGCAACATAAAGATTTGTCTACAAATGATCATGGAATCTATAGAAAGGTATTCAACGTCAATAAATAATGGATCATAAGAGACCCAAAATTTAACTGAATATTGTACATCTCAATAAAATAAAGCGCTAGTGCACGGAAGCTAGCTCTAAGCGTTATAAAGTCATCCCTCCATCCATGGCTAGGTCCTCTTCGTTGTGCATGCATTCGTTATTCTGGAGAATGTATATTCCTGTTGGTTTTCCCTGCATTTTCATCTATAGGATGGGTAGAAAGAAAGTGTCCATTTGATGCAACTTCTTTTCCTCACCAGATTTGAATAATATGGCCTTAGTTTCATAGATTTTAACGTGGAGAAATGGTTCATATCTTCATGCAAAACATGAGGAATGTGATCTATATGTAGAGTTTTTGGTTTCTAGAGCTCACTAAAATGTGCTCTTGAAGGTCTATGCCATCTACAATTAGTTAATAATTCATCACCAACACATAATGAAGTAGTAGTATTGACAACTATGTTATGCTTTGAATGTAATGTATAAGTCGATGTGGATCACCCCATCTTTATATAGGACCACAAAATGAAATAAGAATGACTTCAGAGTTGGGAGGCACATACAAATGCTCAATAGTAAAGAGACCACAAACAACTCGAGTGATTGTTGAGGGCGCAATCATATAGCCATTACCCCAAGGGTTAAAAACCTCTCCATCTAAAGAAATTTCTCCTCTATAAAATCCTTAATATCTTCTTCTATCATATGTTTATACTAGAGGATGCTCACAAGTTGGTAATGGATACTCTCCAACTATTTCACTTTGTAAACCAAAAGCGAAAGGATTTTGGGAAACCTCAACTTGTAATTGATAAATGGCATGTCCATGACATGTACAAGGAATATAAGCATTGTTAGTATGAGAATCATGATATTCATCATCAATTAAATACACATATATGTTCAGTATAACTTTATTATGTTTATAAAATCTTAATATAAAATAATAGCATTAATTTATGGAATCATTACATACCCAAACATTATCGTGTCAATCTAGTGGTGGTGCACGTTCAAAAATTCCATAATGTACCTCATGTTGACTATATCCAATCATGGTCTTCAATAAGTGTTAGAGCAAAGATTATAGAAACATATAATATGCTCTTGATACTAAGAATCATCATACTTTATATCAAATGACACATGTGAAGTCGTTGAATGGGTAGGAGGTGGTGGAGTACCTTGTGATCGTTTAGAATCTAATATCCAAACTTTGTAAAAGCTTCCCCAGCTTTGTGGGATTCCGGGGGTCCCGTGGGCACTAGTCCCCTTGTACTTTTCATTAATTAATTCAATCTCGGGAGAGTAGGCTAATGCTCAACTTCCTTTATTTAAAAAAATATATATATTATAACTAAAAGTTCAATACACTTACAGTAATTAGTCCTTGCATAAGTAGGAGATGGTGATGGAGTTCCCTCTTATTTATCTGAATTTCATTGTGTAGCAACAAAAAAGTTATGAGATACTAATAAGTTGATTACATACATACATACACATTCTCATGTACAGTTTTAGACATACATACATGGATACATACGTTCTCACATATAAATACACATGCGAAATCACAAAAGTACACATCCACACATACATACATTTACATATGCACACTGCATGCACACATACACATCCATATGCACGTTTATAAATTCATAGTTTTATTGTAATCTTATCCATTTTTTTAAGTATGTGTGTGTGGATGTGTGTGTATGTGTGTATCTCTATGAGATACTAATAAGTTGATTACATACATACATACACATTCTCATGTACAGTTTTAGACATACATACATGGATACATACGTTCTCACATATAAATACACATGCGAAATCACAAAAGTACACATCCACACATACATACATTTACATATGCACACTGCATGCACACATACACATCCATATGCACGTTTATAAATTCATAGTTTTATTGTAATCTTATCCATTTTTTTAAGTATGTGTGTGTGGATGTGTGTGTATGTGTGTATCTCTATGTGCGTGTGTATGTATGTGTATGTTTGTGTCTTTTTGTGTATGTGTATTTGTATGTGCATGTGTGAACATGTGTATATGTATGTGTATGAGTGTGTATGTGTACGTGTGTGTATGTGTATGTGTCTATGTGTGTGTGTGTGTTTGTATATGTGTGTGCCTATCTATGCATATGTGTATGTGTATGTGTACGTGTATTTGTGTATATGTGTATGTGTACATGTGTGTATGTGTGTTTATGTGTGTGTGTATGTTTGTGTATGTATATGTTTGTTTATGTATATGTGTGTGTGAATGTGTATGTTTGTGTATGCATATGTGTCTGTATGTGTATGTGTGTGTATGTGCATGTGTGTGTATGTGCATGTGTGTGTATATGTGTATGTATGTATATTTGTGTATGCATGAATGTGTATGTATGTATGTGTGTATGTGTATTTTTATTTTTGTGTATGTGTGTGTATATGAGTGTATGTGTATGTATGTGTATGTGTGTGTATGTGTGAATGTAGGTGTATGTGTGTATGTCTATATGCATGTATATGTATGTGTGTGTATGTCCTTATGTTTGTGTATTTTTGTATGTGTATGTGTATGTGTATATGTATGTGTATGTGTATGTGTATGTGAATGTGTATGTGTATGTGTATGTGTATGTGTAAAGAATGCTTCAAGAGCATTCCAAGTCTTGCAACTCTTGATGTGTGGAAGTAAAAAATCAGAGATTGAGTTTCGAATGTATGACCTCGCCAGAGCATCCTTTGAGCACCATGCAGTTAACCTCTCTTCTTCTTCTTGAGTTGGCTGTTCTTAGCTTCTGAGAATTTGCATCATCTCATACTCTACCTCCTCACAATGGTATTAGAGCATAATCATAATTCTGACGTGATGGGTGATGTAAAAAAAAGGATAAAAAACATACTCATCATGGTTTCGAAGGATGGAGGTTTCATGTTCACATCCTCAAACGCAATAGGACGACTAGCCTTCATTAAAAGGCACCTATGTCTACTAGCAATTGTAGTTACATGAAAATTTTTCGTTTGATTATTTCAAACAATTTTTCTTTTGGTTGCAACCCCCATGCAAAATTTACCTTTTTCCTTTAATAATTATAAAGTATAAAGTTATTGCGAATGCTAAATATGAAAAGACTTTTATAAAATGTTATGTAGAAACTAGTTAACCCAAGAAAGATTGTACATCATTAACAAATTTTGGGCAAGGCCATCCTATGACTTTTATTTCCTTAGGTCTAAATTTACTCCTTGATTAGAGATGATATGACTTAGTCTTGGGAGAAGCCTCCCTGTTGGGAATTGAACTCACAACCTCCCGGTTAGGAGTGCGATGGGCTAACCACTTGCCCCAAAAGCCATGGTTGAGGATTACTTCCTAATCCTCTCTCTTAAGGCGTGGTTCAACCATCTCCTACTAGGATTATGTGACATTCCTTCCCCCTTAGACTGAGCATTGTCCTCAATGCTCACTTATGGACCCTTCTTGGACCCACTTTCCATGCATGAGTGCTTCCACCAACCTCAAACTCCAGCACATGGACCAAATTTGGACCTATCCCACCCTCCGTGGGTGCCCAAATGCCCATGCGCCTTCATCCAAGGCCAGTTTCACACTCACCACGGATAAGCGCTTTTTCCAAGTGCCCACGAATGAGGCGCGAACCTCGATCTCGCCCAATTTCTCAACTAGGCTCTGATACCAATGTTGGGAATTGAACTCACAACCTCCCGGTTAGGAGTGCGATGGGCTAACCACTTGCCCCAAAAGCCATGGTTGAGGATTACTTCCTAATCCTCTCTCTTAAGGCGTGGTTCAACCATCTCCTACTAGGATTATGTGACACTCCCCCAAGTGCCACCTTGATTTGTATGTGAAAAGAATGCTTAACACGCACCCTAATCAAAGGGAAGAGGAAGAGGGAAGGGACGAGGAGAAGAAAAAGGACACATTATTAAAGCTCTCAAGGAGCCCCATTCTAACTTCAACAGCCCATGGAGTTACCCTGGAAAAGACCCCACAAGAACAGATTTCTAAGTCGGGAACAGATCCCAGCGAAAAAGAAAGATGAAGCCAAGAGAAGAAAGGACAAAGCTCCCTCCCGCAAAGAGGGATCAATACAAAAATGATTGTCATCTCGCTAAATGCTAGAGGGCTAACCCACCCCTCAAGAGCGACCATCATTGGTCAATGGCTTCAGGACATTAGCTTAAACCCAGACTTTATATGCATTCAAGAGATTAAAATTGACGGAGAAGACCTCCAGAAACGGCTCAGGCAGGTCTCCTCGGCCCATGTGTGGATCCCAACGAAACACCCGCGGGGGTCTGGAGGAATAGCTATCGGTGTTAAACAACTCTAGTTTGAAAAGATTGAGAACTTCATTGAAGATGTAAGTCACCGTTGGATCGCTGTTTCTTTTGGAGCTCCTCTTTGTGCTACTATGGTTTCTTTGTACGCCCCTAACGGGGATTTGGAGAGACGGAACACTTGGGCCTCCTTAGACTCGCTTCCCCACAATGTGCTCATATGTGGTGATTTCAACATGGTGGAGGACCCTATGGACAGATGGATGGGCAAGGGCAGGGTCATCGACAGTCGGGAGAAAGAAACGTGGGACATGACCAAACTGCACTTGGATTTGGTTGAATTCAAAGACTCGAATGGCTTTTCTTGGTCGAATCTCCAAGCGGGCGAGGACCTGAGGAAAGCTAGACTCGACAGATGCTACATTTCTCAGAGTTTTACCCATCAGTGGGGCCATCCTACCATCACGCAACGCACTGACCTCACTATCTCTGATCACTACCCGATCGTTATCACTTTTCAACCTTCCAACAAGATCCGCAAGGCTCCGTGGTTCCATGCCAACGCATCCACCTTCTCTCTCCCCTCCGTCCATCGAGAAATTGCCGATGTGTGGAAGGTGGCGTTCGCCTCTGGCCTGGCCCCAGCCAAGTGCTGGAGAAATGCGGTCGACAAGTCTCGTAAGATCATGATCAGAACTAAGAAGATGCTCGAGACTGTGCGGCGGGCTCGCAGGGCAGCTCTCTACCACAGACTCTGGCGGCTCGAGGAGGAAGTGAACAAAGGAAAACACCAAGCCCAGAAAGTTCTCCGAAAAATCAGAGCAGTGTTGAGATACGAGGAAGAAATACAAAGGAAAAACTTGCAAATCTTCTTCAAGGAGTGGTGGGCTGGCAAAGCCGACAAACCCACCAAAGAGATGTGCCGTATCCTTAAAAGGAAACACAACAGAGATTCGATCCCCCTACTGCTAGATCCTCTTGGCAATGTATGCAATTCGGAAGAAGATAATTTTGGCATCATCGAAGGGCACTTCACGAGACTCCTGGGAACCTCGAACCCCCTCTCCCACCATAGAAGGGACTCTATGGCTGCCATTTCTAGGGTTTCCCCTCGGAGGATTCCACCCAACCTCCACTCCCTGCTCCATGCTCCTATCTCTGAATCAGAAATCATTGAGGTCATTGATGCCCTACCTCTCGGTAAAAGCCCGGGACCCGACGGACTCACTAAGGAGTTCTTTAAATCCTTCAAGCTGGTGGTTGCCACCCCTCTTCGGATGGTTTGGCAAGAAGCGCTAAAGTTTGGTGCTCTTCCTTCTTGTCTAAATAATGGAATTATCAAGTTGATACACAAGAAGGGGGAAAAGAACAGAATCGAGAACTGGCGGCCTATTACAATGCTCCAAACAGGATACAAGATCATCGCCAAAGTCATCGCCAACAGACTCTCGTGCCACCTGAGATCTTGGCTTAGTGAGGACCAAAAAGGTTTCATCAAAGGCAGGTCTATACTGGAAACCATTATGGATATTTGGGAAGGTATTCAATTTGCAAATGAGTCTAGTCAAGATGTGGTCTTCCTCAAGATCGATTTTGACAAAGCCTACGACAGGCTAGAATGGGACTATATTCTGCAGTCGCTCCAAGATCTCGGATGTAGTCAGAAATTCACCAAGATGATCGCGACCCTTCTCGGAAACGCAACGACCCAAATTAACGTTAACGGCAAACTTTCGAAGGCGATCCATCTTAAAAGGTCTATTAGACAAGGGTGCCCTCTGGCCCCCCTTCTTTTTGCCGTCGCCACTGAGGGGCTGAGCAGACTTGTGGCACATCATGTTGAGGCTGGCAATATCAAAGGCCTCCGGCTGCCTCAAGAGCACGGTCAAATCATCATGAGACTGTTTGCTGATGATATGAACGCGTCGTTCACAATGATAATACTAGCCTGGAGACTTTCTGGAGGTGTCTTGCTACCTTCTGTGATGCCTCTGGATCCAAAATCAACCACTCTAAGACCGCCTTCAGGGCTATTGTGGGACATCATCCTGGCCTTCTCATTGATCATGGCTGTCAAATCATTCCGTAGGGCCAAATCTTTCGACTTCTTGGAATCCCCTTGGGGTTTGGCGTCTCTATGGAGCAGCGATGGAACTGGGTGCTTGCCAAACTTGAAAACAATCTTAACTATTGGAAAGGTATGCAAATCAATCTCGCTGGACGTGCGATGGTTATCAACACGTTCCTCCTCTCTTCCACCATCTATTTCCTTTCTTGCTGGAGACCGAACGAGCAAGGCCTGTCCAAAATGAATAGTATTTGTAGAAACTTTCTTTGGACGGGCGATCATAACAGAAGGGGGGTGCCTAAAATCAAATGGGCCATCTGCACTAGCCCTAGAGATAGCGGGGGGCTGGGTATCCTGGACATTGGGTGTATGGCCAACAAACTGGCAGCCAAATGGATGATTAAGGCTTGGTGCAATAGGGAGGCCTCGTGGGCCAAGCTGATCTTCAGAAACAAGCATGAGTTGGCCCTCATGGGGTGCCCGAACTGGAAGAATCTCGACATCATGACCCTGCTATTCTCCCCGATCCCCGTCTTCCCGAAAGGCTCCAATCTCGTGTGCTCCCTTTGGAAGGGCTAGAATAAAGTCAAAAGCTTCACAAGAATTAGTGAAGACTGGAAGTGGGCGGCCGGAATCAGACAAAACGACTCTATCTGGTTTCCGATACATGGCATCCGGAGTGTGGAGTCGTGGAACATTCAAAATGCCAAGAAGTTATGGAACAAAGGATTCAAAAAATGGAAACACCTCTGGAAACATGACACCAACAGCTGGATCAACTTCGAGGATATTGACCCTCGCATAAACATCTCCTACGAAGAATGGAACACTTTGCAAAGCAGATGCCTCGCGTGGGATCGTCACAAGACTCGCCTTCTCATGGGACACGACACACCGAACGCACGCGGTCTTAAATGGCACAATGGAAATAGCCTACTCAAAATCCCGAACATCAAAGAAACGACTGACCTCCAGATTAGCCTCAACAAGAAGTGGTGCCTGTCTTGGACGCGGCTTCGGTGGGACATGAAATTCATGGGTATCTGGCACCCACTTATAGAGATTAAGAAGTCTGTCCTCTTATGGCAAATTCTTCATCGAGGAATTTGGACCAACCATAAGGCAAGCAAACTTTGTGGGTTCCCTCCTTGGTGCAAACGCTGCCACCGTGCTATCGAAGATGTCCCACACATCTTCCTTACTTGCCCCAACTCCTACAGAATCTGGCAGACGGTTGGAATGAAAATCAGACTTCAGAAACAGCTTAGTTGGAAACAAGTCCTTTTGGGAGAAGCGATTGGCTGCTCTACAGCACTCTGGAACGCAATCAGAGGGGAAGTCCTGTGGAAAATTTGGCGGGAGAGGTGTGCTCTCAACTTCGGCGATCCCCCCAGGGAGTGGTCGATTGAGAAATCACTATTCCTCCTAGGCGAAAGGATTGTCAACAGTAAGAAATCCCCCCCCTTCAGGCACCATCAAGTCCTCCTGTTGATCAACAACAAGCTCAAACCCAAGTGGGCCCCGCATGAGGGCGACGAGAGGGTGATCAACCTTCTTTGTAATGCAACCTAGGATTCAATCAAGCTTCCCCTGCTTTGTGGGATTTGGGGGGTCCCGTGGGCACTAGTCCCCTTCTATTGTACCTTTGTTTCTTAATTTAATTCAAGTCCGTGAGAGTAGGCTATTGCCGAACTTCCTTTATATAAAAAAAAAAAAGAAAAACCTCTTCTTTCTCTAAATTTACACATTTTTTTTACTCTCTCTTTGGATGTAGACTTTCTTTAGATGTAGTGTATTGGTTGACCAGCTAAAAAAAGGGTAGTTCTGATCCCTTTATATAAAGTTTAATCACTTAAAAAATAGCTTGAATTAATGGAAAGGCACAAGTGAAAGTGGGAATAGGACCCATGGGACAAATGTATCCCACAAGTTAGGGGTTAGATGTCTAGCACTACCATGATATAGAACTCAAAGACTCATTAAGGTAGATCTCAAAAAGGGATGGATCTTATGGTAGATGAGGTTATTGGTTTGCATTACACCGAAGGCTCAAAATTTTTTTGACTAACATCAAGGCTAGCAACAATATGAACAAACTAAAGCAATACATTTTCATAAAAACTCTAGGATTCTGAGGGGTTTCCATGGGGTTGAACACAACCCCTAGCCAAACAGGTAAGGGGATTATCCAATTGTGCTAGTGCCCATGATTGCGTCAAACACTTTAGAAACAGCAAGAAATTCAAGCTTTAAGTTGTAAGTTTTTGCAACAAGTTCCTTTAAACCTTTGAAAGAACCCTTTTATGGCATCATGAAAAAGGAACTTCATTATAGATGCAAAAAATGTTCCCAAAACCACGTGGAGTTCCTAGCATAACGAACATCTCTTGAGTTTCATCTATCACGCACTTCATGTGTGATACATTTTCAAAAGGAATATTGGCAAAAGCCTACTCTCCCAAACTTTGAGTAATAGAAAGAGCAACTATACAAGGGAATGGGCCTAGCACGCATGGGACCCCTCAAATCCCACAAAGGAGGGGTTGCTTAAAAATTCCTAGAGAATACTACAAAGAACATTGATAACCAGTTTTCCCCCTTGTGGGGGCCCACTTGCTCTTAATCTTGTTTCTCTTAAGGAAAAATGCTTTATGATGTATGAAAGATTGAGACTTGTTACACTTGGAAATTACTTTGCCTAAAAGGAGAGGAGATTTTTTGATTGACCATTCGTTAGGAGGGCTACCAAAGTGGGCATCATACCTCTCTTTCCATATCTTCTAGAGGGTCTCAGCTCTTATACCATTCCAAAATGCTGAGGAACAACGGATCACTTCACCTAATAATGCTTGCTTCTAGTTGATTTGTCCCTAGAGTAACATGATTCTCCCAAGGACCTCCTTGAGTGACATTGACTTGAGCCAATAAAAGAAGAGGCATCCCAAGTCCTCAGTTCCATGAACACATTGTTTACACCATGGAGGGGCTCTACAATCTATGGTGGAGGATTTTCCACTTAAGAACTCATTTTTTAACCTCAATGACGGGATGCCAAAGGCAATCAAACTTGACATACATGCCACTTAGGAGACATAGAGCATTTAGAGATCCTCCTCATCCTATTTTTGGACTAATCCATACATGGATGACAAGAGGAAACCCCATCTTATACTAACCATGCACCAATTGACCAAACAAATGTGAATTACAAAGTTGGAAAGGTGTAAGAAGAAGTTTATCATTAAAGATAAAGGGCATCTTCAACCATGAAGGCTTGGAGGTCAAAGAAAAGGTTGGTCTTCGACCGGAACTTTAGCACAGGATAATCTTTGCCTAAAAGGAAAAGAGGTTTTATGATCAACCATTCTTTAGAAGGGCTACCAAATTTGGTGGCACACCTCTCTTTCCAAATCTTCTAGGGGGTCTCACCTCTTATAATATTTCACAATATTGAGGAACAAGTTATCCCTTCACCCAATAATTCTTGGTTCCAATTGATCTATCCCTAAAGCAACATGACTCTCCCAAGGTATCAATTGCTTCTGTGCTCAGAGAATGGTTCAAAACATAGGACTCGTGTGTGGATCAAAATAGCAAGTTTTGGACCTTGGATTATATTCCTACCTATCTGTTTTGATCCTAGCATAAATGGATCATCTTCCAAGAAACATATATGATTATTTATGCTTATTAGATAGCTAAAGAGGCACACTACACTCTCCAGCCATGACTTGTAGCAAGTGTTAAGCAGGTTTTAGTTGCACCAATTCATCTCTTGTGACTATCCACCATCTCCTCCAACAATTAATGGATCCTTTTTTTAGGGAAACATAAGTACCTTCGTGCATGATCTAAGGAACATATATGAGGGTTGGCACATATAAGGTATGGTAATAGTAGAAAGTATGCCTTTGTGAGAAGGAACCCAAAATAAACTTTCTTGACACTTAGGTCCCTAAAGAGGATTTTGAGACACTCCAATGGGTATTTGACTAAAGAAACCACCCATCTTTTATAGTAATGAAACAATGTGAAGAAATATTGCGCATTCCTGGAAGAGGTGATCTCGAAGTTTAATGGCATATCGAAGATGTCCTTTAGACCTTGAAGTGTGTGTAGAATATAAATATGAGGGGATAATATTAAGTCCCCTTGTATATAGTCTATGGAATCTATGAATACATTAGATGTAAATCGGTGAAAGCTTGCACCCAGTAGGGAACTAAAGAAACCAAAACTTAAACCCATCTTTCATATCCCTTTAACAAATGTCCATATTTGTACATGGCATGCAATTCTTATAGTTGAAGAGAAACTTATTTTTCTTTATATTGGTTTTGCATGGAACTTCAATTCTAGAACTTATAGAAACATAGCCATCTCTTAACTCGAGAGTTTTTCTAGTGAAATTAGAATTTTTGGAGGAAGTTTCAAAATTTTGATGGATCTCCACCAATGTGAGGGTGGAGGACATCTATCGGTGGTATTAAGGTAAAAATATTATTTTACTCCCTTAATTCTACAAGAGCTTCATCCCATTCACAATGGAGGGGAGTATACAATCCTATAAAGGACCAATTAATTAATGTCCTTTCGAGGTTGGCAAAGGAATAGGCGTGGGAATAACTAAGAATTGTGTTTGGATATTGTGGTAGATTAATGTTTTCAATATAAGATATCCTATTGATCGAAAATAACCTAAAAAAACTTGGGCATGCTTTTAAGGAAGCATGGATGAAACAAAACTTATTATATGGAACCTTCGTTTTATAATCTTTTGTATTCTCAACCATCAGTGATTATAACTTTATTCATATATGTTTCACAATATGGATTGCAGCACATTCTACATAACGTGATTCAATTCTTGATCAAAACTTATATGTGGCCATCTCCATGGCCCATGTAGGGTCTTGAAAAGTCACAATATCTTTCACGTAGCTCCTTTTTTGGACACACACAAAATTATTGTCAGACATCAAAACTTAAGAGTAAACAAGGACTTCTCCATTGCTTCTATCAAAGGATCTTCCAAATATTATGATGGAAGAAGAATGTACAGGGATCCAATATACAAAAAGCTTTAAATCTTCTATAACGAAAAAGATGTACAAAAATATGTATTGAATAAAGCGACATGGAATGTAATGATGGATGAACAGGTACAAAGATATTTCGAAATAAAAAATGGAAAGGATAAGGAGTGTGTTTTTTTCTTCTAACATAAATACAATTACAAATTTCTCAAAATTGACAAATATATTACATTTTTTTCTTTTTTCTACTACTCTCCTTGCCTTTTGCATACAATTACAAATTTCTCAAAATTGACAAATATATTACATTTTTTTCTTTTTTCTACTAGTCTCCTTGCCTTTTGCTTTACTGCTAGTTCTTCGACAGCTTGTGTCATGGCCAATGGGGATTCTCTGATCAGGTCATGCCAAAACGTAATAGGTGTTTTTTTCTCATATGGATCAGGTATTCATGTATCATCTATGATGCAACTTAATGCATAGGTCCCATACTTCGAAAACAGTTGGTCCTTATCGCCTCATGGACAAAGATAATAGCCGAAAACGTGAAGTATTGAATACTTTCCTTCATTTGATATTCTTTGATAAGAATTTGGTGATTGTTTGCCCATCATTCTTGGTCCTAGTTTTGGCTTCAATCCACGTTGCGAGATAGTTGGTAGCAACAGTTACATATTCCATGTGTGATTCATTTTCTAGATGATGAATAGGTCGAATAAAGTCAGTGGCTCAGGTAGAAAGAAATCCACCTCCCATCATTGGTCTCAATGGAATTTCATCCCTTCTTAAAGGGCATTTTTCCATTTCTTATCGACCACATCACTTCTCAAAGATCTTGGAATCTATATGCATAGTTTGGCACCTTAGACCTACAAACATTATCATTTTAACTTCTAATAGAGATACATAATTTGATTGATGGACATAGATTAAAAGGAAAATGTCCTTCGCCCATTTATACAAATGATTTCCGATCATTGCATACTCCCTTGCAATCTCTTCGAAAGATAATTGATGTGTCAATGACATGTCCACTGGTGGCTTGCCAGCATTGAGGAAGTCAACCATTTAGATAATCCTACTCAAGATTGTCAACTATTGCAAACATAGTATCATTTTTGATAGATCACTCGAGTTTACACTGTTTTCATTCTTGTATATAACTCACTACGTCCTTCTTCATAGTTGTCCAATGCACACCAAAGACTTGTGACAAGATGTTTACATGCACAATGAGTTTGTCGTGGTCGCGAACCATGAAACAAGGCCACCTCATAAGTGGAACTATGAACCTCTCTATAATAACTATTTATTTTCTTCATTTCACCTTATATTTCTTTCATAAAGAATAAATTTGGATCCTCCACTATATTGTTTTTCGATGTCTTCCTATGCCTTCACTATGTTTCCTTGGGTGAATAAGGTTTTTGAGATGCATTTATGCTTTGCACATATGTGTCCCTCAATGCAAGAAGAACAGGAACAAGTTGAAAGTATTATTGTGCTCATAAAATGAACTCCACAAACGATTTTGGCAATATGCAATATGAAGGGAGAGCTAGATATAGAGTTTCAAAAAAAGGTATTTTCTTCTACGATCACATCAATGAGCTTGTGGATTAGGTTCACTCAAAAGGAAACCTTTGAAATCTCCTTCTAGAAAAGAAGTGCATCACAATGTTTTGGCCAGTATCGAACACCACTATAATGGAGGCAACTTGTATAAAGTTAAAGAGATATTCAAAGATCACTGCATGCAACCATTCACACAAAAGGTGTTAAGATTGTTGTTTTTAAGTTCTTCTGTATATTTTTGAAGCTTTGGAGAGTATTGAATATGAAGATGACAAGGAGGATGATGGCTTCTCTTAATATGGAAAATGATTTGCTTAGAAATTCTATTATATAACAAATGATAGGAAAAACAACTTGATCAAATCTAGAGCGAAGAAGCTTTGGACACACTCGTTGATACGTACATCAGTGCATGTCATCCATTTTTTTGTAGATCACTATGGTAGCTTTATATTCACAAGAGGAAACTAGAAAATATAATTTTCTATTCGAATCAATGTTAGTAAGAATTTTTTCAAATTTCTATATATTTATGATTTACTATTATGGTGTGTTCATCTGTCTTGCATAATTGATTTGTTAACCGAAACATTGTTTTCTCTTTCTCTTTTCCATCTAGTATGCATCATACTTAATGGATTATTTCAATATTTAGCTAAACAAGTATTTGAAAAGCTGGCTTGTCATTTTTATCATGCATTCTACCTAAGATTTATGAAATGGACCATTATTATTTCTAGAATCTCGAGAACCTTCCTACATTCTTCTTGAAATGCTAGTGATTATTTTTTATAAGAAAATACCTCGCTATATGAAATCGTTTGAAGAAATCTCCATTAGTCTTTTCTAGGTACCATTAAGTTGTTTTTTGTTCATGTGGAATCTTCTTTCTTCAAAGGTTACAAGTAAACTTTACTGATGTAGATCTCTTGCATGCTTTGCTTCACCTGCTATAGATCGAAATTGTTTAAAATACCCTCATATTAAAGATGGAAGAATTATATATGCATATATAGCTCTTGAATCTGGAAAAAATAATACAGTGGGACAAGAATTTTGAACTGCTATCAAAATTCCATGGATTTAACCGCATATACCATAGATGGGATAAACCATGCTTTGATAGCGAGTTGTCATGAAGCTTTGATTGAAGAAAAGTTATACAAATCTATGGGCGAGGAGAATAATTCTTTCACCAAAAATGCAACATACGACTTCGTTTTAATTTTAAATGAAGCCGGTCCAGCTTGTGGCACATATGTTTTCTTAATATTTTAGCATACATGTTTTACACATGGTATTGAGCCCCTTATATTTGCGAGTTTCAAAAAAGACGTTTCTTTCTAGAAAGAAAAGTGTCAGTTCTTTGAATAAGAATACCAACCTTTCAGGTTTAGGCATGGTTTCATAGTTTCTCAAAAGATAAAATTTACTCACAAACTAATGAAATACAAATAATATAAACGTTTTTTTGCGCACCAATTGTACTCTCCCATAAAATTATATATATACTTTCACTTGTCAATATTTATCTCCCTTTTCAATATTAATCTACTCTGAAGGATAAAAAATAATAGATATGAAAATGTAATAAGAGTACATGGAAGAAGTGCACGGCACAATTAACAACTTCTGAAGATTATTGACAGGAAATATGTACTCCATTCTTTGCTCTTTTTCATATGAAAACCGATCATAATATCATATCATTGTTTGCTTTGAGATCAAGTTTTGAGTGTTTAAAAAGGTTTTGTCTACTTAATGAACGTTATGTATCTTCACCATACCATTATATTCACCGTAGGATTACATCCACCATAGCTCATAATGTTCACCTTAACAAGTGTTACCGTACAGAGAGCTTCAATTCATGTCCTTTATTATATTATTTGATACAAATTACATTATTTGATACAAAAGTAGACACTACGGAAAAATGAACCCTACATGAGCCTTTTGGATTAAGGAGTGATTAGTAATGGACCAATCAGTAGAGGGTGGTGGACACAATCTATAGCCTATAAATTATTATGCTGAGGGGGGAAGAGGGGACAGGATTCCTCTATGTTCACGTTTTGCCTCTAGAGAGATAAAGGAATCTCGTAACTTGTCGGGGCCAAAATATTGAAAAACTTTAAAAAGTTCTAAAACTCATCATAACACCATTCAATGGGCCCCCAACCACTTTTCAGGATCAAAAGTGCTATTTTCGACTTCTAAATCAAAATGCATGCATGCACTAACCTAAAAAAAGTGAATTTTTCAAAAACAACTCAAAATACAAATTTCTCCCTCCAAAACCTCACACTTTCATACCTAAGTCCGAAAAAGTCATCTCTTTCCAATACTTTGTCTCCCTAGCACACCATTGAAGCTCCTGTGTCTGCATGTTTTCTCTGTGCATCTTCCTCTTTGAATTCCTACTATCACTTCCATAGCTTGAACTCCAATGGAGAGACCTAAATCTTATAGGACTCCAAAAGATGAGTTTATTGCATTAAAATGTCACAATATCAAGGTTGTAGAAGGAAATTGGTTAGGACATGAGTTTTACAAAGGCACATGGGTGTACATGCAACCCTTTGGTGTTGGTTGTCATCGTGTAAGAGATCATGGAAACTTGGATCTTCATTGGAAAGGGAAGTTATTGGGCTTCAAAAAGCTCAAAAATGGTGAAATAGTTGCCATTGTACAACATGTTTTTCAAAGTCAAGCATGAAATTGGAAAACTCAAACAAAATGAGATATCTTATCAATTGTAAGTATTACTCATTGATTCCTATTCTAATTTCTTAATATATCTTATTGAGATGTGTATTTTTTTGTTGCAGATATATTTCCTTCTACCTTGGTGGAGGAGCAACCACTTCATAGTCTTACAGGTTAAAAGATATCACCTATGAGCAGGTGGAGGGTTTAATAGGTGAAAATTTGGGATTCGTAGAAGGATGCACCAAAGGACATAGATACCTTTGTAAAATTGATCAACAAACATAGGATTTAGATATTTGAAACACCGTACTTCATTGTACATAAGATTGTAGTATGATCGATGGATGTGAAAACTTGGAGAATGGATACCATTACAAAGTTCTGAGGGTTTTCTAATTTCATTTTAAAAAGATAAATATGCCCAACAATGAAATGGAAGTTATTTCAGTGAATCATTATTGGATGCTTGGCAATGTGAGAGAACATCTAGTAATAATGGGATTTGAGGATCTGGATCAATCAAAGTTTAGAAATGAGGACATAAGGTAAACAAATTATGGTACTTGTTCTTTTATTTATACAAATTATTTTATTAAAATATGTTATTATAAAGTTTTTTATTTGTCTACAGATTGGCAAGAGGTTGGACGATAAAATAAAAGTACTTCCTGAATGGAGTGTAGATGGAACTCAACTTTCATTGTCATAGCTCAAGATTTATTTGATACTCCAATTTACACATCACCCAATTTTCCATTCATATTCCTTCCTCTACTACAATGTAATGCACATGCCAAAAATGAAAGATGTAAAACTTTTTAATCTCAATATGATGTACAGATTGTCAAATCTTTGATTTTTTCCATGGTAGTATATATTACAATTTCAAAATTCCAAGAATTTTATTTTCTCTACTGTGTAGATGTGGTATGTCTAATTATTTTAAATGATTATCTGATCAATCTTTTTCATGAGTCTTTTTTTCGAGAGTTCCATGCATGAATCTTTTACTTTTAGGTATTAGTTTTACCTTTAAGTGGGTCCCATTCACTTGAAAATATTGAAACTAGTATAAAAGCAAGTCTTATTCTCTCATTTCTCACTTCTATAACCAAGAAGAACTAGAATCACTCCAAGAGCATGCACCCATAGCAATCATGCTCCACTTACGTGCAATGGCTGCCTCAACCTCTACTAGCCCCTATTGAAATGTCCTTGAGAACTCTTCGATGAGTTGTGGGAATCAAATTAGTACAAAGGTCCAACACATTTGTATGACCTTGTCTCTAGAGTCCCTGATCTAGACAAGACAATTCAACTGAACTTTGATGTTCTCAAGGAAATCGTAGAGCTCTTTACATACTACATCTTGCGCTTTTCCATAGATATTCCACCTTATGAGCACAAGTGGGTCCCGTGTGACCTTTGCTCTACATTCATAAAGGTGATGAAGCTTTCATGGAGCACTTTAAGCACTTCATGGCAATTGTTGATCATGCAGGGCATTTGTTTGATGAACTAGTGCCTTTGATAAAAAAAAAACTTAATAAAAAGAACATGATGGGTACTAGGAACCTTTCTTACATCTCCACAACAATATTTATCATCAATGAGGAACAAGAGCCTGCACCCATGAATCTCCCCAACCTTGTCACAAGGGGATTTGTTCATGAAAAAAAAGAGCCCCAACCAAAGGTCATAGACTTAGCCAAAGAGAGTGGCATAATCCATAAAGAATTCCTTAGTGGTCTAGATGACAAACTATGTGAGAAATCAACCATGAAAGAACCCCCGCCATCAAATCCCAACCCCTCTGAGCCCACATTACCAGATGTGGAAATTGAATATCTCTCCATCATCATTGTCGATGGAAAGGATTTTATTTTCCTTCATGACATTGACAAGGCATTCGGACTCCGTCTGGATGAGCGCCTTGTTGGGAGAAATGGTTGGATGCACTCAGAAGATTGAGTTGATGCTGCTAATCCTGCTTTGCACCAGCCCCTAGTGACTCCAGATAGGATTAGTAGACTCCTTGAGCTTCCAAATGATACCAAAATATGCTATATGTACTTTGGAAAAGGTTTGAGTAATGACTTGATCAAAATAGATAAGTTTGTAAATCACAAAGCTCAAAAACTTTCTATTTTTGTCTTGATACCTGCTCAGTCTTTAACTCAGTATGACCAGTGTAGTTACAATTGGCAAAATTCCTTGTAGAGATATTCTATTAGCTTAGTAAGCTACCATTTGCAAGTGCAATGAGATAAAATGATAGACTATACTCAGAGAAATGACATTAGCAAAGTTAGGGACACTCCCGACTTTTTAGGAACTCTGCAGAAAATACCAGAGAGCAGTTCGATGACGATTTCTCAAAAATGGCTGAATCAAACTTCTTCAAACTTTGTAGTCTTGTAGAATACTTTGTGCTGGTTCTAAAAAGCCTTGAAACACTTGATTTGGTTCAGTAGATCTTGAGATATGCCTTGTTGAAGTTGATAGACTTGGAGATGATGACTCAGAGAAAACCAGCGATAGAGAATGTAAATCTTTCTATTAGTTCACATGAATGTACAATCTCGTTGGCTTGACAGATGTAGCCTAATGAGTTGGAGATGTGTAGGCTATGGTGTAGCACTTACACACTCAATGATCACAGATGTTAGCCTCGGGAATGGTGCTCGACAACTACGACTTTTTTCTTACACTTTTTTATAGGAGTTAAGTTGAATTTGAGTTTGAATTCAAATTCAAATCTCCTATGATCACTCCACTAAATGTAGGGAGATATTCTCTCCATTAATCAACTACCTTTTTTCCACGAATCTATCAAGTAGGTGTGATTACATGAGATGCCAAGTCATATAGACTTTTACAATGGGTAAAGAAGTAAGAACTTATAAGCATAAGTTCACATGGTCCTTTCTTCAAGTGAATTAAGCTTCCAAGGTTTCAACACCACATTTCCAAAGTTCCAAGCCAAGTGTGAAGGCTTGAATTGCACCAACAACTCCCCCTCAAGCCAAACACTTTGGCTTAAGTCTTCATCTTCAATCTTCATCCTGCAATCCAATCATGGATTTGAATCTGCATAACTTGTTTCCATCCAAAGCTTTAGTAAGTAAATCTGCACATTGCATATTAGTGGACACATAATTCAATTGAATGTCTTTGCTTAGCAACTTTTCTCTCACATAGTGGTAATGAACCTCTATGTGTTTGGTTCTAGCATGATAAATTGGATTAGCTGCAAGGTGAAGAGAGCTTGTGTTATCTCCAAAGATAATTGGAGGTCTAGTGTATAGACCTAACTCTCTATATAGAAGCTTCAACCAGATAGCTTCTTGAGTGGCATTGGCTAGCCCTCTATACTCTGCTTCAGTAGATGACAAAGCTACTATAGGCTGTTTCTTGGCTAACCAAGAAATAGGTTTATCACCTGCAAAACAAATGTAACCTGATGTGCTTCTCCTATCATCCTTGCATCCTGCCCAATCTGCATCTGAATATACTTTAATGTCAATATCTGATGTATAAGGAAAGTACAAACCATGGTTCTGAGTTCCCTTTAGATACTTCAAAATCTTCTTTGCTGCCTCTAGGTGAGGTACCCTTGGTTTGTGCATGAATTGGCTTAGCACACTAACTCCATATGCTATGTCAATTCTGGTTAAAGTAGCATAATTCAAACTACCTATCATGCTTTGATATCCTGTAATGTCTTGTATTTCATCCCCTTCATGAGCACTTAGCTTTAGGTTGACCTCCATTGGAGTAGTTGAGACTTTAGCATCCTGCAAGTTAAACTTCTTCACAATGTCCTGTACATACTTCTTTTGAGTGATATATATACCTGAATTAGTGTAGACTAACTCAAGACCTAAGAAGTATTTCAATAAACCAAGATCATTGATCTTGAACTCCTTCATCATCTGTCCTTTGATGTATCTAATACCATTGACATCATTGCCTGTAATGATGATGTCATCAACATAAACACACAAGTAGATTACCTCTGTACTACTCCTCTTTATAAATAGAGAAGTGTCTGCTTTACTCATCACAAATCCTTGGTCTTGGAGATATGTTGTCAACCTATAATTCCATGCTCTAGGTGCCTGCTTCAATTCATATAGAGCCTTCTTCAATTTACAAACATAATTTACCTTCTTGGGATCTTCATAGCCAGGTGGTTGTGACATGTAGACTTCTTCAGATATCCATCCATTCAAGAAAGCATTCTTGACATCTAATTGATACATGTTCCAACTCTTGGATGCAGCTACACTCACTAGTACTCTGATTGTTGGCATCTTAGCCACAGGAGAAAATGTCTCCTCATAATCAATGCCTTGGGTTTGTGCAAAACCCCTTGCAACCAACCTAGCTTTGTACCTGTTGATTGTTCCATCAGAATTTCTCTTTAGCTTGTAGATCCATCTGGATCCTATCACCTTCATAGAGTCCTTCTTGGGTACCAAGTCCCATGTGTCACTCTCCTTGAGAGCCTCCCTTTCTTCATCCATAGCTCCTTTCCATTCTGGTTTGGTGATTGCCTCTTCATATGTACCTGGTTCTTCATTCAACAAATCCTTTGCAAGATATACAGAATGCTTGGTTACAAGAGAAGTATCATACCCATATCTGATAGGCTTCTTACTTTCTCTCTGAGATCTCCTCATTGCTTGAGTTGAGGATTCTGGTATATCCTCTAGCTTCTTCATTTTCATCTTCCCTTTGGACTTCCATGCCTTGAATTCCTCAAGGTTAATTGTATCATCATCATCTGAGCTTGTGTCTTCTTTCTGGATTGGTTCCTCCTTGGTGAGCTTTGGGAAATCTTCTTCCATATCATAAGGTAGACTAACTTTCCTGCATTCATTCTCATACCATGAGTCATTCTCATCAAAGATGACATCTCTGCTTACCTTGAAGCCTTTGTTTGAGGGGTTGTAGAATCTGTACCCTTTTTGATTCAAATCATAACCAATGAAGATACATTTTTCAGCTTTAGGGTCTAGCTTTCCCCTTACCTGTGAGGGAATATGCACATATGCTACACAACCAAAAATTTTGCAATGATCCAAAGATGGTCTCTTACCATGCCAAGCTTCATAAGGTGTCATGCCATCAAGAGACTTTGATGGCAACCTGTTGATGAGGTAGGTGGCAGTAGATACACTCTCTGCCCAAAGATAATTTGGCAACTTCTTTTCATTAAGCATAGACCTAGTTGTTTCTACAATGAGTCTATTCCTTCTTTCAGCTACCTCATTTTGTTCAGGTGAGTACCTTGTAGTTATCTCCCTCTTGATGCCTCTTTCCTGCAAGAAATCTTCAAACTCATTGGAGAAGTATTCTCCTCCTCCATGTGACCTTAGCCTTTTCAAGCTTCTTCCTGTTTGGTTTTCAACAAGTGCAAGATACCTCTTGAAACAATTAAACACTTCATTTTTATGCTTCATAAAGTATAAGATAGTCCATCTGCTATAATCATCAATGAAGGACACATAGTACCTTGATCCTGAAATGGAGGGATCCTTGCTAGGTCCCCAAACATCTGTGTGTACCAAGTCTAGGTAGTCTTCATGCATGAAACCTTTCCTTGAATAGGGCAACCTGTGTGACTTACCAAACTGACATGCTCCACACTTATAAATCATGTGTTGCTTGGATACATTAGGTATCCCAAGCACACATTGATCCCTGCACATTTGCTTTAGGGTTCTTTCACCTATGTGACCTAACCTCTTGTGCCATATTTCTAACTCTGAAAGTGTTTGATCCTTGTAATTGTATAAAGCAATGTTTTTGGTGTCTTCTAGCTCAAAAGTAAACAATCTACCTGATTTTTCTCCCTTGGCTATCCTTCTGAATCCATGTCTTGGGTCCTCCACATATGCTCCATGTTGAGTGAACCTGACCTGCAAACCTTTCTCCACAATCTGACCAACACTCATTAGGTTCTTGCTAATGGTTGGTACATAGAGTACCCTGCTCAATAGGTTCTAGTTACCATCACAAGTTTTCACATTTCCAATCTTTACAACAGAATGTTTAGTATCATCACCTGTCTGTACCTGATGTTTGCCCTTGGGTTCTTCCAAATCAGAGAGTAGTGCCACATTACCAGCTACATGGTTAGAACACCCTGAATCAATATAAAATAAATGATCATCATTTGTACCTGCCTTGGAGGTCATATTCATGATCAATAGGGAGTCATCTTGCTCCTCTGTGTAGTTGTTGTAATCCCTTCTATTTCTGAATCCACCTTGGTAGTTACCATTGTGGTTGTGATTGTAATTGTTGTTGTATTGATTGTTGTATCCTTTGTAGCCTTGGTGTTGGTTGAACCTGCCTCTGCCTTGAGAGTATCCACCTCTTTGATAGCCTCTTCCTCTCTGATTCTTGTAGTTCTTGTAGCATTCATCTGTGGTATGATTGGACAATCCACAAATGTTGCAAGGTGATGAGTTGTAGGGTCTCCCCCTACCTGACTTACCTCCTCTGCCTCTTCCTCTTGAGGATCTACCTCTCCCTGCATAGTTTGCTTGGGAGGTAGAACCTTCTTCATCAACCTTCTTACTTTTACCTTTATCTTTAACTTTCTTATCAGTATATAGAGCAGAGGGGTTATTACCTTTTGATTGATCTCCAGCCTTTGTAAACTTTGCTTCATGTGTGAATAGTTGGCCCATGAGGGTTGTGAGATCTGGGGTATGCATGTCCATGTAGAGATCCATTGCAGTGGTGAAGCTCTCCCACTTATCATCTGCCTTTAGTCCATTGGTTACTTGCCTTACTATTTGTTCCTCTTCAATCTCCTCTCCAATGCTTGCTAATTGGTCTACCACATCCTTGATTTTGGTCACAAATTCTGAGACTGATTGCTTTGGTTGCTTTCTAAGGGTTGTGAATTCAATCCACAATTGATTCTTTCTGGCTCTTGTGTTAGAAGAAAAGTATGATGACAAGGTTTCCCAAGTCTCTTGGGAAGTCTTACAACTCCTTATGTGAGGTAAAAGGAAATCAGATATAGAGTTAAGAAGATAAGACCTTGCCAAAGCATCATTTGCACACCATTGGTTGAGCCTCTCTTGTTCATCCTTGGTGGGTAGTCCTCTAGCTTTGAATGAGGGCAATTCCTCATCTCCTGATATGAATCCAAATAAGCTTCTTCCTTGTAGATAGGTCTTCATCCTTAGAGACCAAGCTTGGTAATTGTTCCTGTCCAATTTGTCAATGAATGAAGGAAAACCATCTCCCATGTTTACCTTATTTGCTCTGATACCACTGTTGGGAGAAATGGTTGGATGCACTCAGAAGATTGAGTTGATGCTGCTAATCCTGCTTTGCACCAGCCCTCAGTGACTCCAGATATGATTAGTAGACTCCTTGATCTTCCAAATGATACCAAAATATGCTATATGTACTTTGGAAAAGGTTTGAGTAATGACTTGATCAAAACAGATAAGTTTGTAAATCACAAAGCTCAAAAACTTTCTATTTTTGTCTTGATACCTGCTCAGTCTTTCACTCAGTATGACCAGTGTAGTTACAATTGGAAAAATTCCTTCTAGAGATATTCTATTAGCTTAGTAAGCTACCATTTGCAAGTGGAATGAGATAAAATGATAGACTATACTCAGAGAAATCACATTAGCAAAGTTAGGGACACTCCCGACTTTTTAGGAACTCTGCAGAAAAATACCAGAGAGCAGTTCGATGACGATTTCTCCAAAATGGCTGAATCAAACTTCTTCAAACTTTGTAGTCTTGTAAAATACTATGTGATGGTTCTAACAAGCCTTGAAACACTTGATTTGGTTCAGTAGATCCTGAGATATGCCTTGTTGAAGTTGACAGACTTGGAGAGGATGACTCAGAGAAAACCAGAGATAGAGAATGTAAATCTTTCTATTAGTTCACATGAATGTACAATCTCATTGGCTTGACAGATGTAGCCTAATGAGTTGGAGATGTGTAGGCTATGGTGTAGCACTTACACACTCAATGATCACAGATGTTAGCCTCGGGAATGGTGCTCGACAACCGCGACTTTTTTTCTTACACTTTTTTATAGGAGTTAAGTTGAATTTGAGTTTGAATTCAAATTCAAATCTCCTATGATAACTCCACTAAATGTAGGGAGATATTCTCTCCGTTAATCAACTACCTTTTTTCCACGAATCTATCAAGTAGGTGTGATTACATGAGATGCCAAGTCATATAGACTTTTACAATGGGCAAAGAAGTAAGAACTTATAAGCATAAGTTCACATGGTCCTTTCTTCAAGTGAATTAAGCTTCCAAGGTTTCAACACCACATTTCCAAAGTTCCAAGCCAAGTGTGAAGGCTTGAATTGCACCAACATGCCTAAGTCTTTTCTCCACTATGTCAGATGTTCCAGTTGATAATACATCTATATACTTGAAAAGAAAGCTATCCCACTCGATGATTCTGTGGCAGACACCATAGCAATGGTGTGCGAGGATATTTTGACAAATGATAACAATTATACAACGGAAGAAGAGTTCAGTGCAGCATGAGGGAGAATTATGAAGAACAAAGTACCTACATCCCCAATAGTAGAGTAGAGTGGGATGGCCCATTCTAGCATAGATCTTGATGCCCCTAGAAAAGGGGATGAAGAAGATAAGCTTCATGATGTAAGTGCTTAGTAAAGAATTGAATAATTTAATTTAATAAGATTGGAGCTTGAATTATCATTTTCTTTCTTAACAAGAAGCAATTCAAGTGGACAAGTTTCCGAAAAGGTCCGGTGGGGATCGATCTTCCCGCGGAAGTGGCTTATCCTTGGCAAACTACATTGGAAACTTGCCAAAGGATGATTTTGTAATTATTCATAAAGATTATAGTCGTGATGGGCACTTCATGACATGGTGCTTGAAGGCTCTGAGCAAAGCTTTGTGTTTGATTACAATTACCCAAGGCACTAATTGTGTCATTTTGGTTAGAAAATCTTTATTTGTAACTACTCTAGGAGTTAACTTTAGAGGAAAGGTACTAGGACAAATAGGTATTGCCATGGGTCTTGGAATGCAAGACTCCAATGCAATTTCTCGATCTATATTAACCTACGAGTTGCCACAATCTCTCCAAAGGAGAAAGAAAATTGTTGAAAAATTGAAAGCAATTGTGAACTCATGTAACATTTTGTATAAATAACATTTGTATTTTCCATATGTTGTATTTTCCATTGTAAGTTATGGAATATTATCCACTTTTATTTAATCAAGAGCTTGTTTATCTTCTCTATGTGCATGTAATGGCATATGCGTGCTCAAATATTCTTAAAAATGGCAAAAAAGCCCCAACCACAAAAATGCAGGGATCATGCCTGCAAAATTTAGCTACACTCATGTGGAGACAAACTATAGGGGGTAGTGAAGACAACAAGTACACAGTGAAAACCTAGGAAATCCATATGATGAGTTTGCTTACATATGTGCCCACTTTTCCATGGCCATGTTATTAACTTTCCATTGTAAGTTTTGCAATCTTTTCCACACTTTGTATTTAATCAAGAGATTTTTTATCTTCTTCATGTGGATGTAATGGCTTATGTTTGCTCAAACAGTCTTACAAAAGGCAAAAAAGCCCCAGTTGCAAGATTCAGGCCTGCAAAAATTCTGCAAGCCTGAATCCCGCATTTCTATGGCTGGGGTTCTTGTGCCATTTTTAAGACTAATTGAATGCTATTTTAGGTATCTACATTCATTAGGAGACAAACTATAAGGGATCCATCTGATGAGTTTGCTCTATAGGCAGTCCATATGTCATGAGTTTGGTTAAATATGTGCCCAGTTTACCATGAACAAGTCATCAACTTAACTTACCCAAGTCATGAGAATAGATGAATGTGCTTACCGAGGCTAAATAATGCAAAAAACAAACCCAGCCACAAAAATGCACGATTCAGGCCTGAATCCTGCATTTCTATGGCTTGGGGTTTTTTTGCATTTTTTAGCCTATTTGAGGACTTTTCTAGGTAAATACACTCATATGGAGTCAAGAACAAGATCTAATGAGGCCAACATGTATCCAATGGAACCCTAGACAATCCATAATAAAATAATGAAGGAAAAAGTAATGATCCTTAAACACTTATGGTAAACAACTGGGGAGACAAAAAGATTAAAAAAATACACAATAATTGAAGACAAAAAATTTCATTAATCATTGAGCTACATTGCAAATTATGCTTCGTAGAAGTTACAAGATATAGAGGTTATGGGTTATTTTCTCTAACTCTTCTTGCTAGATGAATATCTTTGGGTTGTACGGTTACTGTCTCTTGGCATAGATAGCACATAGGTTAGAATCTTCAAGCATGGAGATGAGGTGGGCCTCTACTACCTCCTGAAGTGCCTCAAGTGCTATCCCTTGTATTCGTAAACCTGCACAATAGCTTTGGAGTTCTTCCTTTACCACTCCTGCGAATGATCTTTGTGGTATTAGAAGCTTAACTAATTTTAGATAGTGTCATATCTCTGCAAATGCTCTACAGCGTCTCTGTTTACTTTGTGGATCTCTTGCATTATGAGGTATGTTAGGTTGTCGTTGACGCCTACGTCGTGGTTGATAATTCATTTTCCTCCTATGTGCTCGATGTGAGGGTCTAGCTTCATCTGCCACATTCTCTTGTTGACCTGTGCATTGACTTTGCTCCCTTTCCTACTATGTTGGTATCTAGCCTTGTCCTTGTGGAAGTGTTTTGCCTCCATGTGTTACCCTATGGCTCGTTGGAATGTGCACTTGATTCCATGGTGGTTGAGTGTTGCTTTCCTCATTAGTCGATGGTTTTCCATCGGAATCACTCTCCAATATAAACGTCCCCCTCACAACTTGTTTGGGTCTTGCCTTGATGGGTTTCCTCTCTAGTGGTTCATCATCAGAATCTGAATCTGCCCGTCCTTGAGACCAATCCTTTTGTTTATTATAAACTTCATATTCTCATGATGGATTCTTCCCAAATGGTGTGCCATCATGTGAGAGAGGCCTAGAAGTGGTGTGGGAATCACTTCGGGGTCTCTAGGGGGGGGGAGGGGTTTGCAGCCATGGTAGGCATTGAGTTCCTTGAACATGGCTAGGATAGACCATGCGGTCTTTCCTTGCAGCTTACTTGTTGCATGACATTCTCTTGAGTTGCAAAAGTGTGAAATGGAGTGAGTTCTCTCTATTTATAATAGATTTTCTTTTAAAAATGTATGTTCACACTAGAATGGACAAAAACACTTTAGAAACATACATAATATAATAATACAAATAGTAACACATTGATACCAAGATTATATTAATCCTATGATTTACCACATAATGGGATATATTGATTTCACTTTACTTCCAAGCTGAGCCTTCTCGTTGTCTTTTAGCATGCCAAGGAGCATGATGGAGAGGTCCTAATGAGGACTTCCATTTGTCACTAACAATGTTGTGTTGCATCCATCATGCAACTTTTGCCAAATGTGACTCCATGCCTCATTCCACAAAATGTTTTCTTGAGAATGTAGTGCGATATATAAAACCAATTAACCATCTCCTCCATATAGTTTGATTGCATTGGACCACCACCATGTCATGTGTTCTTGGTACACACCTCTCGCTTTATAGTCTGACCTCTCCATTCCTTGGGTACTCAAAATCTCCAATGCCCATATTGATGCATGAAAAATGCTCCATATGCAAATAAAATATGCTAAAAACTGTTAAGTACATTGGAAAGAAGTAAGTGCAATGAAGAATTTTAAAGATCAAATAGACTTACAATGCAGTGTGTTATATTGCTCTCTCCCCAAGATTGAATGAAACACTTCGTGAACTCCACTAATGTCTCTTGAAACAATTGATGTTGAATATCACTAGAGCTAGTAAGACCCATTAAGCCTACCAACTTCTCTAAACATGACCAAACCTTCTTTCTCTCATTACAAAGATCAACTTGAGAGTCATTGTTTTTTGTGATCATGCATAGGTCTTTCCATAGCTCATAATGTTCATTATTTTGAGTGCTAGTACCTCTTCTAAAAAAATGTTTTGCTTTATTCTTTGTCATTGACACGTTGTAAAGTATGTTCAGATTCCCGAACTTGTTTAACAACTAGGGTTAAATTTCCACCATGACAACCTATTGAGTTAAGGAGTTCCTCCAAATTTTTTATACCTTGTATACAATTATCAACTTGCTTCAAGGAAAATGCATATTCTGTATGGAGCTTCAATAGTCGATCAGAAATTCTCTAGAAGGCATGCAATGTGCAAAACTGAACATTAATTAAAGGAAATGGAATAATAGGATTCCAATCCTTATCTCATATGTCACAATTAGGTGTACCTAACATGGGACACCTAATTAAAGGTATATCCCACTCATTAGATGGAGATTCATCTGTGTCATCAATTAAATCCTCTATGCTATTTTGTTTTCTCTTTGTTTGTTTATAACCTCGTGTGCATATGGATAAGGATAGAGAGTGGATGCAGCTTGTTTGCACCCTAAAGTGCATTTAATAGTATTTAAGTCTCCACCCAAGTGCCACTCTACCTAAACATCACCTAGGCCTTCAACATTGATTTTTGCACCATGAATTTGAGTGTTTATCACCTCTGTGATCCATGGGGCCCTACTAAGAATCAATGAAAGAACATCATTGGATTCTTTAGGTACCTCATTACCACCTAACCGCCATATATCTTTCTTGGATTTAACATTGTATGTAAAGTGATGGATAGAGTTTTCACTTTCATGAATAATGGCATGGGCCATAGCTGAGGGTCACACTAAGTCTCTCCATATGTCATTCCTTTATGTTTTGACATTCATCTAGCTTCAATATAAACTTGATTCTGGAGCCACAATCTACATCAAATAACAGACATTATGTTAAAAAATACTATGAATGTCATTTGCACAAAAGTAGATAGATCTTGAATTGCAGATTTGTAAAATTTAACCATTTCCTTTTGAAGACTCTCCAAATTGACAAATATGTTGTTGTAATTTGTGTACATGAACCCCTTCCTAGATGAGTTTTTCAACTATTTCTTTGATGTAGAAGAATGATAAATGGATGCAAGCATAACAACTTCTATATGCAAGTAATTGCCAAGAGTATTAGCTACATCCTCATTGGTCATCCTCTTCTTTATAGATACCTTGTAAGGGAATGGAAAAATACTTTGCAAAATACCTTTCTTTTGTAGTGCCTGCTTCAAAAGATTATACAATGCAGTGTATGCTCTAGAACTAACATCTGCTTCATCACATACCATCTGTACCTCCCTAGGAGTAATTATATCTTCTATGTTGCCTGCAAAATCTTTAATCACTTGGTTGTTGATGTGATTTCCTATTGGTGACTTGAAAATCATACGCACATGTTTGTTGCTTAAATAAGAATTTAGAAACTTCAATTGATCTTGTATTGTTGATGAAGCACTAGCGTCTTCAACAAATGACCCGCACAATAAGAAACTCAATCTTAAAGTCTTTTAACAGAAATAAACAAGTGAAAAACGAACCTAAGTGCCTAAAAACCTCGCTTCCTTGCTCCACCGTGAGTTGAAAGAGCTTGAAAGGATGATAATGCTTGTTTCCTATATCTCATACCAAGTGGAGTCTCTTTTAGTTATGTTAAATTAGCTTTTAACTTTGTAACTGTGCTCTCCTTTTCTTCCACATCTTGTTGGAGTATATGATTGTGCAGTTCCAAAGATTTGATAGCACTTTCTAAAGTGTGTATCTTCAAATGGTTCTGATGACATTGTTGCATCCAATAATTTGCAAGAGATGTTGAATGGCTAGACAATCGCTTGCAATAACCTAGTAGTCCAGCTTCACCGCTACCAAGGAATTGTAGAAACGTGGAGATACTATGGAATCTAGGATGAAAATTAGAAATTGGATCTAAGGGATACAATGCACCATTGACCCAAAGATGAATATTCTTCTCTCCAACTACACATCGTTCATTTTGAGAATCTTTATCATTGCTACTTCTAGTTGTTGGTGCAAATTCTATAGGAACATGAACATGTACACTCGTTGAATGAGGAGCAAGCGTTGGTGCAGGTGTCCTATTCCTAATACATGTGAGCACCATGATGTTCCAAAACTCAAGAACAGAATAGAAAGAAGCATAGAGATGGTTGTAATGGCATGTACAATATTTGTATGGCAAGAAATAAGTGTGTTTTGCTGCGTGGATAGGTCAAAATGACTTTTTCCAGTGTTTAAAAGTGAAACAAAGGTTTTTTTCAAAAATTCATGTTTTGGGGAACCAAAGTTACGAGTTTGATGATGTGGCACTTAACGTTTGGAGGGATTTCGAAAATTATGTTTTTTTAAGTTTTTTTTCTGAAAACTAGACCTAAAAAAGTAACTTCTGACATATGCATAAAAGTATGGGCCATTTTGAATAAAGAATAGCGAAAAATGAGCCTTTTTTAGAAAATTCATTTTTTTCATTCATATAGATGAATGGATTTGGTGAGGTAAAAAGTGGCTTTCCTCTATCTCTTTGTGGAGAAGAGAAAGATGATCCTAGCTCAGCCTAAAAAAAAGCCTACTTTAGCCTACTAAAAAGTGCACTATTAAATGCACTTTGTCCCCTTAACAAAGAACGAGATTAAGCTTAATCCCTAAAAATTACGAATCCTTACAAGGCCCATGCAGGGTTCACTTTTTTCCCTAAGAAGCATCACAAATAATCCACAGAAGGGTTTAGAAGTTTTCGTTTCTTTTAATTTACAGGTACAAAATATATATAAGAATATTCAATCCATAGTTCTTTGCACGTTTAGATGCAAACTTAATCCAAGTAATGCGTAACTCTTTGTAATGTCGTAAATTGTAAAATTTCTAATGTCGTAAATTGTAAGTTGTATTGTTTCTAATGTCGTGAATTATAAAATTGTGTACTTAAAATGAAAACAAAAGATAGAACTTCCATAGAATGTTGGCCTACATAATAATACTGGTAATGTTTCCTAATTGACAGAAGTATGCACATCAAAGGCGTCTTAAAGTGATGGAATGATTAAATATTCAATTTTCTAAACGTAAAGCTACACGTAACTTGTACATCAAAATAAATAGATGTACGTGTAGACTTAATATATCATATATTTTTGTATAATCTTAGGTAACTTGGGATTGTGAGCTCATTCATTAATACGCCACCCCAATGTCAAAGCTACCTTTGGCACATAAAAGGTCCATCAAGTTTCGAAAATATAATGGAGATTCCATTATGATAGATAAGGTAACATAAGAGGCCACATAAAAGGAAACATGTATAATGAAAATTCCATTATTTTAGAATCCACATTAGTTGATAGAAAACGTTTTTGTTAGATCTGGGCTTCTTGTCACACCTTTTTGTTGTTTTTTTTTTCTTCTTTTTAAAGAGGAAGTTTGGTTAGGCCCATTCTCCATAGAATGAATTAATAGAGAAAAAAATGTATAAGTGTACAGGCATAGTGCCCATGGGACATCCCCCCCCCCCCCCCATCCCACAAAGGAGGCTTAAGAGGGCCCGAAGGCAATGCAACATTGACGGCTCGAAGGCCCCATGACATCTTGGCTTGAGAGGTCATAAGATAGCCAAGATTATATATAATTAGAGACTCATTAGAAAGTGTTACAAAGAAGGTTAATAACCTTTTCCTCTTGCTCATATGGGGGGGGGGGGCATTTACTTAGGATCTTGATTTTCTCAAAAAAACAAACACCCTCTAGCTTCTAAAGGAGGGGTCGTCTTACAATTACAAGTTCTTATGCCTAGAACACTAAGGAATTTTTCCATAAGCCTCTTTTTGGGAGGTTTATCAAAGCTGGTCATGCATCTTTCTTTCCATATGTTACAAAATACTTGTCGCCTAATTACAGTCTCCAAGGCAAATGAGGATTTCCATGTAAATCTTGTTTCGAGTTTATTTAAATCCCTAAACCCAAAATCCCTCCCATGGCCTGTCAAACCAATAAACGTTTCGAGCATCAAAAGAAGAGGTGGAATTATTCTTGTCTACCATTAAGGCATCATTTACACCATGGAAGGCCCGATGAAATTTTATGGGCTTTAACATTATTAAAACTTCATGTTGTGGAGATTTTTCCATATCAGAACTAGTTTTTTAGTCTCTAGGAGGAAATGCCATAGGACCGCCACTTGATAAGGCGAGTTGAGACACCACTTCCTGTTAAGCATGATATGAAGCTCTAGATCCTTCTTGAGACAAATCATCTGATATCCAAGTTGGTGTCATTTTCCATATTATCCCTTCTATAGGATGGGAATCTTGAGCATGGACAAGGAGAAACTTCGAGTTATCCCACGCAATGATTCTGTTTTTTAACATGCACCACTATTCATGATGTACTTTCTTGTAGCACCTTCCACATGCGATCTTGATACATTTGGGTAGACTTTGAAGGGTTTATAGCATCTAGCTCCAAATAAAATTTAAAGTCTATGGCATCATTATGAAGATGTGTTTGTGCTAAACCAAAGAAAGGTTTGACATGATTGCATTGTAGTCTACAAAGATCACGACTTTGGAATATCGTGGTGACTAGTTCCGATATCGATGAAGGATGTGGACTATTTTGAGAGAAAACACACAAGCTACAAATGAGGTGGATTAGTTTTAATCTCTTTAGTTTTCGACATTAATGAGAATAAACATAAAGATGAAGAAACTTTAATTATATATCGTTCCTGTGATATTTGAACTAAGATATGTTTATGACAAAGAAAATATAAAAACCAAACCGTTACTAGCATATTCACACTCAATTAACAACATAACATTTTGAGTTTCCTTTTTGCAAACATCTGTCAAAGAAGTAAGATGCTGACAAGAATTTCAATTGAGGCTATATTTGAATCAAATCAAAAAGAATTAATCAATGAAGTGAACGTCTTAAATTAATGAAGTTAACGTGAAGTGGTGAAGGTATGTCCTACTAAATGCAAACATTGATCCTGCATGAAGTGCCAAACTGTGAGAGATTTGATAAACGTGTCCAAGGCCCGAAAATCTCCTTCCGAAACGGATGTACAAGAAGATGTCCGAGCGTCGCCAGCAATACGATGAGAGTGACCTTCTGGAAACAATGAATCTGGTTTGTGACACTTTAATTGGAGAGGATTTTCAAAGGAGCTCTAGTCTTCTTTATGCGATTTCAAGATTCAAAACCTTCTGTGTGGGGCACACAGATCATGTGTGTGTAGTTTTCTTTTTTGTTTTTTTTTTTCCCCTTTGTTTTGTATGTTCTATAGCGTGGAAAGTGTTCCTTCAAAAAGGCCTTATAAAAGCCGATATGTATGGTGCTCGAGAGGACTCCAGTTGCCCCATGCATAAAACGGTTCGATTGCCATAGAGACTTGAAAGTTTTAAGCCTTATTTTTTTTCATCATTTTTTAATATTTAAGAAAAACAAAAGAAAGTAGTAGTAGGAAGTTGTATAAGTACATGCGAGTGAGTTACTTCCCATGCTGATGTATGCCGAACCATGTATTCCATACTAAGATTTCTCAGATATAAAGAACTCCAAGTTCCAAAGGCCATGTGATACGGATTTGATGGTTCCTTCGTACATCAATCTTTTCCTTTTCTTACAGAAGAAATTCAGCAGAAGTCTAATCTCGATTGCTTGAAGTAGATTGAAAGAACAACTGTACAAATGAAAGGCTTATCCTGTTCGCTTGCTTGAATTAGATTGAAAGAATAGCTGTACAAATGAAAGGCTAATCTTGCTCGCTTCAATTACATTGAAAGAACAGCTACACAAATGAAAGAAATAGTACCATGGAACCTCTAGTATCTTACAAGGTGCGCTAAAACTATCAAAGGCTATACTAGAAAAGGACTCCTTGAAGGCCTCTAATTTTAGTAGTCAAAAGGCGATACAACTGAGATATAGGGCTAAGGTTCATACATGTTCAGGAGCTCGAAAGGAGGATCGAGTCCCCACGTTCTCCACCTCAAGAGCTCAAAATCCAAGCAAATCACCGATTGCACGCAGACTTTGTGCATCAAGTTTGTCTACACATGTCATGGCATATAGAACACGTCTTTATGATGCCTTATTGGAAAGGATGGAGACAGTTTTCTTTTTAGTAAAGGAAGTTCGGCCTTAGCCTACTCTCCCGGACTTGAATTAATTAAAAGAAAAGTACAAGAGAAGGGGACTAGTGCCCATGGGATCCCCCGAATCCCACAGAGCGGGGGTAGCTTTTAGAGAGTTTAGATGGCATTACAAATGAGGTTAATCACCCTCTCATCACCCTCATGCAGGGCCCACATGGGTTTAAGCATGTTGTTGATCAAAAGGAGTACTTGATGATGCCTAAAAGGGGGGGGGGATTTCTTACAATTAGCAATGCTTTTGCCAAGGAGGAACAGCCAATGCAAGTACGAGTTGTGGAGTGAGTGAAGGTGTTTCCCACCATTACTGTTTTGTCCATAACTTGAAGAGCGGTCGTCAAATTCGAGTGAGAATATGACCACTAGATGTGTCTCGTCGAGAGCTTCGAAATGAAGCCGCTATTGCCCATATTCAAAGTTCAGAGCTGGGAGAAACATTCGAATTTGGGTTTAGTACTGTAAGTGGTATCCCGGCAGACACTTTAAGAGATTAAGTGAGTTAGAGAGGTAGTTTAGTCTTTTCTCTTGCATTTTAGCTGAACAACTTCATTTTCCATCACGTGTGCACAAGTCCTCATACACTTGGTTCATACGGTTCTTTGAATTTATAATTAAGCGTTTGTCAATCCACCATTATACGTACTTGTGTGGCAAATGAGATTTAGTCTCTTTGTTACAAGTCCCTAAGACCTCATGACTTAGGTACACACATTTTTGGCGTTGTTGCCGGGGAACACACTCAACCAAGATGCCTTCGTGATGGTTATAGCTCTGGAGTGAAGGAATCGTACTTTTAGGAGTGAATTCATTCAGTAGCAAGTAGTCAGACACTTCAACACTTGCTACTTCACATCCCGGAGGTGTGTGTAATGAGTTTTTAGGTTTAGGGTTAGGAGTGAAGGAGAGAAGGAGGAGTTAGGGTTAGGTTAAGTAGAGAAGTGGAGTAGGAGTAAGTTGAAATCACCAAGAAAGTTACCAAAAAAATTTCCCAACTTAGTGTAGAATAGGTTTCAGGTATCACAAACTATAAAAACCAAAAATTACAGTTCATTTGACACTTGCTGAGAAATTGGTATCACCTGCAGACAGTGACCGGTATAGCTTGAGTAGTATCGCATAATAAAAGCCCTCAAAGCTACCTAGTGAGCCCAAGACTTAAGCAAGAAATCCCCGAGGTAAGCTACATTAAGATTTTAACATCAAAAGCACTCTAAAAATGCAATAACACGTTATTAAAGACGTATTCGGTATCACGAGGGGGGGGAACAAAGAGTATTGAGAGGTTCTCTGAGTGAGGGAGAGGGTCATGAGTGAAGAGGAGTGAGAGAGAAACTAGGGGGTGCAAAAATTTTTGTGTTTGAAGCGATTTTGATTGTAGTATCATGATCGGTTGAGTTTTGGTATCCTGAAACCAAAATTCCCTAGTATCGCGATACTCGCCGAAGTATCCTATCATCGCATACCATTTGAGGTATCCCGATACCACTTTTGGTATCGTATCATCAAGTTGGTATCGTGATCGCGATCTGCCAGTGGTATCCTATCGTGATCCACTTGGTATCGTGTCATTCTGGTCATAGTATCATATTGTCGACCGAGCGGTATCATATCGGGCATGATAGTGGTATTGTATCGTGTACCCAATATCGTATCATTGAATCTTTTGGTATCGTATTGTGATGAATTTTAGTATCGTATCATGGGGGTTTGCGGTATCGTATCCTGACTTGGACCGGTATCATATCGTGAGGATTCCAAGTATCGTATCGTGCATTCAGGTGGTATCATATCGCTTGAGCACATAGTATGGTATCGCATAGTACACCGGTATCATATCATGTGGAAAGCAGTATCGTATCGTAAATTGTTTGGTATCGTATCATTGACTATCCAAGTATCGTATCGTGATAAATAGTGGTATCATATCATGCCTTCAGGTAGTATTGTATTGCCGCAAGTGTGGTATCGCCTAGAACATTTTGAGTCCTTTTAAGGGCAAAATTTGAGGCAATTGAGAAGATAGTTAGGGGATAATTAGGAGTCAAAATAGCCCCAGGAGGGTGGATGAAATTGAGATCAGGATGGGTGCTAAGTAGTCGGAGAAGTGTTATTTCATTAGTAGGAAGTGCTACTCAGGCAAGTCACCGCTCTATCTATTCTGGCACCTCTAGTGAATTAGAAGAAGAGAGACTTATGGCTTCAGAAGACATGCAAGGATCAGTACCCTGGAGAAACTTGATATCTATTGTAGAAGGGGAATACCGTACCTCTCTGCAATATGTGTCCACTAATTCCCAGGGGATTCCCATCTACCTCGATGGTTTAAATAGATCAGTAGCGAGGATGGTAACTTCCTCTGATTCTCCAATAATGCCTAGACCGGCAGTCAAATATGAAGGAGGAGTGTACATGGACAAGATAGGTCACATCTATGTGGTCACCCAACATCCAGACCAGATCAACAAGAGAGGAGGATTAGAAGGACAAGAAAATTTAGGAAGACCGGACCACGAAGAGTTGATAACTACACCCAGAGGCGAATCAGTAGTGACTCGAATCTTGAGAGGGGATTTGATACCTCAAGGCAATTACCTGTTAGAGGTCTATTTGATCCATGGATCAAACCTACTGTTACAAATTGACTCACCTACACATGGACAAGAGGAAATGTTGGAAATGAGGTAGGCCCATAGCTCATATCATAGGTCCATGGTTCCATAGGTCAAGTATATACAACATAGAATCTAGCAATCTTCCAATATTGACAAAACATGAACATACTACATTTAATCATGCAAATGATGAGACAAAGATAGAGAAAGATTAGACAACATGTGTAAAGTGTTATGTAAGCCACTGCTTACTCACACTATAATATATACCAATGTTCAATGTACAATGTTGGAGCAAAACTCTCAACCACTCTATGTGAACCCAGATCGAACCCAGGTCGATTGGATGAGAGGCTTTTCACCTAGCCAACAACGTTGGGCACTTTTGTTGTAGAAGGAAGGGATAAAATATTATATTCATGCTGTATAACCTTAGCAAAAATGGATCAATAACCATGCACAATGTACCATATGACATTGTTTCCAAAAATCCCCCCTGCAATGTCATATTGGTACAAACTCGACTAGATCTGCAAACTTCATAAGCTGCAAATTATCACAAGCTTCAACCATGTACTCCCGAACTAACCTTCAAATCTTTTCTTCAAAAGTCCTCTTCAAGATTGAATTTGACTTTCCTTCAAACTTCAAAAAACTGAACTTTTTGAATATGAACCATAATACTTGAGAAAATATGCAAACTAGATATCGAATAGTGTACACATCAAGAAATCACTGCTTGACAACAAATGTAGCAAGTAGTGTCTCTGAACCTGCTATCTCCTATCTTTTGAAACGTGAAAACATACACAAGGATCCACATATTTGCATTTACCTTACGTAAGGTTTCTCAACGTACTTCTGCTGTGTCATGTAAATACACTAAACACAATCAAGAAATAAATCCTGGAACCTGTGACTAACAACTCACAACTTAGTGTATTATGAACACTGTTGGTTCATCTCTGACTATACTCAAGCCAAGTCAACTCAACTCAACTGAAATCAACTCATGAGTCTCATCAAAAAATCTATGATGTCATCATGTCTTCATCCTTGTTCAATCTGTAAATCGTTGGTACCTCTTTCCTTTAGAATCTGGTATAAACATATATGTGCGCACTTCTCAAACATACCTCTTTGAAATATCAAGCTTCTCTTCAATAGAACTTTGGAACCTTCTCCTAAACAGGAACACCTAAGAGGAACTTTCTCCAGACATTCTCCTTCTTCCTTCTTCTTTCAAAGCTGGAACATAAAGAGAACCTGACAAAGGAAATATAGGAATACCTGAAATAGGAATACCTATAGGTATGATTCTGCATTCTTTTACATACGAGTGAAATAAGTCTTCAGGTTTCATCACCCCCGTAGATGACTTAACACTAGTATCCAAAATTCTTCAAATTATATCAGACTTTATGAAATCTGGAACGTCTTCCTTCTTTCAATAAATCTGATCTTCAATAATCCATACCTGTATCTGAAACAAAAGTTTAGGATCCATAATCTTCTGTAACATAACAAGTATCTTCTTCTATTCTCTGCAACACTTTTACTTACTTCCTCCAATGTTAAAGAACCTTCACAAACAAAGGATAGACAACTGACTCATAAATACTCAAGATCTTTCATGGTCATTTAAGATTATTCAAGATCATATGATCATAGAAGATCATCCAAGATCAATGATCTCTCCAACAAAATACCTGTGTAGAATCTGCTCTCATCAAACCTTCATGACTGAATGTTTGATTTATTACATGAATGTCTCTAAGTGTCCATGCTTCTCACAAAGTTGTAAAAATTTTCTTCAAAAAAATCCTTCTGCAATTCTTACTTGAAACATAAGTGGACAAACTTCTCACCTTGAGAACTCCAAAAGCTGCAAGTTGATACTTCATCTTTTCATATTCTTCCCGGGTGAAATGTGATAGTACCTGCATGACTTTCTTTTGGCTAACTCCACTTCTCAATCAAGTGATAGGATCTGATGGAACACCTTCTTGAATACAAGAATGTATCCAAAAATCTAGACAATCATAGAAAAGTAGATTCTCCAACTGACTAGTACATCAAAAGTCTGAATTTTCTGAAGTGTTTTTTTTAATACTGAATATGAGGTAGCCTTTCCAAACTAAAAAACCTCAACCAAAGTCTTGAACATCTGCTACAAAAACTCTTTTACCTCAAGACTTAGATAAACAAGAAATATACTTCTCTGCAACTTGTCGTATACCAAGAAGCTATGTATTGACACTCCAAGAATTTTTTGAGGGATCATATAAGCTGTCTGCTTAAAAGCTTCAATTAAAAGATAATTCATACACATATGAGTCAAAGATAGAGAAAGATTAGACAAGATGGGTAAAGTGTTATGTAAGCCACTCCGTACTCACACTATCATATATACCAATGTTCAATGTACAATGTGGGAGCAAAACTCTCAACCACTCTATGTGAATAGTAATAGATGGAAGAGTGAATGTACAAATGTAACAAACATATTCAGATATATGGATAGAAATCTGAATAACAAGAAATGTGTGACCTAATAGGTTGTAGAAGAGTGAATATGAGTGACCGAAAGAGGAAGGATCAGTATAAAACTGATAATCAACAAACCCTCATCTAAGCTTAGGCTATGGAAGACCCTAAGTTAGACACATGTGTGAAACGATCACATACTTACAAAAGTAGCAAAGAATGCTAACAAGTTTGCTGCCAGAAATCCTCAAACTCATATGACCATACCTTCTCGAACACCTCATCCAAATATGCATAAAGCATAACCATACTGATTCTCTTGTACCTATGCCAAATAGGACTCCTCCTGATATGGATGCAACTGCCTCCATAAGCTCCAAGTAGTACCTCTGTGCATAAAGAGAATATGTACCTGAATTCTTAACATAAGATGCAAATCTTATGTTAACCACCATCCAATGTCTTTGAAGTAAGCCGAAATCTTCATGTAGAAGACTATCTTCAAATACATCATGTAGATGGTTGATCCACACCATCAATCTGCTGATAGGTAAGTCCTCTCCATAAGCAAGAGTGTGAGCACACTCTTCTTCTTCAAGAAGAACTCCATAGCCGCTCCTCAACATGCTCCAAGTTAGCACCATGTCTGCCTCATGTGCTAGAAGAAACACCACCTCAATTGAGGTCCAAGAACCAAGGCTTGCGTTGAACACTAGGTGAAGGATAAACAAAGTGACCCCAAGTAGTCTCTTATATAGTAGAGCCCTCCAAAATAAAGCTATATCCAAAAGCACTCCAAAAGCTTATCATAGCGATCGCTATCTCAACTAAAGCAAACAAAAAACAAAATATGATCGCACTCAAATAGACTCCATCGTCCTTTAATCAAAAACACTTTTTAGCTTTTCGATAAAACTTCGTGCTTGCCACTGCTCGATGCAAGGATGGAACCCATGTCGATTGGATGAGAGGCTTTTCACCTGGACAAGAGCGTTGGGCGCTTTTGTTGTAGAAGGAATGGATAAAATATTCTATTCATGCTATATAACCTGAGCAAACATGGATCAATAATCATGCACAATGTACCATATGGCATTGTTTCCAACAGGAAAGTCCAATGACCTTTTACGAGTTAAAAGACCCTAAAGACGAGTCTAGAGTCACATACCTAGACAAAAACCAGAGAAGGTATTGGCTTGTTGATGCCATAGATAGGGCTCAATTGAAGTATATGGGGTTGCCTGTATTCCCTCAGCGAGAGCAGGCAACTACCTCTCAAAACCCCTTTGGGACACAAGAGGAGTGAGAACATACAAAGTCAAGACAAACAATCCATCAAAGTGTTCCAAACCAAACCCATGTGCAATTTACAATGCCCAGAATGCAAGCACACAATCAAACACACCCTGGATTAGGCAACCAACATCGACCACTAGTGAGACCAAGACCACCACTAGGAGTCCAGCCTGGAATACCACCAATGAGACCAGCAATCTCTATAATGCCTAGACCATCTGAACCCATAAGAAGATTGAGACCGATCCAAGTGGCCAAGTGCATGAGAAATCACTATGATGGCACAGGAGAACCTTACGACCACATAGCTGAATTCCAAAAAGTTCTAAGAGCTGAGCAAGTGGATGATTTCTTTGTGCAATATGAGTCCTTTGGACTCACTCTCACAAGAATGGCTTTGACCTGGTTCCAACCATTAGATCCCAATCAATTTGGAGATATTGAGCAATTCTTTCAAGAACTCATAGGGGAATTCACCAAGAGAGGGACTAAACACAATTCTTCATCATTAATCCATAGCTTTAAACAAAGCTCAAATGAACCTGTGAAAACAGCTGCCAGACGATTCAATCAATATGTCGATAGATGCCCAGTAGCAGAAAGGCCCACGTAGCAAAAAATGATATCATTATTCTTGGATGGACTGACGAATGGGACTCTAAGAACTTTAGTTTATGTGAAGAGGGTAGAGACGTTGAGTGAATGCCTCCAAGAGTGTATCGACCTACAGGATAACCTAACACATGATGTCAAAAGTACACCTATTCCTATGAAATCAGAAGACACTAGAAGTACAATAACATCCAACTCAAGTAATGTAGAAGAGTTAGCAGAGTTGGTAACCAAGAAGTTAGGAGTCCATGGATAGAGGAACTACCATCATCCACCAATGAGAATGCCTATGTTACAAAGATGTAGTCTTTGTGGAGGAGATCACCTCACTCATATGTGTGTAAGAGGAGCAACGGGGTTGCCCCAAGCTTACCCATACAATAGGCAGACAACTCAAGGAACAGTCCTGTATTGCCACATAGAACAAAAATACACCAATCACACCACTAAGAATTGTCCATTCAACACCTAGACACGACCTTTGAATCAACCTTAGTATAGGCCATATGGATACCCACCTAGATAACTAGGAAGGGAGATTCCTAGGTATAATCCCTATCCAGGACCACCAAGAGCACCTAGACCATATGAGCTAGTACAATTTGGAAACCCTCACCCAGTGTTAAGACCACAACTGCCACTTCCTCAGCATGTAGTACTTCTCAAATATGCCCAACTAGAGGAAAACTTGGAAAGAACCATAGTGCTAGCATCACCAATAGCTAGTGCTGAATCAACGGACCCAGGATACGAACAGACAGAAGGGGATTAGTATCCCTATGACACTAGCCTGATGGAGTATGAGCTTATGACCCGGAATACTATGGATATGAGGGATATGATAATGCCTATGGAACAGAGGTGGCAACACTAATGTACACCACACCCAAAGCACCTGCACCCATTAGACCACCCATTTGACCGCCCGTGCCAAGAAGACCATGTTATAGATGCAAAGGAGATCATTTTATCAGAGAATGCACTCGGCCATACAACCCACCACCCCCTGAAATGTGGGAAGTGTATTGCAAGGATTGTGGAAAGGAACACCTCTTTAGAGATTGCTCAAAAAATCCCAACAAGACTCATGATACTGTACCCATCAACGTGATAGAAGTGATAGAATCGTCAGGAAGTGACAAGGAATACACAGTGCCATTGAAGGTCATTACATGAGCACAAATGAAACGACAAGAAAGGAAACAAGTAGACCTAGAGCAAGAAAAGAGTAAAGCCCTGGAACCTAGAGTACAAATAGTGGAAGATTTAGACGACCCACGTGAGAGTACCCAAACAATGAAAAGTCAAAAGTGGAAGGATAGGAGAGAAAAACTCAAGGAAAAATGGATGAAAAAAAAAAAACAAAGAAGACAAGGGACACAAGAGGTAGAAAGAAAACCAAAGAACCCAAAACTCAAGAAGAAATTCCTATTACACTACGAGCACTAGAGCCAAAAAAGTCGGGATCAATTCTAGCTGACCCAAAAATAGACAATTTGGGCATGTGGTTGAAAGCTTACCAAGCTAGAATCAAGAATGGACCTAACGTGGAATAGCATGAAAAGCTTTACCCACAAGGGGAGTTAGAAAAGGAGAGGCTAGCGATATGTAGAAAACTCATAGAGGTAGCTCAGGCCACCCTAGAGAAGACTATCCCAACCCTCTCCAAAACAAGGATACCGGAAGAAGGATACAATGATTGTATTAAAGCCAATGACCAGAATTCAAAAAAAGGGATAAACAAGAACTACTCAACATTCGGGATAAACCTATGTCCATAGTCCCGGATTTAGAAGCTGATTTGGAATTGTGGAATAAGATTTGAGAAGATCAATGGAAAAGGGTTGGAGTTGCAGAACCTCCTTTTGAGGAGTTAGATGTGGAAGATGATCAACCACCAACAAACATAGAAGAAATATATGAAGAAGTTTCTAGACTAGACCGAAATAGGAAGGAAGCCTAAAGCATTTCCACCCTCCCAAACTATATTGGAGAATATGAGAAGGAATCCATGATCATCCGTGCTCCCACAGTACGAGGAAAAGGAAAGGGAACCTCAGATAAGAACTCACACAATCTAACAGAACTCAAAAAAACCAAAGTACAATGCCAGTTAACTATGGAAGAATTACTCCGTGTTAAACCAAAATTATGGAAACAATTAATAGGACAATTGGAGTTAAGTCAGGAGAAGAACGAAAAGGAAAGCAAGGGAAATGAGAACCCATCTAATGTACAAATCCCCATGGATAAGGTTGGAGAATTTAGTGAAGGAGATGAGGGTAACACATGTTTACCTATCACATACAATGGATACATGACCAAGGCTATACTAGACACAAGAGCAGGAGTAGGTATTTCCACCAAAGATATTTGGGAGAAATGGGGAAAGCGAGCCCCACGACCAGCTCGAATGAAGCTTCAATTAGCCGATGGTCATATGGAGAAACCATTGGAAATATTAGACAAGATCAAATTAACCACGTGTGGAGTTGAATTTGAACATAAATTAGCTATTTGAATTAACCACTTAGGGTAGAACAAGATTGGGGATGAGACTCATTATACCTTCAACATCAAGGAAACACTACCAAGATAAACTTGCATACCTTTGCGTACCAAGATGTACCTCCACTACAATGGAATCCCATACACAAGGAGGAAAACGATTTGTCTATCCATAGTGCTGGATCAAGTGATCAATCATGGATGCATGAGGATGCCCAATTATAGATGTGTAAAGAAGCCAAGAAAGAGGATAAAAAACTGCAATTATGGCCCTTAGGACACCAAAATTATTGGCCCATAGAGGACCCAATGTACATGCCTCAAGTTTTCCTTGTAGAAGCATTTGAACCACACGCATGGATGGGGATCCTAGCAACCTTTGGATGTATGTATGAATGAAGAATTTTTTACCATGAATGAATGTATGGATGAAGAAGGAACATTATTTAGAAGCATTTAAACCACACAGGTGGATGGAGATCCTAGCAACCTTTGGATGTATGTGTGAATGAAGAATTTTTTACCATGAATGAATGTGTGGATGAAGAAAGAACATTATTTGATTCCGAGGAACATTATTTAGAAGCCATTCAAGCTGAAGAGAAGTACGGAACAACCAAAGTGTTAGCAATAGAAGGAGCCCCTATAGTACCACATCAAAAGGAAAGCGTGAGTAAGATCGAACCAACCCCGGATCTTTTTGAAGTTCCCAAACACTTTAAAACATATGAAGTAGAAGAAAGAAAAATAGCTATTCAAATGCCTAAGAGAGAGGCAAGAGAAGGAGAGGCATATGACAACAAGGAACAAACAAAAAAAATCATAGTGACCATAAAAGATGGAGAAGAAAGATGTACATACATAGTAAAGGATGTCTCAACAGAGGAAGAAAAAGAATTGATACGTTTGATCCGAGAATATCGAGATGTATTTTCTTGGACCTACAAGGATCTCAAGGGTGTGGAACCCTCCATTTGTCCTCATAGAATACCAATGACATCGGAGGAAAAACCATCAAAAAAATGCCCTTACATGTATAACGAGGTTTATGCAGCAAAAATAAAAGAGGACTCAGACAGGCCATTAGTAGCTAGATTCATGTACGAAATAGAACATACCAAATGGGTGTCACCCTTAGTAGTTGTGCCTAAAAAGAACAAAAAACTAAGAGTGTGCATTAACCTAAAGAAAGTCAATGCAGCCACGATTCGTGATAGTTACCCATTACCTATCACGGACCACATTTTGGAAAGAGTGGTAGGCAAAGAAGTCTACAACTTCTTAGATGGATTCTCTCGATACAACCAAGTAGCTATTGCTACTGAGGATCAACATAAGACCGCATTCGTGACCAAATGGGGGGTCTATGCTTTTAGAGTGATGCCTTTTGGACTCACTAATGCCCCTGCTACTTTCCAAAGGTTGAAGTGTCACCTTTTCAAAGAATTTCTAAAGAAGAGCATGGAAGTATACGTAGATGACCTATGTACATACTCACACCTACGACAGGAACATATTCCGGAATTGTACAAAATATTTGATAAATGTCGAGAATATAGAGTATCCCTAAATCATGAGAAGTGTGTTTTCATGGTAAGACAAGGAAAAATCCTAGGACATATCGTGCCTAGGAATAGAATATCTAAAGATGAAGATCCGAATATCTACAGATAAAGAAAAGATCAAAGTAATTCTAGAACTTTCTAGACCAAAAAATGCAAAAGAAGTGCAAGCATTTATGGGTCATTGTGGATACTACCGTTGATTTATCCACATGTACGCTATATTTGCCAAACCCTTCTATGGATTGTTGACTTGGTTCACATGGACGGACGAATTTGAGAAGGCATTTAATGAGCTGAAGGAATGGCTTAGCACAGCCCCAATTTTGAAAACACCCGATTGGAACAAGCCTTTTCATATTCATGTGGATGCTTCCAATTATGCAATAGGATGCATCTTAGCTCAATCGGCAGATGAAGGAAAATTGGACGATCCAATTGCCTATGCAAGTAGACAATTCAATCAAGCTGAGAGAAACTATACGACTACGGTGAGAGAAGGATTAGGAGTGGCAAACATTGTAAAGAAATTTAGACATTATCTCTTAGCTAACAAGTTCAAATTCTTTATAGATCATCAAGCCTTATTGTACTTAGTCAATAAGCCTTGCAACACGGGAAGACTTGTGAGATGGTTTCTATTATTAATGGAGTTTGATTTTGAGGTAATTGTGAAAAAAGGGAATACCGACATGAGGGCAGATCATCTCTCTAGGTTAACACATGGAGAACCCCCAAGCGGAGTACTAGACGATTTGCCAGACACTTATCTGTTCAATTTGGAAGTATGTCCGAAGTGGGCAGAAAAGCTGATTCCAATACTCACACATGGACCACAACATTCAATTAATAAGGAGAGTAAAAAGGAAATCCTACAATCCTGTAACTTACACATAACAACAAGAAGTGTGTATCATAAGGAATCCAATGGCATATTGTCAAGATGCATGGAAGCCTAATCGAACAAGCTCACATAAACAAATGGAGAATGCACAAAGGAACGCACGGAACCCTGAGAGAATTGAAACGGTTAGGAGTATATTGGCATGATATGCCTAAGGATGTCCATTATGAGTCAAAGATAGAGAAAGATTAGACAACATGTGTAAAGTGTTATGTAAGCCACTGCGTACTCACACTGTCATATATAGCAATGTTCAATGTACAATGTGGGAGCAAAACTCTCAACCAGTCTATGTGAATAGTAATAGATAGAAGAGTGAATGTACAAATGTAACAAACATATTCAGATATATGGATAGAAATTGGAATATACAGGAGATGTGTGACCTAATAGGTTGTATAAGAGTGAATATGAGTGACCGAAAGAGGAAGGATCAGTATAAAACTGATAATCAACAAACCCTCATCTAAGCTTAGGCTATTGATGACCCTAACTTAGACAAATGTGTGAAAAGATCACATACTTACAAAAGTAGCAAAGAATGCTAACAAGTTTGCTGCCAGAAATCCTCAAACTCATATGACCATACCTTCTCGAACACCTCATCCAAATATGCATAAAGCATAACCATACTGATTCTCTTGTACCTATGCCGAATAGGACTCCTCTTGATATGGATGCAACTTCCTCCATAAGCTCCAAGTAGTACCTCTGTGCATAAAGAGAATATGTACTTGAATTCTTAACATAAGATGCACATCTTATGTTAACCACCATCCAATGTCTTTGAAGTAAGCCGAAATCTTCATGTAGAAGACTATCTTCAAATACATCATGTAGATGGCTGATCCACACCATCAATTTGCTGATAGGTAAGTCCCCTCCATAAGCAAGAGTGTGAGCACACTCTTCTTCTTCAAGAAGAACTCCATAGACGCTCCTCAACATGCTCCAAGTTAGCACCATGTCTGCCTCATGTGCTAGAAGAAACACCACCTCAATTGAGGTCCAAGCACAAAGGCTTGTGTTGAACACTAGGTGAAGGATAAACAAAGTGACCCCAAGTACTCTCTTATATAGTAGAGCCCTCCAAAATAAAGCTATATCCAAAAGCACTCCAAAAGCTTATCATAGCGATCGCTATCTCAAATAAAGCAAACCAAAAACAAAATATGATCGCAATCGAATAGACTCCATCGTCGTTTAATCAAAAACACTTTTTAGCTTTTTGATAAAACTTTGTGCTTGTCACTGCTCGATGTAGGGATGGAATCCATGTCGATTGGATGAGAGTCTTTTCACCTGCACAAGAGCGTTGGGCGCTTTTGTTGTAGAAGGAATGGATAAAATATTCTATTCATGCTATATAATCTGAGCAAAAATGGATCAATAACAATGCACAATGTACCATATGGCATTGTTTCCAATAGGAAAGTCCAATGACCTTTTACGAGTTAAAAGACCCTAAAGACGAGTCTAGAGTCACATACCTAGACAAAAACCAGAGAAGGTATTGGCTTGTTGATGCCATAGATAGGGCTCAATTGAAGTATATGGGGTTGCATGTATTCCCTCAGCGAGAGCAGGCAACTACCTCTCAAATCCCCTTTGGGACACAAGAGGAGTCAGAACGTACAAAGTCAAGACAAACAAGCCATCAGAGTGTTCCAAACTGAACCCATGTGCAATTTACAATGCCTAGAATGCAAGCACACAATCAAACACACACTTGATTAGGCAACCAACATCGACCACAAGTGAGACCAAGACCACCACTAGGAGTGCAGCCTAGAATACCACCAATGAGACCAGCAATCTCTATAATGCCTAGACCACTTGAACCCATAAGAAGATTGAGACCGATTCAAGTGGCCAAGTGCATGAGAAATCACTATGATGGCACAGGAGAACCTTATGACCACATAGCTAAATTCAAAAAAGTTCTAAGAGCTGAGCAAGTGGATGATTTATTTGTGTAGTGTGAGTCCTTTGGACTCACTCTCACAGGAATGGCTTTGACCTGGTTCCAACCATTAGATCCCAATCAATTTGGAGATATTAAACAATTCTTCCAAGAATTCATAGGGGAATTCACCAAGAGAGGGACTAAACACAATTCTTCATCATTAATCCATAGCTTTAAACAAAGCTCAAATGAAACTGTGAAAACAGCTGCCAGACGATTCAATCAATATGTCGATAGATGCCCAGTAGCAGAAAGGCCCACATAGCAAAAAATGATATCATTATTCTTGGATGGACTGACGAATGGGACTCTAAGAACTTTAGTTTATGTGAAGTGGCTAGAGACGTTGAGTGAATGTCTCCAAGAGTGTATCGACCTAGAGGATAACCTAGCACATGATCTCAAAAGTACACCTATTCCTACGAAATCAGAAGACAGTAGAAGTACAATAACATCCAACTCGAGTAACGTAGAAGAGTTAGCAAAGCTGGTAACCAAGAACTTAGGAGTCCATGGAGAGAGGAACTACCATCATCCACCAATGAGAATGCCTATGTTACAAAGATGTAGTCTTTGTGGAGGAGATCACCTCACTCATATGTGTGTAAGAGGAGGAACGGGGTTGCCCCAAGCTTACCCATACAATAGGCAGAAAACTCAAGGAACAGTCCTGTATTGCCACATAGAACAAAAATACACCAATCACACCACTAAGAATTGTCCATTCAACACGTAGACACGACCTTTGAATCAACCTCAGTATAGGCCATATGGATACCCACCTAGAGAACTAGGAAGGGAGATTCCTAGGTATAATATCTAGCCAGGACCACCACGAGCACCTAGACCATATGAGCTAGTACAATTTGGAAACCCTCACCCATTGTTAGGACCACAACCGCCACTTCCTCAGCATGTAGTACTTGTCAAATATGCCCAACCAGAGGAAAACTTGGAAAGAACCATAGTGCTAGCATCACCAATAGCTAATGTTGAATCAATGAACCCAGGATACAAACAGATAGAAGGCGATTAGTATCCCTATGACACTAGCCTGATGGAGTACGAGCTTATGACCCGAAATACTATGGATATGAGGGATATGATAATGCCTATGGAACAGAGGTGGCAACACTAATGTACACTGCACCCAAAGCACCTGCACCCATAAGACCACCCGTTAGACTGCCCGTGCCAAGAGGACCATCTTATAGATGCAAATGAGATCATTTTATCAGAGAATGCACTCGACCATACAACCCACCACCCCCTAAAATGTGGGAAGGGTATTGCAAGGATTGTGGAAAGAAACACCTCTTTAGAGATTGCTCAAAAAATCCCAACAAGACTCATGATACTGCACGCATCAACGTGATAGAAGTGATGGAATTGTCAGGAAGTGACAAGGAATACACAGTGCCATTGAAGGCCATTACATGAGCACAAACAAAACGGCAAGAAAGGAAACAAGTAGACCTAGAGCAAGAAAAGAGTAAAACCGTGGAACCTAGAATACAAATAGTGGAAGATTTAGAGGACCCATGTGAGAGTACCCAAATAATGAAAAACCAAAAGTGGAAGGATAGGAGAGAAAAACTCAACGAAAAATGGATGAAAAATAAAAACAAAGAAGACAAGGGACACAAGAGGTAGAAAGAAAACCAAAGAACCCGAAACTCAAAAAGTAATTCCTATTACACTACAAGCACTAGAGCCAAAAAAGCTGGGATCAATTCTAGCTGACCCAAAACTAGACAATTTGGACATGTGGTTGAAAGCTTACCAAGCTAGAATCAAGAATGGACCTAACGTGGAATAGCATGAAAAGCTTTACCCACAAGGGGAGTTAGAAAAGGAGAGTCTAGCGATATGTAGAAAACTCATAGAGGTAGCTCATGCCACCCTAGAGAAGACTATCCCAACCCTCCCCAAAACAAGGATACCGGAAGAACGAAACAATAATTGTATTAAAGCCAAGGACCAGAATCTAGAAAAAGGGATAAACAAGAACTATTGAACATCCGGGATAAACCTATGTCCATAGTCCCAGATTTAGAAGGTGATTGGCCAAAGGAATTGTGGAATAAGATTTGAGAAGATCAATCGAAAAGGGTTGGAGTTGCAGAACCTCCTTTTGAGGAGTTAGATGTGGAAGATGATCAACCACCACCAAACATAGAAGAAATATATGAAGAAGTTTCTAGACTAGACCAAAATAGGAAGGAAGCCTAGAGCATTTCCACCCTCCCAAACTATATGGGAGAATATGAGAAGGAATCCATGATCATCTGTGCTCCCACAGTATGAGGAAAAGAAAAAGGAACCTCAGATAAGAACTCCCACAATCTAAGAGAACTCAAAAAAACCAAAGTACAATGCGAGTTAACTGTGGAAGAATTACTGCGTGTTAAACCACAATTATGGAAACAATTAATAGGAAAATTGGAGTTAAATTAGGAGAAGAACCAAAAGGAAAGCAAGGGAAATGAGAACCCATCTAATGTACAAATCCCCATGGATAAGGTTGGAGAATTTAGTGAAGGAGATGAGGGTAACACATGTTTACCTATCACATACAATGGATACATGACCAAGGCTTTACTAGACACAGGAGGAGGAGTAGGTATTGCCACCAAAGAGATTTGGGAGAAATGGGGAAAGCGAGCCCTACGACCAACTCGAATGAAGCTTGAATTAGCCGATGGTCATGTGGAGAAACCATTGGGAATATTAGACAAGATCAAATTAACCACCTGTGGAGTTGAATTTGAACATAAATTAGCTATTTGAATTAACCACTTAGGGTAGAACAAGATTGGGGATGAGACTCATTATACCTTCAACATCAAGGAAACACTACCAAGATAAACTTGCATACCTTTGCGTACCGAGATGTACCTCCACTACAATGGAATCCCATACACAAGGAGGAAGACGATTTGTCTATCCATAGTGTTGGATCAAGTGATCAATCATGGATGCATGAGGATGCCCAATTATGGATGTGTAAAGAAGCCAAGAAAGAGGATAAAGAACTGCAATGATGGCCCTTAGGACACCAAAATTATCAGCCCATAGAGGACCCAATGTACATGCCTCAATTTTTCCTTTGAAGAAGCATTTGAACGACACGAGTGGATGGGGATCCTAGCAACCTTTGGATGTATGTATGAATGAAGAATTTTTTACCGTGAATGAATGTGTGGATGAAGAAGGAACATTATTTAGAAGCATTTAAACCACAGAGGTGGATGGAGATCCTAGCAACCTTTGGATGTATGTGTGAATGAAGAATTTTTGACCATGAATGAATGTGTGGATGAAGAAGGAACATTAGTTGATTCGGAGGAACATTATTTAGAAGCCATTCAAGCTGAAGAGAAGTACGGAACAACCAAAGTGTTAGCAATAGAAGGAGCCCCTATAGTACCACATCAAAAGGAAAGCGTGAGTAAGATCGAACCAACCCCGGATCTTTTTGAAGTTCCCAAACACTTTAAAACATATGAAGTAGAAGAAAGAAAAATAGCCATTCAGATGCCTAAGAGAGAGGCAAGAGAAGGAGAGGCATATGACAACAAGGAACAAACAAAATAAATCATAGTGACCATAAAAGATGGAGAAGAAAGATGTACATACATAGGAAAGGATGTGTCAACTGAGGAAGAAAAAGAATTGATACGATTGATCTGAGAATATCGAGATGTATTTGCATGGACCTACAAGGATCTCAAGGGTGTGGAACCCTCCATTTGTCATCATAGAATACCAATGACATCGGAGGCAAAACCATCAAAACAACGCCCTTACATGTATAACGAGGTTTATGCAGCAAAAATAAAAGAGGATTGAGACAGGCCATTAGCAGCTAGATTCATGTACGATATAGAATATACCAAATGGGTGTCACCCTTAGTAGTTGTGCCTAAAAAGAATAGAAAACTAAGAGTGTGCATTAACCAAAAGAAAGTCAATGCAGCCACGATTCATGATAGTTACCCATTACCTATCACGGACCACATTTTGGAAAGAGTGGCAGGCAAAGAAGTCTACAACTTCTTAGATGGATTCTCTCGATACAACCAAGTAGCTATTTCTACTGAGGATCAACATAAGACTGCATTCGCGACCAAATGGGGGGTCTATGCTTTCAGAGTGATGCCTTTTGGACTCACTAATGCCCCTGATACTTTCCAAAGGTTGAAGTGTCACCTTTTCAAAGAATTTCTAAATAAGAGCATGGAAGTATACGTAGATGACCTATGTACATACTCACACCTATGACAAGAACATATTCCAGAATTGTGCAAAATATTTGATAAATGTCGAGAATATAGAGTATGCCTAAATCAAGAGAAGTGCGTTTTCATGGTAAGACAAGGAAAAATCCTAGGACACATCGTGCCTAGGAATGGAATATCTACAGATGAAGATCCGAATATCTACAGATGAAGAAAAGATCAAAGTAATTCTAGAACTTCCTAGAACAAAAAATGCAATAGACGTGCAAGCATTTATGGGTCATTGTGGATCCTACCGTCGATTTATCCAGATGTACGCTATAATTGCCAAACGTTCTATGGATTGTTGACTTGATTCACATGGACTGACGAATTTGAGAAGGCATTTAATGAGCTAAAGGAACGGCTTAGCACAACCCCAATTTTGAAAACACCCGATTGGAACAAGCCTTTTCATATTCATGTGGACGCTTCCAATTACGCAATAGGATGCATCTTAGCTCAATCGGTAGATGAAGGAAAATTGGACCATCCAATTGCTTATGCAAGTAGACAATTGAATCAAACTGAGAGAAACTATACGACTACGGAGAGAGAAGGATTAGGAGTGGTGTACGTTGTAAAGCCAACAAGTTCAAATTCTTCATAGATCATTAAGCCTTATCGTACTTAGTCAATAGACCTTGCAACAGGGGAAGACTTGTGAGATGGTTTCTATTATTAATGGAGTTTGATTTTGAGGTAATTGTGAAAAAAGGGAATACCCACATGAGGGCAGATCATCTCTCTAGGTTAACATATGGAGAACCCCCAAGCGGAGTACTAGATGATTTGCCAAACACTTATCTGTTCAATTTGGAAGTATGTCCGAAGTAGGCAGAAAAGTTGATTCCAATACTCACACATGGACCACAACATTTAATTAATAAGGAGAGTAGAAAGGAAATCCTACAATCCTGTAACTTACACATAACAACAAGAAGTGTGTATCATAAGGAATCCAATGGCATATTGTCGAGATGCATGGAAGAAGAGGAGCAAAAGAACCTAATTGAACAAGCTCACATAAACAAATGGAGAATGCACAAAGGAATGCATGGAACCCTGAGAGAACTAAAACGGTTAGGAGTATACTGCCATGATATACCTAAGGATGTCCATGCATATGTCAACAATTGCACGGAATGTCAGGAAACCACTCTAGATGACCACACATCCTTACCTTTTTCTACAATAGCACCCAACTGGAGTAAGACATTAGTGAAATTCCTAAAGACACGGAAGCATGAGGAAGGAATCAGTTTAGCAAGGAAACGATCTCTCGAGGAAATGAGTAAAGACTACGTTCTCATGGGAAGACAATTATTCAAGAGAGGGAAGGATAATCGCCTACAGTTATGTGTACATGAAAGACAATACCTATCCATATTAGAGATGGCACACTTAGGTGCCGCAAGAGGACATTTCTCAGCTGAAAGAACCATAAAAATGATCCTCTTTGCACGCTTATGGTGGCCAACTGTAGCTCAGTGATGAGTAGCACCTCCTTTAATGTCAATCCGGGAAGACGTGAGGATGGTATGGAGACCACGAGCAAGTGGAAGCACAAGTGCATGAGTGAGAAGCACACAAGCATGCACACACATACATGCACACGCGCACACACGGCAAGAACAAAGAGAGTAAGACAATGGGATCACTTCTATTGCAGCAAAGTTCTCATACAAGCTGAAAACTACAAGAGGCTAGCCCAAAAATGAGCTCTCTAGCTCTATTTATAGTTTTTGACTAGCTTTGGCCCTGTCCAGACCTAGTGTCTGGCCTATTTAAAAATTAGGTTCCAGGGCTTATTTGAGGGCTCAAACGAGATCTAAAAATTATGAAAATTGGTAGGCAACTACTTCTAAGGCTCCCCAAGCTCGAGGACTCCTCGGCTTGTACAAAATGGAGCTACAAAAAGGTGAAATGATGTTTACAAGGATTTTTAGTGATGAGAATCACTTTAAAATGATGTAAGGGTTTTGAAAAAATATGAAGGGTTGCCTTGGTGCTAGATCTGCATGTGTATCCGTACTTGCTTCTTCCCGTATACTGTGAATACTCTCCCCCCCATAGCGTCTGTCGCCTCTGACAGACCTCTGCTCCACTGTTTGATCAATGTACTCTTGCAGGAGGTCGATTGCGACTTCTTGTTCCTTGATGTGTAGTCCCCGAACCAAGTCTCTCTGGAGGGTCTCCCAATTGACTGCACCCGGTATGTCCGGTTGTGGCGTTGTGTAGAGTTCTGAGTGCATGGTTTGTTCACACGCGAATAGATGTAGCAGGTGGGTTGGGCGTGGTGCGAACACTTCTGAGTGTGACTCCCAGAACCCCGTGGTAAACATATCGTCGAAAGTTTGCTTATAGCAGGCAGGGAGATATCTGATGCGTGCATGCCATGCATAAGCAATTCGTATGCTTGGGGTTGTGCTCATATCATACAGGAGGTCATAATTACCATTGATGAAACCGGGAATCGGATGCTGAATATGGCATACATTGCGGAAAGTTTTGAGCACCACCTGCATCATATCGAATATCTTGAGCATCATCTGAGCAGCAACATCTGGCATGGGGTGGAGGCGTGGCAGCCAATATCGAATGGTAGCCATCATGTACGCTATTGTAGGTGGGCCTGTCGGTGGTGCGATTTTGGGGTAGTTCAGCCACTGTTTGCAATTCACGTTGTTCTGGACCTTGATGGCGAATGCTTTCCAGGAGCGTCTTCTTTGTACTGGTCCGAAGCATGGGTTATATTTCAGATGCATGGGAGCATGATCCCATGTTCGTAGCATTTCCGGATAGGTTTCCAGTAACTTTTGCCTCCATATGGGCTGGAATATGGCCCCTTTTTTGGCTCCGTCTGGGATGTCCTCTGGTTCGAACTGGGTGGCGAAGGTAGGGCACTTGTTGGTGACTCTTTTGATCTCTGCGTTGTAGTCAGCCAACAATACAAAATATGGCTTATATTGTAATTCTGAGCTCGTGATGAGTCGTCTAGGAGCAAGGTGCCTGAAATACTCAGATTGAAGTATGGTTTCTTCAATGGCCTTCATTGCTAGCATCTGAGTTGCTACGCGCTCCTCGTGAGTGTGGCCCATCTCCTCTACCTGCTTCATCCATGCTGACGGGGGTTCCTCATATGTATCCTGGCCTTCCTCCGTAATTCTACCTCCTGGAAGGGGTTGAGGTTCGTAATTGTCTTCAAATGTCTCCTCCAATGGAATGACTACTATGTCTTCTTCTATGGTTTGATCAGGTGGAGAGGGAGGTCATTCATACTATAACAATTTAATTTTTAGTTCTGCCACCTATTGCCGTAGCTCAAGTACCTCATTGGTTACTGATAATTCTGGCTCTGGTGAGGTTGCAGCGTTGGCCATCTCTTTAGGTTCTTGTTGGTGTGGTGCAGGCACTTGGGCTTTCTGTAGGTCTTTGACTTGGTCAGCAAGCTGATCATGAGCTTCTAAGAGAGTGGCATAGGTTTCTAATATTTGTTGTATATTCTCTGAGGGGATGGCTTGAAATTTGGCAGGGTCGATGGGTGCCCCTGGAGTATTTTCCATGGCTGCTTTGAGATTGTCTTGATTTTGTTGCTGTAGTCTTTTGTTTTCTTCTTGGGCAGCCGCTAAATGGCGTCGAAGTAGAGCCATGCTTCGTTGTAGTCTAGCGTTACGAGCTAGCTGATCTCTAAGTTGTTCTTCCGTTGCCCTACTCTTCTTTGTATGTGTGGACTCGAGCTCCACCTGATATTGTTGGAGGGTGGTCACCTCCTGCTGTAATTCCGTATTAGACAACTCCAAGGTAGTGACACGTGCCTAGAGATGGGCTGACAAAGTACAGAGCTCTTTATTGTTTTCTTCTAATAACCTGTATTCCTGTTTAAGTTGGGCAGCAGCTTCGAGCATGGTGTTGAGTGCATGACTAAATGAGGTGGGTGCAGGGGTGAGGGTGGAAGATGCAAGGGGTCGGGAGATGGGAAAGGGAAAAGTGGAAGTTGTGCCTACAGTGTTTGGAAATGGCGACGTGAGTGAAATGACACGTGGTGATGTTGGAATAACAGTGGTGGTGGGTGATCCTGTGGATGGTGAGATGTCCATGGGATCGGACGTGAGAGTGTGTGATTCGTGAACTGTGAATACAGGAATGGTGGGTGGTGTGATAGTGGTGGCAGTGAATGTGGGGGAGTGGGGTTGGGAAAGGGACTTTTTATTATAATTATCCACCTGTTGGAGTATATTTACAAGGTTCGTCCAGAATGACGGTTGGGTGATTTGGGTTGAGGATGAGGCAGTTACCAGGGAAGTGGTGGATAGTGTTTGGGTGTGGGTGAATGGAAAAGGATGGGGTGAGGTCTGGCTAGTGGCAAGTGGTTGTCCAAGGGCGGGGAGATAGGAGGGGTGACCTATTATGGTTTGATCGGTGGCCGGATGACCGGTGTGAGGTTTAAAATTTTGGGTGGAAGTGATGGATGTGGGTAAAGGGAAGGATGTAAAAACAGAGGTGTGTACAATGGTTTCATGATGGGTGGATATCGGTTGTTCAGAAAAGCTAGTGGAGAAGGGTTCTCAGGGTTGAATGGAAGGTGAAGGTGGAGATGGTACCTGAGTAATTACATTTTGTTCGTCAGTGGGACTTGGGCTCGTCATGTGAACATCCTCTGAAATTATGGTAGGCAAGGCAGTAGAGACTTCCATTTGAATCATTTTCCCTCGTCGTGGCCGTGTATCGATCCTTCGTTGATCATAGATAGGGTTTTCCTGATAGACCATTGTCCTCAATGCTTCCCCGATCCCACATGTCTCTGCCAATAGATTCAATGGTTCCACAAAGTGTGAGTTGACATTCTCGGTTTGAAGCATCTGGTTCACTAGAGCTCTATTCGCCTCTTCTGTCATCTTATGTCTTCTCTGTACCTGCTTGATTGTCTTGTACAGCCGTCTGAGTTGTGCTGTGTAGGCAGGGGCCTCCTCTTCACTGTCTTCTGGGTCATTTCTTTGTGCACCTTCTTGAACTTGTGTGTTTGGGTCATGAGGATGTTGTGCCACTTCTTCCCCATGTACTCTGCTCGTCTCGCCCCGTGGCTGTTCTCTTTGGACTGATGCACCCGGATCAACATTGTCAGGGGAATCTTCACTGTCTGATAGGGGGACCGTCTGCAGGAATCTTTCAAAATCGAAGTTTGGATCTTCTGTGAAGGTGGCCATAGATGCAAACTCTGCATCGGTAGGTAGTGGAGGGGCGGATGGAACGGGTTGTACCACCTCCCCAGCTTGAGCTCCTTGAAGATGGATCGTGAAAGGTGTGACCTGAGCTTCTGGTCAGGGAGAGGCTTCGGTCGTGGCTTCTTGAGGGATCGTTACCGGGGAGAGCAATCCACGCACTCGTTTTGCAGGCTGGCTCCCTGACTTCCGCCCTTTGAACAACTCCAGTTGTGCATACTTTAGGGCTCTGGCAACCGGCACATCATATGCAAGACATCTATAGATAATTCTTGTCAGCGCACAACAGCCATGCAGAGTAGGCTTCCTCACTCCCCGTTTGCTTGCCTCATACACTTGGTCCAAGATCCATACAGGCATCTTAATGGGCAAGCTTCCAATCTCTGCTAGATATAGCCCATACCATATTTTCTTGTGAGGTTGGGTGAAACGGTCCTGAGCTGGGAATGCGAAGTGTTGGAGGCACATCCGCAAAGGTATGGCGATGTTGGGGGTGAGGCCGCACATTTCTTTTAGCTTCTTGATTCTATTGCTTTTCATCGACTCAGGTATCAAGGGGTCGCGGTCAGAAGGTACATGCGTGCCATACATCTGAAGTGCTTCCCTGATTAAAGTAACGTTCAATTCAAACTTCCTCATTTCCTCCAGATTTGACAAGGAGGGCACCCAGAATGTGCCTGAGTGATCTTTATCCCCTGTCGGCTTCAGCGTGGCAATTAGGTAGTAGCACCTGAGGAAATCGGGTTTAGGCAGAGATACACTAAAATACGTTTGTAATCCTGCTTTTTGCCAGATATCTTGAAGTGGAGCTGCATTTTGCAATGCTTCGAATTCTGGTGAGAAGAACTGGAAGGTCCACCACACTCCTCTACATTCCATCTTGGATTCCTAGATGTGATCCGCGTCTCCCAAATCTCCTGGCATCTCATTGAACCAGTGAGAATGCCCCTTTACTCTTCCAATTAGGCCATTGGGTGGATCTGGAATAGGAATTCTCCGCACATTCACGAAATCTTCACGCCGAGCTGTTGGTGGGGCCTCCACTAGCATGGCATCCCAATTGATTGGAGCACGAGAGCCTGCCTGAGAGCTTGTGCCTGCCGCTGTTGCCATGAGAGTAGGTTGCTTATCTGCTGGAAGAAGAAAGGCACATTAGTGTTGCATAGGAAACAAGATGTAATGGTGTTCCCTTCACAATACTAACATGACAATCCCGGAGGTCAGTGGTTAGTGGTGAAGTGTTTGTGATAGGTGTGAGTGGTGATTAGAGGTCAGTGCCATCCTAGATGCATACTTTGGTTATGCAATGGGCTCAGAATGCTCCTGTGTTAGAGTAGACGGATTTACAGAATTGGGTCAGGGGGTTTAATACACAGTTTAATTCTCCACACTTTGATAGAGGATTCGTAGCTCTTAGAACTAAAGACAGGTGAAGATTTCTGGATGAGAGTGTGATGTATTTGGGACCTTTTGGGTACCCATTTCCAGACATTCCTACAGTAGATGGGAGTGGAGATAGTGAGACGTCTAGGTATCTTTTCATTTTCTGAGTAGTTGGCCAAGAGTGCTTGTGAAAGTTGCTTCATCCTAGTGCCTGAAGGTGAAGTAATTTGGGCTCGTAAGCAGGCCTTGGGCACCCATATCTGTCTAGCATTAGGGATGACCTTCATTGACCGCTTAGGAACCCAAATAGAAATGGTATGTCTAGGGGTTATCCTAGGGGGCTTCTTCACCTTGTTCCTTGATGGTGAGGCTCGTTTCTTGTCTCCTTGAGAGTTTGTTATTAGAGTTGTGGGTTTTCCATCCTTGTGTATCCAGATCTGCTTCGCGTCACGAGGTGCTCCGTGTTGCATGGGTTGGCGCTCCTACCTCGTGATCAGTAGCCTCCTTCGTGTAGAGTGATGTTCGGTCTGCTCATTTAGAATCTTCTTTGGATCAGTTAGGAACTCCTTATTGGCTCCTGTACCTTCAGTAAGATTGACAATCCTCTGCACCATAGAAGTTTGTACAAGAACAACATTGTTATCTTCATGTGGATTCCTGGAGGGACCAGGAGTTGGTGCCTGTTCTATTGGTTTGAGTGCTTGATTTTCTAATTCAATCGTGAGACGGCTTTGGCCTACCCAAGCCTGAAGAAGTCCACTTCTTAGGTTGAGGTTGACTGCGTGATCATAGATCCAGTCTTGGCCTAAGACAAGAGGTTCGGTCAGATCCTCGTCTTCACAAACTAGCACTTTTGCTGGCATGAGGACCTCTTGTATGTAGAGGGGAAGATCCACTTCTCCCATGCAAGGGGTTTCAACACCTCCTAATCCTATCAGGTATGCTTCTAGGGGTTTTACCTCCAATTGCAACTGCTGGCAATAAGAAAGCCGAACTGCACTCGTGGCTGCTCCTGAATCAATTAATGCTCTCACGCTTGTTGTGCTGTCTCTTTGTCCTATCTCTAGGGTCACAAAAGGTCGTCGGTCCACTATCTTATGGGTACGTTCACCTGAAGCCTCACACATGGCCATGTGATAGCCTGGAGACTCTTGAGTGTCAATCACAGGCTGATCCCTCCCTTGTCTCCTCAACTTCATTCGTCTGATACGCTCTAAGGCCTCTGCCTGTGCTTCTTCTCGAATTCGTTTTTCCTCCTCTTTACATTGCTTAGCAGTATTGAGTCGACTTAGCATTTCCTCCGTGAGGGGTTCCTGATACAGCTTGACTCTGCATCCGCTAATATAGTTTGGGAGCACATCCCCCTCTAAAGTGGCTAGTTGTACTGCTCCACTCGTGGAGATCCTATTGATGATCATAGGACCGTAGCCTCTCTTTTCTAACTTTCTTGCATGTTGTTTCAAGGTGTAGACTAAAACTAGATCTCCTGCTTTCAAGCCCTTATCCTTCACATGGGCATCAAAGTATGCCTTTTGCCGTTTCTTTGCAGCATAGATGCCTGCTGCTGCTTGTAACCTCGTCTCACCTAAACGTTCTAGATCAAAGATCCTAGAGGACAACTCATGTCCATTCCACTCATGCTCTTGTGCTACCCTTAAAGCTGGAATTAGGAAATCTAATGGTAGCACCGCATTCTGTCCGAAGACCATCTGAAATGGGGTAGCATTGAGTACCGTTTTGTAAGCAACTCGGTATGCCCAAACAGCATGATGAAGTTTTTTGTCCCAATCCGAGCGTTTATTATTTACAAGTTTCCTCAATACGTTACATAGGATCTTATTCGTGCTCTCGGCTTGTCCGTTAGCTTGTGGGTGATAGGGGGCAGACTTCTTATGTATCACCATGAATTCTTGAAGGAGATTTTCAATGACCTCATTCAAGAAGTGCGTACCTCTATCACTAACCAACTATATTGGCAACCCATATCTAGTGAACACATTTTCGAATAAGAACTTAGCCGTCGTTTGAGCATCATTCTTCGTCGTGGCTTTTACTTCCACCCACTTTGTAAGGTAATCTGTGGCTACAATAATATATTCTGCATGGGAGTTTCTAGCTGGGGGGTTGATGGGACCTACAAAGTCTATACCCCATTTTGAAAATGCACGTCCTCCCATCATTGGCCTTAAAGGCATTTCATCTTTTCTTATCGGATATTGGGCACGTTGGCATGTGTCACAACTCTTCACATAAGTATGTGCATCCATATGAAGAGTGGGCCACCAAAGTCTTGAGAATAGAATGGTCTTAATTACTCTGTCAGGCCCAAAGTGTCCACCTGCAGCACCGCTGTGTCCAGTTTCTAAGACTTTCAAATAGTCTGATTCATGAATGCACAGTCTTAGGTAACCATCCTTGCCTCTTCGATATAGGTTGTCTCCTACTAAGGCATAGTCTTGAACCTCTTGCTCCATGCTCCGTCTTCTTGCATGAATAGCCTGATTGGGTAATGTTCCCGATCTCATGAACTCGACCAATGGAGCACTCCAATCTGGGATTAATGACACGTGATAAAGAGTGGCATGTTCCACTGGGGGTCTCTTCTGGCACACTGGACAATTGTGGATCCACTCTTGTATTTCTTTGTCCATGCTAGGCCAATACACTCCTAAATGTCTTAGATTCTGCAATGTTCGTTGTTTAGAGTAGTGATTTCCTAGCAATCCCTCATGGGCTTGTTGCAACCAACTAGTATGTTCGTCGTCCTCGACACTACAAGCTAATACGCCCTCGCTGTCTTGCTTGTACATACCTCCGGCCAATATTTGATACTTTAGTGACTTTACAATTTCCTCTTTGCTTGTTTTCACATTCTTATTTGGAGGCCCGAAGGTTAGGACTGGTACTAGCTTATTTGCCCATTTAGGAACAACTTCTAAATTGAACAGATAAGCATCGGGCAATTCATCAGACACTCCTTGCGGTGGCTCTCCTGAAGTGATGCGAGAAAGATGGTCTGCCCTAAGATGGGTTCTACCTTTCCTGACAACAACTTCAAAGTCGTATTCCATTAGTAAGAGGAACCATCTTACTAAGCGGCCTGTATTGCAAGGTTTATTGACCAAATATAGTAAAGCTTGATGATCAGTGAAAAACTTGAACTTATTGGCCAATAGATAGTGTCTAAACTTCTTCACAGCATATATCATGCCTAAGCCTTCTCTCTCCGTTGTGGTGTAATTTCGTTCAGCTGCATTTAATTGCCTACTAGCATATGCTATCGGCAAATCTAGGTTTCCTTCACCTGTGGGTTGTGCTAGCACACATCCTATTGCATGATTGGAGGCATCTACATGGACATGGAAGGGTTTGCTCCAATCCGGAGTAGTCAATATTGGTGCTGTGCACAAACGTCTTTTCAACTCGTTGAAGGAATTCTCGCATTCCTCGTTCCACTCAAAATTTGTTAACAACCCATAAAGAGGTTTAGCTATGATGGCATACATGTGGATAAACCTACGGTAATATCCACAATGGCCCATAAAGGCTTGTACCTCTTTAACATTCCTTGGTCTTGGCAACTCTGCTATTGCTCTTACTTTGTCTTCATCTGTTGAAATTCCATTCTTAGAAACAATGTGACCTAAGATCTTACCTTGTCGTACCATGAACACACACTTCTCTGGGTTCAGACACACTCGATAATCTCTACACTTGTTGAAGATTTGTCTGAGCTCAGGGATGTGGTAACTTCTTTCTTGGGAATGAGCGCATAAATCATCCACATATACTTCTAAGATCTTTCGCAAGAACTCTTTGAAGACATGACACATGAGTCTTTGGAATGTTGCAGGTGCATTGGTGAGCCCAAATGGCATCACACGAAATGCAAAGATTCCCCATTCTGTGGCAAAGGCCGTTTTGTGTTGATCTTCGGGGGCAATGGCTACTTGGTTGTAACCTGAAAATCCATCAAGGAAGCTATAAACTTCCTTGCCTGCAACACGCTCCAATAGATGTTCGGTGATTGGAAGTGGATAACTATCTCTGATCGTAGCGGCATTAACTTTTTTAAGGTTAATGCACACTCGCAATTTCCCATTCTTCTTGGGCACCACTACAATGGGGGACACCCATTCAGTGTGCTCAATCTCATAGATGAATCCAGCTTCAATCAGCCTGTCAATTTCCTCCTTTATTTTGGCTGCATAATTGTCATTATATGTGTAGGGCTTTTGTTTGGTGGACTTGGCATCAGCGGTCATCGGAATCGTATGAGAGCAAATCTCTGGATCTACTCCTTTCAAGTCTTTATAGTGCCATGCGAACACATCCCTATATTCCCTTAATAGAGCTACAAGCTCTGCTTCTTCTTTTGCACTTAGGTCATCTCCTATGTACGTACATCGTTCTTCGTTCCCTTCAATGGTCACTACAAGTTTTTTGGTCTTTTCTTTATTGTCATATGCTTCTCCTATAATGGCCTCTCTCTTAGGCATTCGTACCAAATTTTTCCGGTCTTCCACTTCATATTTCTTGAAATTTTCTGGTACTTCAAACAATGATTCTTCCTCCTCTTGTTTCACTGCTTTTCTTTTCTTCCTCTTTTGACCTCCTTCACTTCCTTTCTTTGAATTTATCGTTTTAATACTCGCGAGGGGTTCTTCTTCTTTTTGGGTTAACACTCCTATGTCTTCTAAGTAGTGTTCCTCTGAGTCAAAGTAAGTATCCATCACAATGGATTCGAGATCATCGTCATTCTCTTCTTCTTCTATGAACTCACTAGGATCACACTCTTCCAACAGGGGCTGACACATGAACACTGAAATATCATAACCCTCCTCATCACAATGAGGTGTCCATTGTTCTTCATTGACTGCAATGTCCATGGTAGCTAAGATTTCTGCCCAACCATGAGGCTCAAATTCCTCATCTGGAAATATCATCGATGTATAGGCTGGGTCTTTTATTGGTCTATCTCCTGGGGGAGTTCCTTCTTCTCTTGCTTTTAGGTGCTTTTCCTCTTCCTCCGCGACCTTGCACATCCACAAGTGAGTATCTTCATGCAGCCATGATGGATCAGGTGAACTTCCAGAATGCACGGAGATAGAATCTTCTTTCGCTTTGTGGATAGGATTCCACTGTAGGGGTGGTACATCTCTGAAGGTGTAATCCTTCAGATTGACCCTGGTGGTGACCCCTAAGTGCTGTAAGTACAAGGAGTTGGTTCCCCAATCCTGTACTATTTGCAATTGTCGTAGGAAGGGTCTTCGTAGGATCATCTCGTAGACATTATTTTTCTCAAAGTCACATATAGCAAATGTATGTTCAAACTCTACACCACAAGTGGTTAGAGTTATCCCTTCAAGCAATCCTAGAGGTCTTTCAAAATGACCATCTGCCATTTGAAGTTTCATTCTCGTTGGTCTTAAGGTGGGTTTGCCCCATCGCTTCCACAAGGAGGTGGTCGCAATAGCAACACCAGCACCCGAATCCACAATTGCTTTGGTTGTGTAACCTTGATAGGTTATTGGAAGATAAGTGTTACCTTCTTCACCTTCGCTCATGTCTCCTATCTTGTCGAGAGGTATCTCTGGTACTTTCTGCTTAGGGCCTACTTTTGGCATATTGGAATCAAGTTCTGGAACCTGATCCTTCACATGATTCCAGAGCTCCGGTTTGGCTTTGAGCAGCTCTTCCACAGTGAGATGACATTGAACCTTAGTGTTCTTCACAACATCAGTGTTTCTTGGAATCACTGAGTCTTCATTTCTTACCAATATTGTGGGAGCTCTGATCTCGAGAGATTCAGATTCCCATGGGCCTGTGAAATGAGGCAACTCTTGTAAAGAATTAGATTCAAAATCTAATCTCTTATCCTCTTGTTGCTCTGTTTGATCTCCATAGATAGACGGAATGTCTTGGGGAAATTGATCATGAAGATCATCAATCTCAGGAATAGGAGGGGAATCACCCTTCTCCTTGGCCCATTTCTCTTCTTGTATTTCCCGCAAGAACTCTTGAGAATACTGTTGAATTGAAGGAGGTATTCCAGCATCGGTGGAACTAGGAACATAAGCTCCCATTGATGGTGAGCTTCCTCTTTCAACAACTGGTTGAGCCTGTAGAGGTAAAGAAACTTGTGATTTGCTTACCAACTGCTCTAATCTTTCTAGTAAGCCTTGGAAATGCAAGTCTGGCTTGACAGAGTTTGTCTGATTGAACTTTTGACTAGTCTCAAGTATAGCTTGAGCTTGTTCTACCATTTTCATGCACATTTTCATCCGTTCAATCTCTAAATCTGCTCTAGGGTAAGTCTTGTCTAGGTTTGCAGCTGTTGGCCCTTCTTGAAGTCGAGCCTGGTAGGCCTTGAACATCATGTCCAAGCCTTCAGGAGTGGGGTCAGCTAAGATTGATCCTACTCGGGGTGGTGGGTGGGTTACGTGGGGTGTATTAGAGGGTGGAGGAATGGAGGGTGATGGGGATGGTACCGGTGGGAAGGTGTGAGAGTGCGGTTGAGATGAGATCTCTATGATTTTTGCCTTGGTTTCTCTCAAGCTTTCTTCAAGTTCGTTTATCTTTTTTGCCCATTGCCTTTTCATTCTTTCACGACTATCCTTCCAGGCTCTAGTCCTCTTTTTGGTTATGCTCTCTGTTTCACTCACCTCGGGGCTCTTTTCCTGACCAACACCTTGGTTTTGTTGTAGTGCCTGGGCTCTTGTGATCACCTGCACAGGTGCAGTGGAAGTCACACTCCCTGTGGAGTCTACAACTAACCCAACAACATTGATAGGAGTGATTTTAGGCATGTTATTAGGGTTCTTTGGGCAATCCCGTAGGAGATGTTCTTTCCCATAGTCTTGACAGAAACCCTGAATGGTTACTGGTTGAGGTTGTGTAGGGACAGGCAGTGGACAATCACGTATAAGGTGATCTCCCTGACATCTGAAGCATGGTCCTCTAGGAAATGGGGGTCGTACCTGCCTAGGTTGAGGTCTAGAGTTGGGGTTTGTGTACATGACATTAGCATACTCAGGTTCCCCACTATTTTCACTTGGGTCCTCATAATAGTATGACTCGTTATGCTCGGGTGACTGCATGTAGTAAGCTTGTGGGCTATCAATATGTGTGGAGTCAAAACTATGGTCACTTGGATCACTGTCTGATAGCAATGGGGTGACTGGGACTATGGCTCTATTCGGATTTTCTTCAGCAAATGCATATTTCACTGGGATTGCATTGGTGGGAGCAGGGGGTTGCTGTACTAGGACTGGTTGAGGTCTCTGCTGCCCTTGATACGGTGGCTGATAAGTTTGCTGTGGTCTGTTGTATTGTTGTGGTGGGTACTGATTCTGGTATCTACCCTGTTGTGGATATGGTTGAGGGTAATTTTGCCTAACAGTTTGTTTGTTATATGGGAAGTCTTGTGCAGTGTGGTTGGTGTACGTGCGCTCTATGGTGCAGTACTGGCTATTAGGATTCGCCTAGGGTTGGGCCATAATGGGACATACACTTGCCATATGGTCACCGCCACAATTGTAACACCGCTTAACTGGGGCAAATCTCGGAATTTGTTTGCTAGAGACACCTAGTTTTCGGGCTACCTTCTCTGCAAGTTCCTCAATAGATGTGGATTGACCAGATGTCAGGTTACTAGAGCTATCAGAATCCTTATAGATTTTTGATAGTTCTAATTCCTCACCTAGATTATCCTCAATGTCTATGCACATGCGCACGCACTCTTCTATCGTTCTGGGGTCCTTCAGATACACATATGACCTGAGCTTGGTGCTCAACAATCCATCTAAGAACAAGGCCACTTGTTTGGCTGGTGTGGGTAACTCTGGCATCGGGCATCTCTCCAGGTACTGCCTAAATCTTCTTCCAGCTAGTTTGAGCGTCTCTTGAGGTGTTTGTTTGAAGCTATGAATTAGTGAGGAAGTGTTATGCCTGATTCCACTCTTAGAAAACTCAACAATCAATGCCTCTAAGAGCTGATCTATGTTTCTGAAATGCCTCTCGTTTAGTGGTTGAAACCACGTAAGAGCAGTGTTCCTAAGGGTTAGACCGAAAGCATTATATTGTGTGAATAGGTCCTCTACGTGTTCAGCTTTCAATACTTGCCGAAATTCTGCCACATGGTCATAAGGGTCTCCCGTGCCATCGAAGTAATTCTTCATGGACTTCACCAGTTGAGTTGGTCGCAGGGTCCTAGTGTGTTCTCTCGGCCTTGGCAAAGGAAAATCGTCAGTATTCCTTTGATTCCATGGGCTTCTATGCCTCTCAGGTTCCACTCTATTCCTTTCTGTTCCCGGTCTTTCTCTTCCCAGGGAGTTGGCAAAACTTACCTCAGGTTTGTCTCTACTTCTATCTCTTTGAGATCCATGAGCTTGGGAGGTCCCAGCTCCTTGGTGACCAAAGAACGCATTAGACCTTGGTTGGGGAAAAACAAATTCACCCTTCCATGTGTAGGCATGCTTGCCATGCTCAGTGACCATGAAGATTCTCTCTGATGCATTGTCTAGGTAGGTTACTTGGCCTGGGCTATCAGGGTCTTTAAACTCATCGATTGTGAGGGCACTCACTTCCTGAGGTTGAGAAGATTTATATCTCCAAAAAGCCTCATCGGTTTCTCGGTTTAAAAGCAGATCTATGCTTTTATTATCCTGTGGAATCCACTCTGGAGTCATGATTCTGGTCAAGACAGATTTACCACGGGGGGTTCTCGGTTCTTTCTCTAAGTTCCCTTGCACTATATCACCCATGTCGGTCTCTGCGATCACATTTCCAAACTCGTCTGTTCTATCAGGAAGAGTGGTGACTACATAAATAGTCCCCTCTTTATCTAGGTATGCTCCATTCTCAAACTTGACTACTGGGTGGTCTAGTCCATGGGGTTGATCGGGGTTCTTAATCTGGACCACCGATCTTCTCAGCCCGTCTTCGTAGATGCGAGCACCTAGACGATTCGTCCTGATATATTCCAATTGAGTCTTGTATGGTCCTTCTGGTTTTTCTAGATAAGCCAATCCTGAACTACCTACTGGTCTCTCCATGTGATAGGACATCTCAGAATCACTTGTTTCTGATCTGGGAGTGTATGGGTAATCACTCAACTGTTGGGCCCAAGACCTGGCAGTGTGATTGACACTAGCTTCAGAAGATCTAAGGCTTTGTCTGTCTCGGCCTAAGTGTCTGCCTGATCTAAGGTTCATATGCCTGATTTATCTACCCCCTTGGACCCAAGCACACTCTCGTTGCAAGTTAATTTGCACCAATCACTTTGTTCTTTTGAGTTGAATATTATGTTTATGGTCTTGTCTGAAATCGCGTCGTCAGGAGTACTTAAGTGAATTTCCGCACTTGATAAGTGATCGATTCCCGTTTACCTTTTGTCCCTTAGGGTTTTCGCACTTAAGACCTATTTACTTCTTGCACTTGGTTGATTAATACTCTTGGACTTGATTCGTGCCTAACATTGCCCTAATTAATTACCACACCTAAGTCGTACTTAGCCTAGGCTAGGAATTGACAAAGGAGGGTTGAGAGATCTTCCAACCTCAATTAGCTGGTTGACCAGACTGCTACACAAGCCCAGGAAGCCTTCTCCCAAGCTTGGTACTCACCCTTGCTAGCTTGCTTTGGATTGCCTTGAGTGCACACAAAGTTCCTGCAAAAGCTCACCAGTTAGTATAGCTCTATTACCACAAGTAATTGGAAGACACACATCAATATTTTCAGTCCCCCTGGAGTAACTCACTGTACCCCCTGAATCTGAGGACCACTTAGTTCCACCTAAAGGTCAACTTAAAAATGCATGTTCTAAAACTTCGCGTATGATTCTTACAAAAACCAGTCGAGGTCCACGTAGGATTCTCAACGAGCTTTCCAACGAGACCAAAATCTCATCAATCGGAGTTCGTATGGTCAAGTTATGACCATTCAGGCACTAAAGGTTCAAAACAGGCTCTCAGGGTTCAGGAGATCCCTCTCTGGTTTCTAGGCCTTTTGCCCACTTCCAAGGTTCTAAAGTTATACCAAGGTGCCTAAAATTAAGCTCAACTACCCTTCAATTCACTCAAAAATAACCCTAACTTTTCATGCGTTAAAGGCCGTGTATCGCAATAGGTCGGGTCGAGGTGTCGCGATAGGTCGAAGTGTCGCGATAGGTGGGAAGTGTCGCGATAGCTCGAAGTGTCGCGATAGCTCGTGAGGTGTCGCGATAGGTCGAAGTGTCGCGATAGCTCGTGAGGTGTCACGATAGGTCGAAGTGTCGCGATAGGTCGTGAGTGTCGCGATAGGTCATGAGGTGTCGCGATAGGTCGTGAGGTGTCGCGATAGGTCGTGAGTGTCGCGATAGGTCGTGAGTGTCGCGATAGGTCGTGAGGTGTCGTGATAGGTCGTGAGGTGTCGCAATAGGTCGTGAGGTGTCGCGATAGGTCGTGAGGTGTCGCGATAGGTCGTGAGGTGTCGCGATAGGTCGTGAGTGTCGCGATAGGTCGTGAGGTGTCGCGATAGGTCGTGAGGTGTCGCGATAGGTCGTGAGGTGTCGCGATAGGTCGTGAGGTGTCGCGATAGGTCGTGAGGTGTCGCAATACCTCGAGGTGTCGTGATAGCTCGGGATATGGTGAATTTTCCTATTCTGTCTAGTGATTCTGGGAGCTCTAGGCCTGCGCAGTGCCGTGGTGCACTCAGAATCGTGATTGGGTGAAATTTTCGGAGTGTCGCGATAACTCGAGCTCAACGCCTCGAGGACTGTGCAGACAGATTCTGTACCTGCTGAGCTTGCTAGAAATGATGATGGAGCTGCCACCTGCAAGAAACATGCAAAAAACACGCAAAACAAGAACACAGACGCTCGCTCTCTCTCAAACTCGCACACAACAAATGAGGGGAATGACAAGGAAGAGGGAATATGTAGTGGGGAAGGAGAAGGAGGTGGAGATGGAGAAGGAGGTGAAGATGGAGATGGAGATGGAGAAAAATCAGAAATTTACCAACTACTTACCATTCCAACGCGTCCTCTCTACGTCTTACCATCACACGCTCGTCCTAAAAGCTCGATCCCCGGCAACGGCGCCAAAATTTGGTGTAGCTCACTGATGAGTAGCACCTCCTTTAATGTCAATCCGGGAAGACGTGAGGATGGTATGGAGACCACGAGCAAGTGGAAGCACAAGTGCGTGAGTGAGAAGCACACAAGCATGCACACACATACACGCACACGCGCACACACGGCAAGAACAAAGAGAGTAAGACAATGGAATCACTTCTATTGCAGCAAAGTTCTCATACAAGCTCAAAACTACAGGAGGCTAGCCCAAAAATGAGCTCTCTAGCTCTATTTATAGTTTTTGACTAGCTTTGGCCCTGTCCAGACCTAGTGTCCGGCCTATTTAAAAATTAGGTTCCAGGGCTTATTTGAGGGCTCAAACGAGATCTAAAAATTATGAAAATTGGCAGGCAACTACTTCTAAGGCTCCCCAAGCTCGAGGACTCCTCGGCTTGTACAAAATGGAGTTACAAAAAGGTGAAATGATGTTTACAAGGGTTTTTAGTAATGAGAATCACTTTAAAATGATGTAAGGGTTTTGAAAAAATATGAAGGGTTGCCTTGGTGCTAGATCTGCATGTGTATCCGTACTTGCTTCTTCCCGTATACTGTCAACACCAACCCTACATATGGATAAGGCTACTAGAAATAATGATGCTCAGACCATAGCTAAGTTCCTTTTTGAGCATATCTTCACTCATTTTGGACTACCTATAAAAATAGTGAGTGATAGAGGAACGCACTTCATTAATCAAGTGATAGAATCCTTAATGAATGAGTTCTTAGTGATCCATAGAAAATCAGCCCCTTATCATCCTTAAGCCAACGGTTAAGCTGAAAGTTCCAATAAGGTGTTGTGTATTGTATTGACGAAGATACTCAATAGTGGAAGGTCAAATTGGGACAAACAATTGCATCATGCAATTTGGGCCTTCCGCGTGGCTTACAAGACAACCATTGGGACTACACCATTTAACCTCGTGTATGGACAAAACGCAATCTTGCCAAGTGATTTTTTAGTACCCACTTTGAGAGTGGCACACCAGTATGAATGGATGGGGCATGAATTGTCCAAACAACTAGACCAAATTGAAAAACTACATGAGACTAGAATGCAAGTTGTTGGAGGAAATTATGTGACAAAGAGAAGACAGAAAGCATATTATGGTGCACATATAAAAGATAAAGGACTAAAAGAAGGAGATTTAGACTTGGTATATACTCTGAAGCAACATGCAAAGAAGCTATAGAAATGCGGATATGGACCCCTAATAATTAACAAGATTTCCACTAGTGGAGCAACTAACCTAGCTACTCTAGATGGGGATGTCCTCCCTAATTACATAAGTGGCTCTCGTAAAACGTTACATGGAACCATTGACAGACCCAATGTTAGCCTAAGAATTGTCGATGCAAAAAATAGAAAAAGGGAGGAAGAGAGGATTAGAGAGGAGGCGAGGCAAGAGGCCCTAGAGCATATCAACAAAGGAAAAGAGTGGATAAGACAACGGGATGAATGATATCTACAAGGGGAAGAGCCTATTCCCATGGCCAACTATCAAGTTCACCAAACCAACACGAACAATATCAGCAAATCCCCGTCGTACTTAGACCTAGGGATTGGAACAATAGAGTATCAGCTAATAGATGCCTTGATAGATTCGGGAGTAGCACTCAGCTGCATACGAAGTACAGTCATCACAAAGCTTCAAACGAACATATCACCTACTAAAGTACACATGATATGATGGAGAGTGTTAATCTCCAAAAGAACAAGTTAACCTTGAATTTAGATCACCTCTATATCAAGATCAACTTTAGACTCCACCTAATTTAGAGAATCTTCACCAAATTATCAGAAAATTGATTATTCTGAGAATTTCAGTTTCTTCAGAAAAGTCTGCTGCAGATTAGTCACTCATTGACTAATCAATCCTGTAAAGTTTTTGATAAAACTTTGCACAACACTTCGCCTTAAGGTTGCGCAACTTTGCCAAGTTAAGTCTCTCAAAAAGATTAAGTACACACTGAGAAATGTGTGAAACACTTTACCTATGTCTGAAAGTGCTTCTCTGCAATGGCGACTTTGACACCTGCAACTTCTTAGCACTGGTTCTCCCAAAGTAAATCCCGTTTGATCAAGATCTTTTAGCCATAGATAGCTTACCTTCCAACTTAGATTTTAAGCCCTCATTTGTGTAAAACTTTACACTGTAGACTGAGCAATGATCATTTCATTGAAGATGAAATGTGCGCCAGATTTCTCGACTGTTAGAACATTCTTACATATGAATGTTCCTAATCAAAATTCTCACAGCCTGATTACAATTAACCTCTCAAATTCTAGCCATAGATGGATTAGCTATGGACTTAGATACGTGCAAAAGGATTTCTCAAAAGATTAAACACAGAGGGAGCAGACAGCAAAATATCGGGCGCAAAATTTTTCGATTTCTCAGAAAATTTACATCTAAGTGAGGATGGACAATTCACTCACTCTTCATGTGTCTAATGACACTAATTTCTCTCTTCCTATTCTCAAATCTCTTCTGCTCTACTTGCCCGACATTTTCAAACATATTTATAGATGAATATATACAAGTGTATGACTTAAACAAGGGTATAAGTCAGCTAATGTACATATGTGTACATATCTTTGAGTTTTCTGAAAATGTCCTTCCTTCAACCATCTGACTTTGTTTCCTTCTTGACTCCTTGACTTCATTTCTCCATAATCCTTCAATTGATGATTGTCATGCACCAACAGCTCCCCCTCAATCATTAATTGAGGTTCTTTTCTATCTTCTTTACTCCAGCCATATCCTTGAATCTTTGTAGTTTTGGTCCATCTAGACTTTTAGTCATCATATCTGCAACTTGATCTTTTGTGGGAGTGTGTATGACTTCAATCTCTTTCTCAATGACCTTCTCTCTCAGAAAATGATACTGTATTTCAATATGCTTAGTTCTAGCATGAAATACAGGATTAGCTGCCAAGTATAATGAACTCATATTGTCTCCACAAATAATAGGAGTACTCTGAATCACATCAAAAACTTTCAAAAGTGTCTTTAGCCATATTACCTCTTTTGCAGCTTCCACCATACCTTTATATTCTGCTTCTGTAGATGACAAAGCAACTGTATGTTGCTTCTTGGAACACCATGAAATCAATTTGTCTCCTACATAGCACAAGTATCCATGTGTTGATCTTCTATCATCCACATTACCTGCCCAATCTGCATCACTATATATCTTGATTCTTATATCTGAAGTAAATCCATAGTACAACCCTTCTTTGAGTGTACCCTTGATGTACCTAAGCACTCTTTGTCCTGCAATCCAATGTTCCTTTCTAGGACAATGCATGAATTGTGAAAGCACACCAACTGCATATGACAAGTCAGGCCTTGTCAATGTAGCATAAATCAAGCTACCAACCAAACTTTGATAGAGTTTCATATCTCTGAACTCTTCTCCTCCAAACCTAGACAATTTATGGTTCACTTCCAAAGGTGTAGGTGCAACCCTGCAATCTTCCATTTTAAATTTGGTGAGCAAATTTTTAAGATACCTTTCTTGGGTCACATATACTCCATGTTGAGTATAAGAGATCTCCATTCCCAAGAAGAATGATAGGTTCCCCAAATCACTAATTTTGAACTCTTTCTCCATCTGCTTTTTGATCATTTGTATCCCCTTATCATCTGTTCCTGTAAGTATTATGTCATCAACATAAATACACACATAAATAAACCCATCTTCACTTGCTTTGACTAGCAAGCTACTATCTGCCTTTGATGCTTGAAATCCAAGATCATTCAAGAATTTTACAAGCCTATAATTCCAAGCCCTTGGGGCTTGCTTCAACCCATACAAAGCTCTCTTGAGCTTACACACATAATTTGGACTCACTTGATCTTTGAATCCATCTGGTTGCTCCATGTAGACTTCATCTGAAATGTAACCATTCAAGAAAGCATTTTTAACATCTAATTGAGACAACTTCCAACCTTTACAAGCAGCAATTGCAATGAGTGTCCTGATGGTTGTCATCTTTGCCACAGGACTATAAGTCTCATCATAGTCCACTCCATATGTCTGTGCATACCCTTTCACAACAAGTCTAGCTTTGTACCTAGACACACTTCCATCTGCAAATCTTTTAGTCTTGTAAACCCACTTACATCCAATGATCTTCTGACTATTAGGTTTAGGAACCAAATCCCATGTTTGATTCTCTATCAATGCATCATACTCCTCTTGCATAGCATCTTCCCAATTCTTCTTCCCTTTGGCTTCTTCATATGTAGAAGGGTCTTCATCTGCTTTTACCAAATAAGCATAATCTTTAGTAGTCAAGAATGAAGTGTCATAGCTATACCTTGTAGGTTGCCATTTGTGCCTAGATGATCTCCTAACTTCTGCACTTCTTGAGGTCTCTGGTTCATCACATTCTGGATCAAACCTTGGCCTCTCTTCAACTTCAATCTGCACTTCATTACTCTCACTTTCATCAAGTAATTGAACCTTTGCTTTACCTTTTCTTTGTTCCACTACTTCTTCATCATCTGCATGTACATTATATTTACCTGCATACCAAGTACCTTGCTCATCAAATGTAACATCCTTGGATACAATAAATTGCTTTGTGGATGGACTCCACAACCTGTATCCCATTTGCTTATCATCATAACCAATGAATACATACTTCTCTGCCTTAGGCTCCAACTTATGCCTCAATTGAGATGGCACATATGCATATGCCAAGCATCCAAATATTCTGCAATGATCCAAGGCAGGTTTCTTACCCCACCAAGCTTCATATGGTGTCATACCCTGCAAAGCTTTACAAGGCAATCTATAAACCAAATATGTAGCTGTATTAACAGCCTCAGCCCACAAATAATTTGGGCAATTCTTCTCTTTCATCATGGACCTTGCAAACTCAACAAGAGTCCTACTTCTTCTTTCTGCTACCCCATTTTGTTGAGGAGAGTACCTGCAAGTAACTTCTCTCTTTATACCTGCATTCCACAAATAATCATTGAACTCATTTGAAAAATACTCTCCCCCTCCATCTGACCTTAGTCTCTTCAATTTTTGACTTGTAATCCTTTCTGCATATGCATGATAGTGTTTAAATGTATTAAACACTTCTGACTTTTCCTTAATCACATAAATTGTGATCCACCTGGTAGCATCATCAACATATATGACATAATATCTTGAACCATTTATACTAAAGTCCTTTGAAGGACCCCACACATCTGTATGCACCAATTCAAGTCTTTCTGAATACATAAATCCATGCTTGGAATAGGATTGCTTATGAGCCTTACCTAATTGACATGCCTCACATCTGTATGTCATGTGTTGACCTGCAATGTTAGGCATTCCAAGCACTGAATCATTGTTAATCATTTCTTTGATACCTCTTTCATTAAAGTGTCCAAGTCTTTTGTGCCAAAGATCCAATTCTGACACCTTCTGCTCTCCATATGTGAACTCATAGCATGTCCAACATTTCCTTGTACCTTCAATGTGAAAAGCCTTCCTTCTTTCTTTCCTGCAATAACTTGTTTATACCCTTGACTAGGGTCTTCCACATAAACTCCATCATTTGTGAACCTTACCTCATATCCTTTTTCCACAATTTGACCTACACTGATCAAATTCTTTGGAATTGTGGGAACATAAAGTACCTTACTCAGAAGAGTGCTCCCATCCTCAGCTTTGACTAAACCAATTGACTTTACCTTATACTTTGTATTATCACCTGTCTGCACTGTATGATTAATTGCATTATGATCTAGGTCAGTCATCAAAGCAATATTTCCACTTAAATGATTACTACATCCTGAATCAATATAGAACACTCTCATGTCCTCATGTGAGGTTTCACATGTATTCATAATGAGAGTCGAATCCTCCTTTTGATCTGATGCATAGTTGTAGTAGGTGTTATTATAGGATTGACTTTGGAAGTTTCTTCCACCACCTCTTCCAAAAGAATTCCTACAACCTCTACCTCTGAAATTTCCTCTCTGAAATCTACCTCCTCTTGCTCTTTGATTAAAGTTCTGATAATTACCATTGTTTTGATTATTGTGCCAACAATCATGAGATAGATGATTGGTCTTACCACATATCCAACAAGCTCTTGCATTATCTTTGTTGTTTCTGCCTCTTCCTCTACTTCTGCCATTTCCTCTTCCTCTTATGAAGTTTGCTTGGTTTGATGTACCTTCTTCTTCACCTGATTGTTGCTTCCCTTTGTTGGCTTTCTTCTTGTCTTTAGAATACATTGCATGACCTGCACTCTTATCAACATCTCCTTTGATATCATTCTCAAAAGTTAGCATATGACCTAACAATTGATTCAAATCAGGAGTAAAGTGATCTAATGAAAGTTCTGTAGATAAAATGAAAGGCTTCCATTTCTCATCTCCTCTTAGTCCTGTGAGTATTTGTCTTACCAATTTGTCTTCTTCAATATCTTCATCAACTGCACCTAAAGAATCTGCAATGTCCTTCATCTTTGTCACATAATCAGAAATTGATTGTGAGTCCTTCTTCTTGAAGGTAGTAAACTCTGCCCATAGTGAAGCCTTCCTTGATTTGGTTGTATTTTGGAAATGCTCTTCCAAAGCATTCCAAATATCACAAGCACTTTCAAGTCCTCTAATGTGAGGAAGCAAATAGTCATTGACTGCCATGTAGATGATGCTTCTTGCTTGAGCATCCTTCTTCATCCAATTCTTCAAATCTGCAAGCTCCTCCCTAGTTGGAACACTAGGATCTCTGAATTCTGGCTTTTCTTCATCTCCTGTGATGTATCCTATCAGATCTTTGCTCATAAGGTGAGCTTCCATCCTCATAGACCATGCAGGATAGTTCTCTCTATCCAATTTTTCAATTTGGAGACTATCTCCCATCTTTACTTCACCTGTAGCTTCAAATCTTTAACCTTTACAGATAATAAATGTACCTTTACTTCGAATGTTGCTCCTTCTGATCTTTTTGATGCTCTTTGTATGTCTTCCTTTGATCTTTCTTCAACCTTTACCCTTCTGCACCTTCAAAATGTAAAGTTTTGTATTTCTGCAATAGTCGGAGTCTTCTTCACTTCAATTTTGACACAACCTGCTCTGATACCACTGATGGAGAGTGTTAATCTCCAAAAGAACAAGTTAACCTTGAATTTAGATCACCTCTATATCAAGATCAACTTTAGACTCCACCTAATTTAGAGAATCTTCACCAAATTATCAGAAAATTGATTATTCTGAAAATTTCAGTTTCTTCAGAAAAGTCTGCTGCAGATTAGTCACTCATTGACTAATCAATCCTGTAAAGTTTTTGATAAAACTTTGCACAACACTTCGCCTTAAGGTTGCGCAACTTTGCCAAGTTAAATCTCTCAAAAAGATTAAGTACACACTGAGAAATGTGTGAAACACTTTACCTATGTCTGAAAGTGCTTCTCTGCAATGGCGACTTTGACACCTGCAACTTCTTAGCACTGGTTCTCCCAAAGTAAATCCCGTTTGATCAAGATCTTTTAGCCATAGATAGCTTACCTTCCAACTTAGATTTTAAGCCCTCATTTGTGTAAAACTTTACACTGTAGACTGAGCAATGATCATTTCATTGAAGATGAAATGTGCGCCAGATTTCTCGACTGTTAGAACATTCTTACATATGAATGTTCCTAATCAAAATTCTCACACCCTGATTACAATTAACCTCTCAAATTCTAGCCATGGATGGATTAGCTATGGACTTAGATACGTGCAAAAGGATTTCTCAAAAGATTAAACACAGAGGGAGCAGACAACAAAATATCGGGCGCAAAATTTTTCGATTTCTCAGAAAATTTACATCTAAGTGAGGATGGACAATTCACTCACTCTTCATGTGTCTAATGACACTAATTTCTCTCTTCCTATTCTCAAATCTCTTCTGCTCTACTTGCCCGACATTTTCAAACATATTTATAGATGAATATATACAAGTGTATGACTTAAACAAGGGTATAAGTAAGCTAATGTACATATGTGTACATATCTTTGAGTTTTCTGAAAATGTCCTTCCTTCAACCATCTGACTTTGTTTCCTTCTTGACTCCTTGACTTCATTTCTCCATAATCCTTCAATTGATGATTGTCATGCACCAACATGATAGGTGTGGGAGATCAAGTTATAGAATGCATCGGAGAAGCTACAATATCCCTCCACCTAGGAAATTCCACTATGGAGCAACGAGTCTTAGTATGTAAAGACGAGGATCTAATAGAGCATCTGATCCTAGGGCAAGACTGGATCATTCAAAATGATGTGTGCATTCACCTAGCCCAATGATACATCCCACCCAAGATAGGGCACAAGGAGATCTTTAGTCTATTAGAAGAGAAATCCTTGCATAGACAGGACATCATCAAGAATGAGAAACCAAACCTAGAAAAGGACTTAGTAAATGACTCCATCACAGACCAACCATAAGAAGGTTCAACGGAAGAAAGGACTTCAAGGCCCAATGCACCAGAGGAGAAAGTTGATTCATCCCACATGAATGGTGAAACAAAGAGAAACGGTGAGCACACTACTTCTAAAGTCCTCTACAACAAAGGGAGATCGCCAATATGGAAGTCCACTGTCAGATTCTTGCAATCAGAAGGTGCCAACCTCCAATGGGTTTGCAAGGATCCAGTGAAGGAAGCAGCGAAGTCAACATCAATACTGATCACTCATTTGAAGGAGGCAATAAATAACAACAGATCCTCTTCATTACTAGCGGGACCAAAACGACTTCTGAGAGTTTGGCTTCCAAAGTCATTAGTAGATGCCCAGAAAACAAGGCAACACATATGGATTCCAAAGAAGGTCAGATAGATGGCGAGTAAAGAGATAAACAAGTAGGATGAAACATTATATCGACAAAACGAGCCCATTAAGCCAAACAAGACTAACCAAAGGTACCGGAAAAGCAGGACCCCAACCAGTCAGCCTTCAAAAGAGAAAGAGACTAGACCGAGAACGTGACAAAACATAGAGAGGACAAGGCCTTACACTTCAAGTACAAAATGGATATGGAGACCCAAGAGGCAGCAAGAACCGGAACAACAAAACCAAAAAGATTCCAATTGCACACATGAAGCATCAAATGCACCTAATGCATGATAGGGCCACATTAGGAGGCCATGCAGTCAGCACATGATGTGTGTAACACAAGTTATGGTGCACATTTCCCACTTGGGAATAGGTCATAGATTCTACTTCCATAGGAATGGACCTACTATGTAAATAAATAAGTGCTTCGGCTACACTAATTCTTGTTTTCTTTCTAGAATGAAAATAAAAACAGAAACGTATATGGTAAGAGATCTTACTCGTGCAAGAAAGGGGAACAAAGTGACACAATGAATGAAATGTCACTACAACACACCTCACCATAGACATGTCCTTTAAAGGAAGCTAATGCTCTTTTCATTGCGAGTGCAGATGGCTTCCAAAGGTTTCTGAAGCTACCATTCAAGAGGAGGTTCTGGAATTTGCTCTACAAACTGTGACTAAAGCAAAAGGTCATTGGTTTAGACAATATCAACTAGCAGGGGATTACTTGTTCTTGGTGACCGTCAAAATTATGGATACGGATCATCAGTTTCATGTGATGTTCCAAGACTTTAAAGTGGTGCATGAACTGCCATTGATAATAGACATTATGAAGAAAGTGAGCATTCACAAGTACTTTGAATTACCAATATAAAAACCTGAATTTTAGTGATGTATGCAAGTTATGAACACCTTGTAGCCAGCTTTGCACGATCCATTGGTGCTTGAAGCTAGAGTCCTGGATGCAGTAGGTGAGTGGGTCATTATCCAATTTACACATGACATAATCAAGGAAGCTTTTGGATGGGAGAAAGATGGAAATATGATATTGAAAGAGGAAATTTGAGGAGCAAAGAACAAGACATTCACTGACATTAATCACATCGATATCGAGGAAGAAGTAAGGCTCATCCATCAGCACTTTTGCTTTCTCAACATGCACAGGTACACTACTCCGCAAAAGATCATTGTGCAAATGTTGTCACATGCTATAAAACAAATTGGGAATCAACTAAATATGACTCCATACATTCAAGAATGGCTATTCGAGGCAAAGAAGCAGTGGAATCATAAGAAGTTCTTAAATAGAAGCGTTGCCTTGACCATATTGATATATCATGCCTTGGGCATTAGAGAGCATTTAAAAGAGATGCGGTCATCTGAACCAATGGCCAAATATGCCAAGATTGCTATAGTTCCTGGGAAAAAGAAAGGAGTGAAGGTTGCAGAGGAAGCAGAAACAAGCTCCCAACCTAGAATCAGAGGTACCAAGAGGCTAAGGGAAATGATGCAAGCAGAAGCAGAAGTTCCTGCTACAAAGAGGGCACATGTACTTCCAAGAATGCGACTTGAAGAAAACCCACCCATTACGGAAGAAGAATTGACAAGAGCAATGGAAGCTACCCATCAGTATACCGAACGACAAATAAACCTCTTAGTGCAAGGGCACCACTACCAACAAGCACACCAAGACTCGGAACAAAGAAAGAGGTTGACCAAAGTCCATAGATACAGAGAATTGGGATTGATAAACTCAAGCTCATCATCAGATGCACAAGAAGAACCAGAAACCTCCATGTTGAATGTAGACATTCGAAGTGATTCCAAGGATGATGGGCAATGGGAAGAATTAAATAATGTGAATGATGACTTTGGCATGGAAGGGACAAAGGAGGATCGCACACAAGATAACACCATCAAGACCACGACAAGCAAGGAAGAGTCTAAAGACAGGGTACATGTTATTAAATTGAATGAAGCATCTAATATTCAAATCCAAGAGACTCTGCTAACGGGAGAGGTCCTATTCAAGAGCCCCAAGGAGGAAAGGGTAGAAAATACCATTGAAGAATGAGAACTGTAAACACCAATAAGGGTAGTGGCAGAACCATCTCCTATGGATGTAACATTTCAAGGGAGTGCCACAAAGTCCATTAATAAAGAAGAAGAAGAAAAGAACATGAAGTACAACTACAAATAAGGAAACCCCATAACAAGAACATACATGTGGAGCAAGGAAAGGATGTACGAACAGGGGAAGTTCCAAGTATTCCCAAGACATGGTTAAATGTGGGTGTCTCTCAGCTCAAGCCTGTAGTACAAGAGATGATACAAACTACTATGGACACTCAACAGCTAATGCTTGAGGCATGTGCTGATTACGACAAAGCAATGAGGGAAAAGAATCAATTTCAAGAAATAGGTGAGAATCTATCTGCCCAATTAATTCAAGCACAAAAGCTGATAGTAGAGAAAGAGATAGAAGCCCAAGAGGCCAAGCATCAATGCAAAACACTAGAAACAAAAGATCAAGGGCTAAAGGAACAATTGAAGGAAATACAAAGCAAATATGAGGCTAGCGAAGCAGAAAAAACACGAATGAACGCTAGAAGCAAAATTCTTGAATCACAAATTAAATTATATATGGATGAAGTAGATACTCTTCGTAACAAGAACAAGGAGCTAATGACCGCACTGTTATGCAATCAACCGTTAGAAGCTCCTGAAGTGAAAGAGAAAGACACAAAAACATTGGAAGAACGGATAGTAGCATATGAAGATCAGTTGAAGAAAGAGTAGGCTATCATAGCAGAATGGGAGAAACGATATATGGAGGACTCTAATGCACTCAAGGAGAAGTGGAAAATGGCAGAAAATCAATATATAGTACAATGCAAGAAAGATGTTGATCAACTCGTTGTCATAGGAGAAGAACTCTTGAAGAACAAAGAAGAAGTGAGAAGAGCCACAGAAGAAATAAAAAAAAAAGGATGAATTAATCAAGCAATTACAGGATCAATTAGCACAGAAGGTAACAGAGGGGACTAAGGTACGTCCTCTTTCTCCCCCCTTACATCATTCATCGATAAGGGAGGACACGGAGACCCACACTGAAAGACATACTCAGGATATTGCAAAACTAAGCCAACATGAGCCGGCACTACTGGTGTCCCAACTTACTATTGATTTTGAAGATCATGTAATCAAGGTCATGAAGAAAGCAAAGATTGAAAGCAAAAATCTGGAACAGGTAATGAGACCCTTCAATGTACCATATGGCTCACTTAAAAAGAAAACACAACAATACATAAGAAGCACAACAAATAAAGAGCCAGATAACAACCTTTAATTTAGCATGCAAACATTCACCTACACACAAGAGGAATTTCACAAAGCGGATCCTATAAGGAGGAGAAAATTTTTGGAAAAGAACCCTACACTACGGGTACAATGGGAATCATCAATATACATACTTCAAGTGAATCCATCTTTTTTCCTAGTACCCAAAAGACGCTCCTGGATGCAATTTTGCGAAGGACAGTGGCAGGGAAGCATAAATAACCAATGGCTCAACTATCCATTACTACCAACTCCACCGCGTAACTATCTGCCAACCAAAGAATACATGGTTAAAACCATGGAATTTTGGATTGATCGATATGAAACCGTACCAAATTTAGCTATCAAAATGACTAATAAAATTTTGAGTATGTTACTTACGGTCATCAAGGTGTTCGAGCATGCCCAATACACTTATTTGAACTTTATCAGCATTAATCAGGGATCAGATGCCCTCATTTTTTATCTATCAACTATACCTAGCCAATTAACACTCATGGCTATGTACTCAAGGCTAATGTTTTTGCCATGTACTTACATGCAGATTTTTGAAGAGGTGTTTTTCACAAGTTTTTTTTGAAATCGACTCAGAAATTTTTTGCAAAAATGTCTTCAAACCTTAATGCAACACTAGTGGCCTATGAGTTAAGTTTCTTGGTTCAAAACAAGGATAGGCACACCAGACACAAAATGGAGTCATGCATAATACGAAGGTTCGACGGGGTAAAGTCCAACCAATGGAAAGAGTTCATGCTATGTCATGCCAATCTGCTTAATCAACGAGAGCAAAATGTCATCCAGACATACTCATGCCGCCACAAAAAGCCTCTCAGGAATGATAGAGTTCAAGAGGAGGCACGTGTGGAAGGGGAATCAAGCAAGAAAAGAAACAGAAGAAGATCAAAGAACAAAACAACTCAGTAAAGAACAAAGCTCAATAAAGGAAAAGAACAACCCTTTGCCCAAAGCCCTGCAAGGGCACACATTAGGCGACAACACCAAAGAACCAGATCCTAAGGAGTGGAATTAAAGAAAGATAACAACCAGGACATTTCATGAGAGCTTGCACACAACTTCCTCATCCACTAGGAGCAGGCGGTGAAATGAAACAAGCTAGAAAGAGAGACAGCACATGAAGGATTCTTCATTAGATAAGATAACCAATTATTTGACGGTCCTAGTTGCCTCGTTGTCCACTAGATGTGTGCGGCGGAAAGAAATGAATCAGGTCCTAGAGGATGACAAAGAAGATTGAAGAACATGACCTTTAAAACATAATGCTGACTTAAAAGAGATTAGAGGTCAGCAAATTAAGGCATGCACTGGAAGAAAGTAAACAGGCTCCAGGCAATACAACAGGGTCAGATGTGTGAAGACAAAGACAAATCAGAATACCAAAAGTTAGAAAGGGGAGAGGTTGAGAAGTTGAAAAGGGTGACTAAGAACATCACATTATTAGCCACTGATGGTGTGCGTGGCAGCCCAATTTAATGCAGCAACCTAGATTTATGAATGTACGGAACACCAAGGGGATTTTATAGAAGCAAAGGACTAATCTCGGATAAAGTAACAAAAAACTGCTTTAAAGTCCTTATTGCTTCTTTGACCATTGGGTGCGTGTATTCAAGAGACTTAGACAAGCTTCAAACAAGAAGCAAAAGTCTGTCAAGGGATGACAGAGACAAAGAGGGGAGAATGTTGTAGAGAAAATAGGCACAAAAGAGGAGCCCCAAAATTTTCAAATTAATGGGCATAATTTTCTTCTTCAAATCCTAGGAAATTCCCTCAAAAGCTATGTAAATGCACTAGAGGAGTCCTCTAGATGCATAAATCCAACTCTTTGTAACAAATTTCTTGTAAAATAGTAGGAAATTACAGATTAGTCAATAAAGTGCCGATCACTTATGTGAAAGGACCATTTTTTGGGCACATGTATATAAGTCACTATGTGACTCTTTGTAAGGACTTTTTGCCATTGTGAAGAAGGAGAGCTCCAAAATTTCGAATTTGCTTCTTTCTTGCAGATTTTCATCTTCTCTATGATCTTTTGTGTGTGTGAGCAAGTACGAGTTGTGGAGTGAGTGAAGGTGTTTCCCACCATTCCCTGTTTTGGCCATAACCTGAAGAGCGGTTGTCAGATTCGAGTGAAGATACCACCAATAGATGCATCTCGTTGAGAGCTTTGAAAGGAACCTAGTATTCACCATATTCAGAGTTTGGAGCTCGGAGAAACATTCAAATTTGTGTTTACTACTGTAAGTGGTATCGCAGTAGACACTTTCAGAGATTAAGTGAGTTAGAGAGGTAGTTTAGTCTTTTCTCTTGCATTTTAGCTGAACCACTTCATTTTCCATCACGTGTGCACATGTCCTCATACACTTGGTTCATACGGTTCTGCGGATTGATAATTAAGCGTGTGTCAATCCACCACTATACGTACTTGTGTGGCAAATGAGATTTAGTCTCTCTGGCACAAGTCCCCAAGACCTCGTGACTTAGGTACACAACCACTCTATGGGGAGGTCATCAAAGTTTTGAGCACATCTTTCTGACCAGATCTTCCATAGGATCTCCACTCTGAAGGCGTTCTAGAGAGTCGCGGAGCGACCGCTCGCTTCTCCTAGTAGAGCTCGCTTCCAACTAATATGTTTCTGAAGTCTAATTTTCATTCTGATAATCTGCCTGAGCCTTCATGGTAGGCCTTGCAAAGCTTACATGAAGTTACAAAGGAGGTTGATAAACCTTGCATCCCACTCATGTGGATCCCACTTGGTTTTAATCTTAATGTTGACATACTGTAGCTCTTTGTGATGTCTGAAGGGGGGGAGGGGGTTTTCTTACACTTAGCAATTCTTTTGCCGAGAAGGAATAGGGACTTCTCGATTGACCACTCCTTGGGGGTATTTCCAAATTTGTGAGCACATCTTTCTTGCCAAATCTTCCAAAGGATCTCTTCCCTGATCACATTTCACAACGCTTCAGAGCAACTGATTGCTTCACCAATGAGTGCTTGCTTCCAATTGATTTGTTCTTGGAGTCCCAAAGAACGACCAAGGATCCTCCATAACCGAAGGGATTTAGGGCAAGCAAAGAACAAGTGACCAATATCCTCTTTGCTATGGAACCATTGCTTGCCCGAGGGCGAAACACCACAGATCTTGTTAGCTTTTGCATTGGTCCATATTCCACAGTGTAAAATTTGCCATAGGAGGACCGACTTTTTGTTTTCAATGAGAGGGTGCTAGATAGACATAAATTTCATATCCCATCAAAGTCGCGTCCAATTGAGACACCATTTCTTATTGAGAGTGATGTGAATGTCATTGTAAGCTTCGACATATGGAAGCTTGGAGAGGCGATTACCATTATACCATTTAAGGCCCATTAGGTTCACAGAGTCCTATCCCATAAGTAGTCAGACTTTAGAGCAGTCCCAAGTGTGGTGTATGCTCAATAAAACATTCCATTCCTCATATGTGACCGCAGCAGTAGGGTCAAGGTCCTCAAAGTCCACCCATCTGTTCGTGTCCTATTTCCAGAGGTGCTTCCATTGTTTGAATCCCTTATTCTAGAGTCTCTTGGCACTTAAGACATTCCAAGGCTCCACGTTTCTCAAGCCTTGGATCGGGAACCAAATAGAGTCATTTTGTCTTATACCTATAGCCCACTTCCAATCTTCAATGATTTTGATGTGAGGTTTGAATCTGCTCTAACTCAACCACAAGGACCTTAAAAGGATCGATCCTTTGGGTGAGACCAAAAACGGAGAGAATATGAGGGTGAGGATCTGGAGGTTTTTCCATCCAGGGTAGCCCACCAAAGTAATGGCGTTCCTATTTCTGAAAATTAATGTGGCCCAAGAGGAATCTCTATTGCACCAAGCCTTAATAATCCACTTTGCCGCAAGTTTATTGGCCATGCTGCAAAATGTCCATAATACCTAGACCTCCATTCTCCTTTCGGCTAGTGCATATGGACCATTTGATTTAAGGCACTCCCCTCCTGTTATTGTCCTCAATTGAGATAAAGTTTCTACAAGTACTTTCTAATTTGGCTAATTCTTGATCCTTGAGTCTCCAACAAGAAAGAAAGCAAATGATTGAGGATATGAGGAACGTGTTGATCACCATGGCCCAGCCAGCAAGATTGATTTGCAAACCCCTCCAATAATTAAGTTTATTATTAAGTCTGGCGAGGACCCAAGCCCATCTTTATTCTAGAGTAACACTGAATCCCAAGGGGATACCAAGAATGCAAACGACCTGACTGAATGCTTTGGAATCCGTGCACAGTTAGGAGATTGGGTTGATTCCCTTTGATAGCCCTGAAGGTAGTCTTGGAATGGTTAATTCTAGACCCAGAGGCCTCACAAAAGGTGTCGAGGCACCACCAAAAGGTTTCCAAGCTAGTATCGTCATTGTGAACAAAGGCATTTGTGTCGTCCGCAAATAGTCTCATGGTCATTTGCCTAGAGTTATGTAGCAAAGTGACGCCTCTTATGTGACCACGCTCCATCTGTTGCTCCACAAGTCGGCTAAGTCCTTCTGTGGCAATGGCGATGGAGACAGTTCTAAGTCATTGTTGATCTCACATTAAATCCCCACAAGATACTCTATTGACCAGTTTAATGATTTTATTTTGTTTTACCTTAAAGTGATTACCATTATCAACTTTCTTTCTCTACGCCTCACTCTGTATATGCATCTTCTCCGCTGTAGAACGTAATTCGGAGACGCCTTTTCAATGAAAAAGCTCGCAATGTGCGGTTGATGCAACGGCGTTCTGAGGTCTAATGTGCCGAGTAGCAATCTCTTCATAATACTGAACGTTTTTATCATTCGCTTCATAGCCCAAGATTTTGCTTTCATGCCTGTGATTACAAATAGCTCCGAAGTTTTCATTGAAAAATTTGCGAAGAATAATCATCTTTGTTAATGGCTCACGCTGCTTGCCCGAATCACATACATGTGCATTTCCGTATTTTCAGTCAAACATTCATTATTTTTGCCCATGATTCGGAAGATCACAACGTCTTTTACATTCAATATTATTAAGGTTCCCCAAGAGCGAATTCCGGTAATGGAACGAAATTACATCCAAATAATTAGCTTACATGTAATTGTTTGTGTGTATATTATTTATTCGGTTCCCATCGTCTCGCATTTCATCTTTATGATTTCTGTTCATCACAGCCAATCCACGATTCTTATGTGAAAGTATTACAAGGATGTTGTTTCTTATGCATACCAAGTTGGTGATTTATAAAGATTATATGTAGACTTCTGAGCGTTATGATGAAGTATGTATATTCTATTGCTGTTTAACATCTTTTGATATCTATCTTCCTTATTCGAATAAGTTATTGTCATACTCTCAGAACTTCAAATATTTTATAGCATGCCCATTGATCATTTCTAACATGATGTCATCGATTCTTCCAACATGGTCCAGGAAACGTCATGGCTTCGATATGGTGTTTGCCTGTCATCAATAGAGATTTGGGCTCCTTCTTGACATGTGGAAATTTGATAATTTTTCTTACAAAGTCCTTGTGTCTATGCTGGCTTCAAATATGTGACCTTTGACAGCCTTATTGCATGTTTCTATGCGCGAATAATTTTCGAAAATAGATGTATAGATTCTCTATTACGAAAAGGGCTTTGCGACTGGTTTATTATTCTTCAAAAAACGGTTCTCTACGTTCGGATATTCTTTATGCATCTATGAAAAGTTCATACCGATGGAAGTATAAATCTCTTCCATTGCTATTAGTAAAAGAACAAATATACTTGAGCACTGCATGGTGGAAAATTCTTAATACCTGAGAATTCCATCTCCTCGCCTTGGACGACAGCTATGGAGTCCGGCTGCTATATCATCATAGCCGACAGCTATGGAGTCCGGCTGCTATATCTTCATAGCCGAAAGCTATGGAGTCCGGCTGCTATATCATCTTGTGGTTTAGCAATAGCAACTGTTGTCATTATAGCAATGTGTAAAAACTATTGAAATGAAAAACAAAACTAACGCGCGTGTATTGCGCAGTCCTCTCAAGCTGAATAAACAATATGCTCGTAAGATGTCCTCTGATTCTGAATTTAAGAAGGCTACATTTGACAAGCCTAAAAGCCGCTTCTATACAGACGTCTTCGAGCTAGAGCACGGCAATGGCGTCTTCGAGCTGTAGCAGTCATCTGCAAGAACTTTAGGCTTCTTCTTGTTCTTCTTCTTCTATACGGACGTCTTCGACCTAGAGCACGGCAATGGCGTCTTCGAGCTGTAGGAGTCATGTGCAAGAACTTTAGGCTTCTTCTTCTTCTCTCTCTCTCTCTCTCTCTCTCTCTCTCTCTCTCTCTCTCTCTCTCTCTCTCTCTCTCTCTCTCCATTTCTAACCAACCAGGGTCAAGGATTCATGAGGACCATAAAGGTTTCATGAAACCATGGTCCAGATTTGAGCTCTTGAATTTTCAAACCAGTGGATTATTCACCCTTCTCTTCCTTACATGTGAGAGACTAGAATAGGATTTCATCCTCCAATGCTTTAAGATCTCGGATGCCGACAAAAACTCATCAAAATGGTTTTCAATGTTTTGGAAAATGTCTCCGAGCGTATTAATATCAACAATCACCTCTCCATGACTATTGTCCCCGCTGTTTTTTGTGATTACTAGAGATGGGCTCGGCTTCTTAGCCACCATCCAAAATGGCCTTCAAATCTCTTTAGGCTCAAGTCACCATGTTTTCTTCGCTTTAGGTTGAAGTCACCATCTAAAATGGCCGTCAAATCTCTTTTGCATCCCTCCTCCTCCTCTCCCCTCCCGTCTTGGGATTTATGAAGGATAAAAGATGCAAAGAGCTTTATTATGGCCAAATATTTCACCTCCTTGGCATCTCATTGAGATTCCGAATTACGACGAATTAGAATTGTGACTCGGTTCTTGCTAAGCTTCAAAGAACGCTCAAATACTAGAAGTTCATGTACACTAATATGAAGGGAAATAAAATGGTGGTAAAAATGTATCTGTTGTCATAAATGATCTATTTTTTGGCTTGGAGAGGGCTATCAACAACGAGTATGTAAAGGTTGAAACGATTTTTGTCTATTTTTTTATAGATGGGAGATCCGAATATGTAGGGATGCCTAGTATTGATTGAAAAATGTGTGCTTGCCCCAAGGAATTGGATAGTTTGGACATTCCGGATGTGGAGGCAAGGTCTAGAAATCCTATTAATGGATAAACAAAGGATGATGTAACCACAACGAGTCTTGGACTAGCTTATTTTTAGGTAATCACAATAATCTACCTCTTTGTAGCATTCCTAGAGCGAAAGATATCAATCAGTTCGGATCGTATTCTCATTGATTGTTATTGTCTACAAAAATCTCACCTAATCTTCTCACTATGAAAAGCCAAGAACAAGATGAACCACTTTTTCTCGATCAATAAAGATTGGAAATGGGATACCCACATCACTTAGATTGATTCTAAATGGTTTCCAATTAATGGTACCATGAGTTCTAGCACGAGATCATGATAAGAGCCAAGAATCATTTCTCTAAAGCATTTTATGATGTGAAGGAACCTTTGGAACCAAGAAAAACGACACACAACTAGAATGGAGAAGATGGATTCTAGCCATAGAGTGGACTCCCAAAACTTTGCCTTTAAATACACAAAATCAAATCTTGAGATGGTACAAGATTCATGTTCTGATAACTTTGGATCAGCCACTTCCTACTCATCCCCCCCCAAAAAAAACTCCCTCTCCGTCATAAATTTATGTCTACTGTTCCTACTCAAACTTATTTGGAGGGTATAAAGTGGAACAATGGAAACAAGATTGACGGTATTCCAAGAGCTAAAGGAAATTGTGATATTAACTAGGCCTGAAACAAGAAGTGGTAGACAAATTGGTATTAAATTGGATGGTATTTTAAGGTCGAGGACTTATGGCAAGCCTTAAGGGGAACCACAAAATAGTTGTTATGTGGCCAAGCCTTCATAAAGTGATGTGAAATAGTCCTTGTGTGGAAAATTCTTCATAATTAATGTGAACCAATGTGAGAGATACTAGAATATATGGTGCCTCTCCAGAGTGTGAAATATGCACAAGTGGTGGGGAAGACTTAGTTCACTATTTGTTTCTCCTATCCCAATAGTGCCTCCATGTAGTATGTGTTCATAATTCCATGTAAGCTTCGCTTGATGAATCTATTATATTATTTGTGGCCATCTTCAAATCCATTAGAAGAAAAGACCTTGAAAAGCTTGGAAGGAGAGGAATGTGGCCAATTTAAAAAACCCCTAGAAGTATGGCCTTTAGAGATCCCTCGAGTTTCCCTTTAAATAACACAAGGTTTTTGTTGTAGATAACAATAAGATATAACATAAGTGTTAGTGTAAATTGCGAGCCTACACATTTGGCTCAAAGGATGCATTGAAGTCTATACAAACATGAAGAAGCATAGGAACATATGCTAGTGGTTAATTACCACTTTACCTCATTGTAAAAGTCAGATTGACATGGAATCTTTTGTAATCACCTACCAAAGTGATTCGTGGATGAAAGTAGCTGTTTGATTGAAAGAATATCTCCAAGCATTTAGGAGCTTGATCATAGGGAGCGAAAAGTTTGAATTTGAATTCAAACTCTTACTCATCTCTTATAAAAGTGGACATGAAAAGTCGCGGGTAAGTGAGAGCACTCCCGAGCATAGCATTACTGTTTTTGAGTGTGTGTGAGGTCTACACTCAAGCCCACACCTCTCTATACCACTTGGCAATGAAATTCATGCCAATGGAGCTGTATACCAATGTTCATTAATACATACATTCATATTGTCCATCTCTGAGTTCTCTGTTAGTCTACTCAAAAGTCTGTCAACTTGTCAAAGGCATATCGCGGTCAATTCTTCACCAAATTTAGTGGTTCAAAGCTTGTTTCATTCATCTTAAAGTATTCTACATTCCATCAAAGTTTGAAGACATTCTATTCAGCCATTTTGGAGAAACCTGCGTCGAGGTGAACTCTGGTCATTTTCTACTACAGTCCTAAAAAGTCGGGGGTATAGCTTAACGTGCTAAATTGATTTCTCTTAGCATAGTTTATTATTTTACATCATTCCACTTGGTAAAGGTAGATTACTAAGCTAATTAGATACCCCTAAAAGGAATTTTTCCAATTCCTACTGTGCTGGTCATACTGAGCAAAATACTCAGCAGGTTTCAAGACAGAAATAGAAGTTTTTCTTGAGTTTGTGACTTCCAAAGTTATCTGTTTTGACTCAATCATTGCACACACCATTTCCAAAGTACATAGGACATTTTATGGTGTCATTGGAAAGCGAAGGAGGTTTAGTTATCCACTTTGAAGCAAAAGAGGGCTGGCACAAAGCAGGTTTAGCAGTACGTACTGAGCCTCTTAGAGCATCCATCCATCTATCCCAACAGTGGTATCAGAGCAAACAAAGGTAAAATGGGAAATGGTTTTCCTTCATTTATTGACAAATTGGATAGGAACAATTATCAAGCATGGTCTCTAAGGATGAAGACCTACTTACAAGGAAGGAGTTTATATGGATACATCTCAGGAGATGAGGAATTGCCCTCATTCAAAGCAAGAGGATTACCAACCAAGGAAGAACATGAAAAGCTCAACACATGGTGTGCTAAGGATGCATTGGCAAGGTCTTATTTACTCAACTCTATATCTGATTTTCTTTTGCCACATATTAGAAGTTGTAAGACATCCAAAGAGACTTGGGAAACCTTGTCATCATATTTTTCCTCCAACACAAGGGCTAGGAAAAATCAGTTGTGGATTGAATTCACAACTCTAAGGAAGCAACCTAAGCAAGCTGTTTCAGAATTTGTGACCAAGATTAAAGATGTAGCAGATCAGTTAGCAAGCATAGGAGAAGAGATTGAAGAAGAACAGATTGTAAGGCAAGTGATCAATGGGATCAAGGCTGATGACAAATGGGAAAGCTTCACCACTACCATGGATCTCTACATGGACATGCACACTCCAGATCTTACAACTCTCATGGGACAATTGTTTACTCATGAAGCAAAGCTCAACAAAAATGGAGACACATCCAAAGGTAATAACTCTTCTGCCCTATACACTGATAAGAAGTCTAAAGATAAAGGGAAGAGCAAGAAGGTGGAAGATGAAGGATCAACCTCTCAAGCCAACTATGCAGGGAGAGGTAGATCTTCAAGAGGAAGGGGCAGAGGAGGTAAGTCAGGTAGGGGGAGATCTTATAACTCCTCACCATGAACATTTGTGGTCTATCAAATCATACTACAGATGAGTGTTTCAGGAATTACAAGAACCAGAGAGGAAGAGGATACCAAAGAGGTGGCTACTCATAGTCAAGAGGTAGATTCAACCATCACCAAGGTTACAATAATAACTACAACAACAACTACAACAATAATAACAATGGCAACTACCAAGGAGGTTTCAAATCTAGAAAGGATTACAACAACTACACAGAGGAGCAAGATGACTCTCTTCTGATCATGAACATGACTTCAAAATGAGGTACAAATGATGACCAACTATTCTACATTGTCTCAAGATGCTCAAATCATGTGGCTGGCAATGTAGCATTACTCTCTGATCTTGAGGAACGAAAAGGTAAGCATCAAGTCCAAACAGGTGATGATACAAAGCATTCAGTAGTTAAAGTTGGAAATGTTAAGACTTGTGATGGAAATCAGAATTTGTTGAGCAGGGTACTCTATGTACCAACCATTACCAAAAATTTGATGATTGTTGGTGAGATTGTGGAGAAAGGTTTGCAGGTCAGATTCAATCAATATGGAGCATATGTGGAGGATCCAAGACATAGGTTCAAGAGGATTGCTAAAGGAGAAAAATCAGGTAGACTTTTCACTTTTGAGTTGGAAGATACAAAAAATATTGCACTATACAGTTATAAAGATCAAACACTTTCAAAGCTTGAGATTTGGCACAAAAGGTTAGGGCACATAGGAGAAAGAACCTTCAAACAAATGTGCAGGGATCAATGTGTGCTTGGGATACCTAATGTATCCAAGCAACATATGATTTACAAGTGTGGTGCTTGTCAATTTGGTAAGTCTCACAGGTTACCCTTCTCCAAGAAAGGATATATGCATGAGGACTACCTAGAGCTTGTACACACAGATGTATGGGGACCAAGCAAAGACCCCTCAGTCTCAGGATCAAGGTACTATGTGTCTTTCATTGATGATTATAGCAGATGGACTGTATTATACTTCATGAAGCACAAGGATGAGGTATTTAATTGTTTTAAGAAATATCTTGCATTAGTTGAAAATCAGACAGGAAGGAATTTGAAGAGGCTAAGGTCAGATGGAGGAGGTGAGTACTTCTCCAATGAATTTGAAGACTTCTTGCAGGACAAAGGCATCAAAAGAGAGATAACCACAAGGTATTATCCTGAACAGAATGGGGTAGCTGAGAGAAGAAATAGATTAATTGTTGAGACAACTAGATCTATGCTTAATGAGAAAAAGTTATCTAACTATCTATGGGCAGAGAGTGTTTCTACTACCACTTATCTCATAAACAGGTTACCATCTAAGTCTCTTGATGGCATGAAACCCTATGAAGCATGGCATGGTAAGAGACCTTCACTTGACAATTGCAAAATATTTGGATGTGTAGCCTATGTACACATTCCTTCTCAGATAAGAGGTAAGCTAGACCCAAAGGCTGAAAAATGCATCTTTATTGGGTATGATTTAAATCAGAAAGGTTACAGGTTTTATAATCCTATCAATAAAGGATTTATGGTAAGCAGAGATGTTGTCTTTGATGAAAATGATTCTTGGTATGAGAATGAATGCAGGAAGGTCAAATTACCCTATGATTTGGAAGAGGAATTTCCAAGTCTTACAAAGGAGGAACCTACTCAGAATGAAGCCTCAAATTTAGATGATGAAGACACTATCAATCTTGAAGAATTCAAAGCATGGAAGTCCAAAGGCAAAATGAAGATGAAGAAGCATGAAGACATAACTGAATCCTCAATTCAACCATTTAGAAGATCACAAAGAGAAAGCAAGAAACCTATCATATATGGGTATGATACATCTCTTGTTACTAAACATTCTGTTTATCTTGCCAAAGATTTGTCAAATGAAGAACCAGGATCATATGAAGAAGCAATAACCAAATCAAAATGGAAAGAAGCTATGGATGAGGAGATTGATGCTCTAAGAGAGAGTGACACATGGGAGTTAGTACCTAAGAAGGACTCAATGAAGGTAATAGGATCCAGATGGATCTATAAGCTTAAAAGAAACTTTGATGGCACAATCAACAGGTACAAAGCCAGATTGGTAGCCAAGTGTTTTGCACAAACCCAAGGCATTGACTATGAGGAGACATTCTCACCTGTGGCCAAGATGCCAACCATCAAAGTGTTGGTAAGTGTGGCTGCATCAAAAAATTGGAATATGTACCAGTTGGATGTCAAGAATGCTTTCTTAAATGGATGGATTTCAGAGGATGTATATATGTCACAACCTCCTAGCTATGAGGAGCCCAAGAAGGTAACATATGTTTGCAAATTAAAAAAGGCTTTATATGGATTGAAGCAGGCACCTAGGGCATGGAATTATAGGTTAACCACATACCTCCAAGACCAAGGATTTATCATGAGCAAGGCAGATACTTCTCTGTTCATTAAGAGAAGCAATTCAGAGGAAATATACCTTTGTGTTTATGTTGATGACATCATCATTACAGGTAATGATGTCAATGGAATCAGATATATCAAAAGTCAAATGATGAAGGAGTTCAAGATCAATGATCTTGGTCTATTGAAATATTTTTTGGGACTTGAATTAGTCTACACTAATTCAGGGATATATATTACTCAGAAAAAGTATATACAGGACATGTTGAAGAAGTTTCACTTGCAGGATGCTAAAGTAGCAAGCACTCCAATGGAGGTAAACTTAAAGCTAAGTGCCCATGAAGGTGATGAAGTCAAGGACATTACAGGTTATCAAAGTATGGTGGGTAGTTTGAACTATGCTACCTTAACAAGGATAGATATTGCATATGGAGTTAGTGTGCTAAGTCAATTTATGCACAAGCCAAGGATATCTCACTTAGAGGATGCCAAGAGAATCTTGAAGTATCTCAAGGGTACACAAAACCATGGTTTGTATTTCCCTTACACTTTAGATATTGATATCAAAATTTATTCAGATGCAGATTGGGCAGGATGCAAGGATGATAGGAGGAGCACTTCTGGATATATCTCTTTTGCAGGTGACAAACCAATTTCATGGTCTTCAAAGAAGCAACCTACTATTGCTTTATCTTCCAGAGAGGCAGAGTATAGAGGACTAGCTAATGCCACACAAGAAGCAATATGGATTAATCTTTTGTATACAGAATTGGGATTGTTCACTAGGTCTCCAATAATCTTTGGAGATAATTCAAGTTCTCTTCACCTTGCAGCTAATCCTATTTACCATGCTAGGACCAAACACATAGAGGTCCATTACCATTATGTGAGAGAGAAATTGATAAGCAAGGACATTCAACTTACCTATGTATCAACCAACATGCAATGTGCAGATTTGTTGACTAAAGCTTTGGATGGGACCAAACTTTGCTGGTTCAAATCCATGATTGGATTGCAGGATATACTTGAAGATTGAAGATGAAGACTTAAGCCAAAATGTTTGGCTTGAGGGGGAGTTGTTGGTGTAAATTTCAAGCCTACACATTTGGCTCAAAGGATGCATTGAAGTCTATACAAACATGAAGAAGCATAGGAACATATGCTAGTGGTTAATTACCACTTTACCTCATTGTAAAAGTCAGATTGACATGGAATCTTTTGTAATCACCTACCAAAGTGATTCGTTGATGAAAGTAGCTGTTTGATTGAAAGAATATTTCCAAGGATTTAGGAGCTTGGTCATATGGAGCCAAAAGTTTGAATTTGAATTCAAACTTTTACTCATCTCTTATAAAGGTGGACATGAAAAGTTGCGGGTAAGTGAGAGCACTCCCGAGCATAGCATTACTGTTTTTGAGTGTGTGTGAGGTCTAAACTCAAGCCCACACCTCTCTATACCACTTGGCAATGAAATTCATGCCAATGGAGTTGTATACCAATGTTCATTAATACATACATTCATATTGTCCATCTCTGAGTTCTCTGTTAGTCTACTCAAAAGTCTGTCAACTTGTCAAAGGCATATCGCGGTCAATGCTTCACCAAATTCAGTCATTAAAAGCTTGTTAGATTCAGCTTAAAGTAATCTACATGATGTCAAAGTTTGAAGACATTCTATTCAGCCATTTTGGAGAAACCTGCGTCGAGGTGAACTCTGGTCATTTTCTACTACAGTCCTAAAAAGTCAGGGGTATAGCTTAACGTGCTAAATTGATTTCTCTTAGCATAGTTTATTATTTTACATCATTCCACTTGGTATATGTATCTTACTAAGCTAATTAGATACCCCTAAAAGGATTTTTTCGAATTCGTTCTGTGCTGGTCATACTGAGCAAAATACTCAGCAGGTTTCAAGACAAAAATAGAAGTTTTTCTTGAGTTTGTGACTTCCAAAGTTATCTGTTTTGATTCAATCATTGCACACACCATTTCCAAAGGACATAGGACATTTTATGTTGTCATTGGAAAGCTAAGGAGGTCTAGTTATCAACTCTGAAGCAAAAGAGGGCTGGTCCAAAGCAGGTTTAGCAGTACCTACTCAACCTCTTGGAGCATCCATCCATCTATCCCAACAATAAGTGGATATCTCACTAAGGAAAAATGTTTGTTTTTTCTTCAAGCACTTTTATTATGAAGAAAAAGATATGAAGACATTAGATTACAATAGAATTAAGAGCATAAAAGAAATTGCAAAATCGCCAACTATATCATGGGAGAGAATCCAAACATATGGGTGGTATAGATATGATTATGAACGAGATATACATGAGAAATTTAGTTACTAATGGTTGAAAGAGATTCTTAGGAGATCCAAGTAGCACTCATCTTAGATGAAGTTAAGAGTTCAATGGCTACACGGAGATTTAGGAGGCAAAAAACATGTTAAGAGGTCTCCACTTTTGCACATTAGTTACATTTTCAGAGTATTAATTATGTTGTCCCATGGTCTCCTCCTTGCTAGCCATTATCATTTTCATTCATTAAATGTTGGAAAAGAGCAATGGGAATTACTTCCCTAGTTTGGAGTTAAAACCCTAGTTGCATCCTTATCACTTGGAGCCTTCAAATCATGGTTGAAGTATGTGTAGTTCACGTAGTCTATTATAATCTTCAAATGTAAATTCCTTCTAGTAAATCAGTTCTTATTATCTTCCAAAATGAATTAATGGATTTCTAAGACTTTCACTTATGCATATGGTCAAGTGAACAAAAAAATGTGTGTTCTTCCTAGTCATTCCCATAGTTTGTTCCGAATGAAGTTCGCAAAGTTCTGGCTTTCGATTGAGCTTGCAATTTTTTTTTTGATGTTTTATGCAAGGAAGTAGTGGCATCCATTGGATGCCAAATGGAACAGAAAGAAATTTCCAAGACACCAATTTACAAGGTTACCACTCTCTCTCAATGTGCATTTCCACCCTAAAATTTATGTAGAAGTAGATATTAATCTTAAACTCTCAACCTCAAACTACATCAATATTCAAGAACAATGCATTCTCGAGCACATAATAAAAAATAAGACGTTTAACGCATGTTTCCACTATTGCATGTAGAGAGTTCCCATTTAAGCAAGGGGATTAAGCAAGGAGGCAATATTCTTTGAAAGACTAGGTTGCTACTTGAAAAGTGTCTAAAAAAGCATTAGAGGACAAAACTATAGACTCCATTAATTCATAGACCAATCTTCCCTTATATGAACTCATGGAAGTAAGAAGAAAAAAGACAAAAAATCCTATGATCCATTCAGTATGAAGGCCCGTAGAACGCAAAGGGTCCCTCAATACTCAAAGAACAAACAATCGCTTAGATTATCTAGAAGGCTTAAGTCATGTCATAGATAGTGAAGTCTCCAAAGACAAAAAAAACCATAAAAATATTACTCCACTCAAAAGGAAGATAAAAACGATAGTGAAAGATCAATAATTGGGCTCCATCATCACAATTGTAAATGCAAAGAAAGTTAAAAGAGATAGAATCCTTCTTGATCTTCAGTGGAAGATCCCGGTCAAAGTGAAGTTTCCCTCACCTTATGTAACGACACAAGCTGAGTGGAAAACAAAGGAAAACAAAGGAAAACAAAGGCAAAAACCCAATTAAAATAGAACTATCCATGCAGAGATGATGATCCTCTTGTTTAATGTCAAAGAGCTAAATGAATTCTCTATAGATGGAGGAAAACCAAGATAATGAAAGCTCAATTACACGCTCCATCATCACAAAAACATATGCAAATGAATTTCATGGGGAAAAAGAAAGACTCCCTCTTGAGCTTCCATGGGGGACTTTTATTAAAGTGAAATCTCCCTCACATTATAAAAAGAAACAAGTCAACAACAAAAAAGGAAAACAAAGACAAAATGCCAATTAGAAAAGAATCATCCATTCCAAGATGATCATCGTCTTCTTTAATGTTCGAGAGCTTAATGATCCCTTTAGGGTGATTTCTATTTTCTAATCACTCAATATAAAAGTTTTAAACCAATCTTAATATGCATTGATCAAGCTAAAACCATCGGTGCGATCTTATGACAAGGCTGATCGTTACAACCAACTAGCGTTTTTGGAACTCTATGGTCCATTTTTGGGATAGTGGTACTATTATGGTTGGTTTTGAAGAACAATCTTTGTTTGTTATTGGATTGGACTTCAAACCCTAACATACTTGGAAAATGGTGAGAAAGGGAGATCCAAACCCTTTCTTGAATGCCAATATACATTCCCCTAATTCTCACCAATACAAAATTCAAATTTCAAAATCGCTTAACTCTCTTCCCCTGTGATACTATCCTTGCAGGTGAACTTAATATGATGAGCATGCCCTCCTATAGCTAAGAGAAAACATTTGGGTTATTGATGGTTATGGAAAAGATACTTGGGATTGAATTGAGCTTCTCCATCATCTAATACAGGCTAACAAGTTCTATACTAGGACACTTGAGTGTCATGGGAAACTAAAGTATCTTGCATTTAAACCAACTTTCTTGATTTTTCTTGATGAAACACTTGAGGTTTTGATGGCATATTCACTTGGACTTGGTAGCCCACATCATGTATATTTAACATATTTCAATTTCATTTAGGTGATTAAATGAAGAAAAACATGGCAGTTTTTAAGGAATATACTTTCAGCATAGCTGAAGAAGAAACTCAATTCAATCATTTTGACATTTTTCCTCAAAAATAAAATTGGTAAAGCTCAATTGGAAGTTAAAAATAGTATATAAAAAATGGTCCCACTAGACCCCGTGTATCTGATGTACATGGTTATAACCCTGTGGTGTTTTCCCATATCCTTCCTGTTAAGAAGACTCATTCGAAGGCAATCCAAAATTGGGAAACCGTTCTTAAAGGATCATAACCTGCTCCCATGTAGCAATATCGTATGACCTATCTTTCCACTTCACTAGGCACTCTTTATATAGGTGAATCCTAGTCTATTTCTCTAGTGTCTAGTATGCACTATGGTTCATGCAAAATAGATTGAGCAAAAATAGGCTCTATTACCTTACTATCTTGAATGAGGTTGTCATATTCACCTAGTGTTTTCGTAAGCCATTAACATGAAAAAGTGGATGGATATGGGTTTTCTCGTGATTTTGAAGTTGGTAAGCCATCTTTCCTATTCTCTTCATATTGGGAATGGTCCAAAATACCTAGGTCATAGTTTTGGACAACATTCTATCTTCATGGTTTAAGATATAGAGGAAACTCTAAGATAGACTTCCTCTCCTACCTCATATTTTATATCTCTCCTTTGAGGTTTAGCATAGGCTCTAGCTCTATCTTGAGCTCTCCTAATGTTGTCCTTAGAGAGGCTAAGCATATCATTCATTTCTTCCAAGAATTCCTTTGCAGCTTGGACTTTCTCATGCTAAAATCCTACCACATAAGGATCTATTGGTTGAAACTTGTACATAAGCATAAATACTCTATGACCAGTTCCTTTTCCTTTAACTCACATATGCCCGAAACATATCTTCAAGGATTTGGTTGTGTGTTTTCCCATCCATTTGTGGATGCTCCGCCAAACTAATGCTAAATTTTGTATCCAACCTCTTGAAGGGTGCTCTCCAAATGTGAATAGTATGCTTCCTATCCAAATCAAAACAATGTCTAATGGAAGACCATATAAGTGGTATAGGTTCTCAATAAATAACCCATCCACATCAGATGTCTTCATTGTACTACATGTTGGAATAAACCTAGCCATTTTGAATAACCTATCCATAATTATGCTAGGATGAGTCATGGTCTCTCTTTCTTAGTTAGTCCTACTAAAAAATCCATGTAGATACTCTCCCAGTTCCCATTGGAAATATACAATAGGTGGAGTATTCCTCCTATCCTCAACCTATCAGATTTATTGACTTGGAATTTAGTGCACTAAAGCACATACTCTAGGAACTCCTTATGAAATCCATGCTAGTAAAATTGCCTTTTAATAAGACCATAAGTCTTATTAACTCTTGGGTGTCTTGCACTAGGTGTGTCATGACACTCATACAAAATGTTCCATCTCATCTCAAAATATCATGGGACACACACCTTATCTTTATGCCACGCCACGTATATCCATCATGGATAGTGTAATTCTTCCACTTCAATCCTTTTTAAGTACTCATCAATACGCCATCCCCATTGTAAATCGAAATATCATGACCCCCATTCTCTATGGATTTGAGAATCTCATTACATTTAGGATCAAGCCGACCTTTCATTGGTTGACTGTGCTAAACGAAAAAAGTTCATATGGCAAAATCACTTGTGTAAATCCCAACCGTGCTAAACCAAAACAGTTCATTGGTTGATCGTGCTAAACTAAAAGAGTTCATATGGAAAAATCACTTGTGCAAATCCGAATCACAAAATTCATTGGTTGACCATGCTAAACCAAAAAAATCATATGGCAAAATCACTTATGTAAATCCCAACCACAATAGTGCTTATTGGAATCTCCTATATGTAGAAGTGGAGTAGAAATTGCTACTTTCCACTTTTTCATACTTTGGTTTTTCTTGTCTCCCCAATGAAATGCTTTCCCTTTCCCTTTAAATTGTTTCATCATTTGGATAATAAGTTTTCATAATTTTTAATGAATCTTTGATTGAATCTTGATCATCTTAGGAAGATCTTGAGCCCATCTAGGTTCTTGGGATGTTTCCATTCTGAAATAGACTATACTTTATCCAGATCCATTTCGATTCCATCTTGGAATACTATATGCCCAAACTATCTAACTTCAGTTTTAAAAAATTCACACTTTGATTCCTTGCCAAAGACTGAATTTTCCCTTAACACTTGGAATAATTTCCTCAAGTGTCCCAAGTGCTCTTTTTTTGATCTACTATAGATCTGAATATCTTCCGAATTCTACTATGAGCTACCCTAGATATGGTCGCAGTACACTATTCATGAGCTTCATGAATGTCATAGGAGCATTAGTGAGATTCAAAGGCATCACCAAGAAATCATATTGACATGAAAACATACATTAGAGGAACTGCCTATACAATCCTCAAGATCATGAATATACAATAAAAAGATCTCTTGTACATGCTTTCAATAAAACATACTATACAACTCTAAAGATGAGTTGAGAGGTGTAAACCTCTTTCTCTCTGAATACAATATTTATTTCCATTTTTTCATAAACTCTAGAATTTTTTTGTTCGTTCTGTTTACATGTGTCTCCTAGCCCCCATAGCCATTTGAAGCCTAAGAAAAGGTCTAACGTCTCCCAATTCATTATTTGGAAGTCTACAAAATTAGTGTATCTCAACTCCAAATTGGATACATTAGTATCCCATATCCTCTTATTTTTCCCTTGCATTGTAGATAATATGTATTTGTGCACTAGTCTATTGGGGAATCTTCAACTTTTTGACTAGAGCATAGTTTATAAACTTATGTGTGGTGGAGACATCTGTTATGTCTCTCACTATAGTCTCATAAACACTCTCATGAAGCTTAACCAAGTTATGTGGGCCCGATTGAGGTGAACACAATGACTGGGTCAAACAAGAGGTGTGCTCTATATCTGCGTGCATCAGTTCCACTTCCCTACAGCTAGTGCTTCCATGCATTGGAAGTGTCTACACTAGGTGGACCAACTTTTTGCCCTTATCATGGACCACAATAGTCCCTGGTCCTCCCTTTTTTCCTCCCCTTTAGGAAGTGGACAGGTGCATTGGTAGGGTTGGGATACAACCATCTAAAACATTGGTTTTTGCTCTTGGTCCTCTCATACTCCTCAGTGAGTAACTTGGGTCCTAAGTGATCCTTGTTCCTGAAGAATTAATCGAGTCTCTCCATAACTACATTTATCCAACATTTAGTAGTACTAACATTTTTGATGGTTTGATTCATCTCCATAGGAGTGTATTAAGGACAATAATGATCCTCAAATGTCTATATGCCACAAAGCATTTCATGTCGGGTTCAAATGTGGAGGTGATTGCAATCCGGGTGGATCGGGTCCGGTCATGGCACACGTAGAGTGTATGAAGCTAGTGAGTGTTGGAAGGTTTATGTAATAAAAAGAATGAAGGTGAATATGAAGTTGGGTATGGGGATAACGATGTCATGATTTGATTATAGAAAGGGGAACATATGAACACAAGATAAACACATGAACATGAATGACGAGGACAAAAGAAACCATTCACATGAATCAATTCGCAAAGGAGGAATGGTCCACAAATATGGATATTCTTAAACACTTTCCAAATTTAATTCATATTCATAGGTTCTTTTGGATGGAATGTATGCATGATGAGAAAAAAAAGAAAACCACACACATGAATCAGTTTTGAAGGGAAGAATGGTCCATGCATGGAGCTTCTTATACACTTTCAAAAATAAAACAAATGCATGGGTGTTTGTGGGTGGTATGAATGCCGGTAGATCATCATTATGAATGAATTTAAAATTATTCTCTCAACTTAATGATCATCCTCACTAGTTCAATGCAATACTGCGGAGCCTTCTCACACATAGAAAGAGATAGGAGACATGTAAAAACATATAAGAGATTAAGAGACAAGAGACAAGAGACATGTTAGAAGATATTATTATGAAAAACATATACATGAATGTTGTGAAACATCAAGCTAAGCATTCTACTAGTCAAAGGTGGTCCTCACGACCCTCTCGCCATGACAGTTCAACCGAATGTCACACGTAAGACGATAGGTTGCACTTCATTGACCATATGTCTTTCTCGGATCATAATGTGTTTGTAAAGAGGTCCGAGACTCAAAAAAATAGCTCGAAGTCACTCACATGCTCCACTGAGGGTGAGCAAAGAAAGAGAAACTGAATTTATGAGCCTATCCTAGAGTGGAAATCTAAATATTGATTTTAGGAACTATGCTCTTACTAGCTCACCTTGGATCCTCACACGCTCAACTGAGGGTGATCATCTCAAGGAAACCATGTGTGAGCAAATCCATTTACATGTGAAATTCAGGATATAGACTACCTTTCATAGCCTTTACAAGTGTATGAATTTTCATGTGATTTGGAGATATTGAAATTTTTGTCCTAATATCCAAAATTTGACCACCTTTGATCGCCCCTAGATTTGCTTGATTTCTTCCAAAGTTTGCATATGAACTCCCTTTGACATCCTTGATTCATCTTGGAATCCTCAATGAATTTTGGCTACCTTCATCGAATGTGTTTTCTGTAGGCCTTCATGAATGAGAAACGAGAGAAAATCTCGACGACAACAGCACTGTACACTCATGTTTTATCCCACGTTCAACGAGAAATGCATTAAAGTTTTATCCTAGTTTCAGCTTAAAACTATTTGAAGCACATAAATACTTTAGACTTTGTGTTCAATGGATATACCCATGCATGCCCGAAAAAATCTTCGATGAAAGTCAAGAAGTAAAGATAGTTCCCAAAGGAAGGTGTTTGCATAGGACCATAGACATCACTATATACAAGCTACAATTTTTGAGTAGCCCAAAGTGAACCATCTTTTCAAAAGGAAGAATGCTGCACTTTGCCCAAAATACACCCTTCACATACATGTTTACCAGGTGCCTCAAGTTTTGCACTAGATGATACCATTTCATATTTCTACAAGCGTAGCAAGCTAGAAAAATTCAGATGACCAAAGTGTGCATGCCAAAGCTTTGCATTTGATGTAGTCTGAGAATCATATACTACACATGCCAAATCATGTATAGATCTTTCATAGTCTATGAGCTTATACAACCCATCACCTAAAATGCTAGAAGCAATAATGACATCGCTATTTCACAAATCATGAAGTGTACATATCTCATCAACAAATTTCATAACCAAGCCAATCTCAGCTAATGTAGAATCTGATAACAAATTTCTCTTGATCCCTGGCACAAACAAAGAATCTAAGCAAGTGAAAGAACAACCATCAGTAGTGTATTCAAAATGATCTTACAAAGTCCCATAACAGGATAGGAGGAGTTGTTGGCACATGTAACAGTATTCCCTGTAGGGGCAGGCTGGAGTGAAGAGAAGAAACTATGCTACGAGGTAATATGTTTGGTCACACCACTATCAAAGTACCCAACATCTGACTCTAGTGCAGACATGCACTTCTCATGAGAAGATGGGCCAAAACTACAAACAATAGTAAATGCCCATTCTTCTTCCCGCACAAGATTAAAAGCCTCTGTTTTTGGTGTAGAGCATGTGCAACAACCATTCTGGCTTGTTTCTTCTTTTCCTCTTTTGCAACCAGTTTTGGATAGCTCCTGATGACATGATCATTTGCTTTATAGTATTTGTAAAACAATTGTTGCTTTTCTGATTTCTTCTCATCTTTGTCTTCCTTCTTCGAATGTGTAGCATTTGCAGATTTTTGCTTACTAATAGAAGAGCTCCATTTACCTTTGCCCTTCTGACTAGCCAAGAAAGCTTGATCTACAACACACATAATAGACCTATTCTTCCTAGACTAGTCTTTCTGCAATAGAACAGAGACTAACTCCTCAAATGACAAGGCATTTGGATTGCCTTTGATTATCAAACGAAGAGTAGAAGAAAAACTCTGATATGAGTCAGGAAGACCATTCAAAATGGTCTGCGCAAGTGAGCTATCTGGTATAACTTCATCAGCTGAAATCAATTGTTCTTTCAAATCCTTGATCTTTGTAAGAAAACTCTCCATAGAATCACCTTCATTAATGTGCTCATTCTCCAATTGTTTTTGGAGGTAAGCAATACAAGCCTCATTGCTAGCCTGGTACAATGTGGTAAGTGTATCCCAAGCATCCTTAATTGTTCTCCAAGAGAAAATGTGAGGAATAATGGCATGTTTGATAGACAAAGCTATCAATGCATATGGCTGAGCATCTCTGTCACCCCAACAAATTGGCTCTACAGTAGTTGCAAGAGAAATAGCAACATGAACAAGAATCTACAGAATATCATCATCTTTGACACAATCTCCATCAGCTCGTGCACCTATATTTACACTACCTATATTCATAGGTGTAACAGGACATCTTTCAACACCCTACACAATATTCCATAGTTCTCTTGCGACCAATACATGATGCATCATATAAGCCCATAATGGGTAGTTAGTACCATCCAGCTTATCCTTAACAACCAACATACGGGATACATCACTACTTTCAGCCATGGCCCGTGACTAGAATACCTTGATGGAGAAAATTGTTTGTATCTCAAAAAGTTGAATAGAACTACCCAAATGAATTTTGCTAAACCTGTAGGAGACTTCGAGATGCTTATACTGGCGAACCAAAAATGGTATATACCTTTGGCACAAAAAAAATGAAATAGCTTGCACAAGCAATATGATAGTGCGTTTGGAGGTCAAAACGTGCTCATATCATGATTTCAGCACCACATAGCGAAGCTATTTTGATCTTTGAAACACCCAGAGTATGCTTACCAAATTTCATGCAATCTAGAGACTGCAACAGGAGAGGTGTAGACAACACCCTAGATGAAGCGGCGACTTACTCTAATACCAATTGTTGGAGTAACACGTCTTTGGAAGCACACAAACAGCACAAGGAAGAAGAAGAAGCTTGGAGGACAACACACAATGTTGAATGTATTACCACTAGAATGTACAAAGATAAGTAGCCCATTACGGCAATAAACATATATAGAAGACGGGGGAAAAAACCTCCTAAAGAGGGAAAAAAGTGCCCCGATATCCTAGAGTGTTCACACACATCACTACCTAGATATATCAACAGAAAGATTTTGGAGATGCTAAAAATATTCTTTGCATGTGCATTACTCGTGATAGGATTAAGAGATGCATATAATTGTCTAACAATGATAACAATGATAACAATGAGTACATAACCAAACTAGTTCACAGATTCAATACGCATGGTGAAAAGGCAGTGAACACATCGTTGCCTAGATGCTGATGGGAAAAAGGAATTCATGACCGCAATTCCTTATCAATTTGTTGTTGGTAATCTCATGGTATGCTAGCTATAAGACCATAACTTGAGGAGATATA